>JALMQS010000790.1:785196-938740 GCA_024734495.1 Forficula auricularia
AGAATTTCTACATTTATGAATTGAATTTTATTATCATTTTCTGATTCATTCGGCCGACTCTTTCCCTGGACCGATATCTATGATTCTTTTTATTGGAAAGGGAGGTACCTTAGAAATTGGTTCCATATTAATTTGGTCAAGTACTGATGATATGATCAATGACGAAATAACGTAAATCTCCAATTCTTATGAGCAAATAATATAATCGAAATTATAATAAATAAAATCTTTTATAAAAAAAATCTTAAAAGATTCATTTAAAGCCCGCAAACGTTTCGAGAGAATTTCTATATTTATGAATTGAATTTTATTATCATTTTCTGATTCATTCGCCCGACGCTTTCTCTTACAGAGATGCATACAAAATATTATATTAAGTCACTATTAATAGCATCACTAAAAAGAGAAAAATAAAAATAATTGTTATAAAAAAATAAAACCGACTTCAAAAATTAAATGCAACAAATAAAATAATGAGAACTCAAAAATCAAAGAAAATGCACTAAAAGGTATAAAATAATTATCTACTTTAGTTACAACTAAACGAAGAAATATTAATATGAAATCACTTTTTTGAAGTCGGTGCTAAACAAACTATATAAGCGAGCGTACTAAGTAGATCCATCGAGTGCGATTCATAAAATGTATGTTTTGGCACCGACTGAGAATGATTTATGTTAATATTTCGTCGTTTAGTTGTAACGAAATAAGATAATTATTTTATACCTTTTAGTGCTTTTTATTTGATTTTTGAATCTCATTATTTTATTTGTTTCATTTAATTTTTTTGAAGTCGGTTTTTTTTTTTTTTATATATAAAATTATCTAGATATCTTTAAAAACAAGATTTCATATGACTAATTTTAAAAGAGTCCCTAATAAAAGTGAATCTTTTAAAAAAGTGCAGTCGTGCATTCGAGCACAGCGCCTCCCGATCAAACAAGTAGCCTTTATCCAGAGATCACGTGACCCCTTCCTCCTCTCGACCACATTGCTTTCTTAGGGCGTAGCTTTGACGTCAATCGTGACCTCTCTTGGTTGTTGTTGTCTCTTGAGTGATTTGCTCTCCGTCTATGTTAATGCCACTTGGACTCCACCTCGTTGACTCTCCCACTCTCCAGAAATCTTCAAGTTGTTCTCCAGCAAGACTCAATATTTCTTGAAAATCGTAAGCATGTCCTCGAAACCAGCATGCAGTAATCCAAGTCTTGAGCGGATGAACTTCCTTCTGCAAGCGTCAGAGGCGTGCTTGTCGCTGGGCGCTGGTAAACCGGGAATCGTTACTTCCGCCTACTATGCAAAGGTGGCGGTAGAGGTGTCTCGCCGAGCGCAGGCAAAAATCGATCCCTCCTGGCGGCGGCAATTTTGTTCTGGATGTCGGCTACCTCTTATTTCCGGCGTTACGCCTCCATGCAACTCAAATCAGCCAAACGGGGTCTTCGTTTTCGAACTGAATGCCACTTTTGTGGAACATTTATTCAAAGACCTGCTCGAAAAAAGAATATTTGGGCAGACCAACCACAAACGGAAAATCCCTCACTAAAAAAAAGGAAACCTGAGTCCACCCAATCTGAGCCCAGAGAACCTAAACCTAGTGAACATGAGTCCAAACAACCTGAGTCTAGAGAGCCTGGGCCTAGTGAACATGAGCCCAGAGGACTTGAGCCTAAAGACCATGGGTCTAGTGAACCTGAGCCTAGAGATCCTGGACCTAGTGAATCGGGGCCCACTGAATCTTAGCTTAAGACCAATGAAATAAATAAACCTTTTCATTTTTAACAGTCTTCGTTTTCGAACTGAATGCCACTTTTGTGGAACATTTATTCAAAGACCTGCTCGAAAAAAGAATATTTGGGCAGACCAACCACAAACGGAAAATCCCTCACTAAAAAAAAGGAAACCTGAGTCCACCCAATCTGAGCCCAGAGAACCTAAACCTAGTGAACATGAGTCCAAACAACCTGAGTCTAGAGAGCCTGGGCCTAGTGAACATGAGCCCAGAGGACTTGAGCCTAAAGACCATGGGTCTAGTGAACCTGAGCCTAGAGATCCTGGACCTAGTGAATCGGGGCCCACTGAATCTTAGCTTAAGACCAATGAAATAAATAAACCTTTTCATTTTTAACAGTGCATTTTCTGCTTGGACAAATAAGTATATAGATATATAAAATATATACATTTGAATATTTTATTAATTTGTGACTAAAGTTTCCATGACTTGGCATTGATTTTCACTTTGTTACAATTATACATAAAATATTCAATAGCGATTTTTAAATTTCAAATTTAATTGACTTATTGGGAGAAAATACTTGATACCTACTCTCGGTAAATCAATTCAATTTTTAAATAAGAAATCGTTATCGTGCGAAATATTTGTATTAGTCTCAAGATTATAGTATCAAATAAATAAAATATTGACAAATTTAAATTTTTTATATATATTTATATTTACTTATACTTATTTCCATCAATAAATAAACGCACTCTTTGGTTTATTACTTAAATATTGAACAATTTGCTAGTCCCAACAAAAACTTTTTTTCATTTTTTTAAAACTGATATTCTTAGGATTTAATGAAGAAATTTTTTTAAATGCGCTTATAAATTATTGGAAAACGGTCCGACTCAAAACGAGTCTTCACTTGGCTCAAAACTGTAATAATGCCACAAAAATATTATAATTTATTAAATTATTATTCTATTTTTGATAATTAAGTTTACGTAAATGTTTTGTACCTTTATAATTTTAATTTGATTTACAATTGCTCAAAAATGATCAAAGTTTAATATTTAATTAAGACTAATGTATTTTTTTTATATATAATTATATCATTAAATTTTATAATAACTGTTAATATCAAATAAATTCATATTTTAATATATGTAAACCATTTTTTTATTTAGTAATTTTAAAACCTTTTCAAGAGGATGAATTATTATTGATGGGATGAAAGGTAAATAATAAATAAGGAGAAATGTTTCTTATTTTTTGTTTTTTTTATTTTTATTATATTTATCAACGTTTCAACCATTTATTTCCATCTTCATTAGATCATTATAAATTCATGGCTATTTTTTTTTAAATAAACTCCACTACAATAAGTGGTACACCGAGAAAATGCAGCCCTACTAATAAATTTAAATTAAATTAATTATTCAAAATAAAAAAAATAAAATTTGACAAATTCAATTTTTGGAAAAATAAACTGCAACGGATCGTTGCTAAACTTTATCAAATTCATTTGAAATATTAATATGTTTGTTCCTTTATTATTAATCAGATATCACTTGCAATTTGTAGCTCATATTGACATTAATTCAAAAATAATTCTCATTTTAGAGTCGAATAACCATTCTACATTGGATTTTGACATTTCGGTTATTATTGTAACCATTGCTGAAGACATAGAGGAATCGACTTAAAATCAAAAATAGCCATCGATTCTCATCTAATACTTGAGGAATAACAATTCTACATTAGGTTTATGACGTTTCGATTATTATTGTTAACCATTGCTGAAGACATGGAGTTTGAGTTGTTTACCAAAAAAGAATTTAGTCTTTTTGATTTTAAGTCGATTCTTCCACATTTTCAGTAGAGGTTTCCATTAATAGTCAAAACATCAAATGGAATGCAATAAGGTTATTCCTCTAGTATTAGATAAGAATCGATCGTTATTTTTGATTTTTAAGTCGATTCACTCCATGTCTTCAGCAATGGTTACCAATAATAATCGAAACGTCAAATACCTAATGTAGAATTGTTATTCCCTCAAGTATTAGATGAGAATCAATCGCTATTTTTGATTTTAAGTCGATTCCTCTATGTCTTCAACGTGGTTACCAATAAAAACCGAAACGTCAAAAATCCAATATAGAATGATTATTCCTCAAGTACTAGATGAGAATCAATCGCTATTTTGGTTTAAAGTTGATTTCTCTATGTCTTCAGGAATGGTTACTAATAAAAACCGAAACGTCAAAAATTCAATATCGAATGATTATTCCTCAAGTACTAGATGATAATCGCTATTTTGGTTTAAAATCGATTTCTCTGTCTTCAGCAAAGGTAACGGATAAGAAAACAACGCAGTTGCTATGGTTACTCATTAAAATTCCTCCCAAATTTTTTAGCATTTCACAGAGAGAAAAGCCTATCCATTCTTACTTAAGCAAGGCTAAATGAGCTATATTAAACTTTCAAATGAATAAATTTTAAAATTAAAAAAATTAAAAAAGTATCATCTTACTCTAGAGTAAAGTACTTTTAAATATAATTTTACTAAAAAACTTTGTTAACCTTTTTGTGGTCCCCAAGGCTTAATTAGGATATTAAATTTCATCAAAATTGGTTAAGTCATTTTCAAGATGTTTAGAAAAAACTAAAGTACTGAAATAAAATGCACTAATTTTGTGGGCCGATATGTACCAAAAACTAATCAGCGCTTCATTTGTTAAACTAATGGTACGTTTCAATTTCATTTCAATCCAGTGCAACGGTGTGGAAAAAATCGTGGGCCAAAAAAACGATAACAGACATACATCCATACATACATCCATACATACATACATCCGCACGCACTAAATGAAAAAATCGCACTTTTTGGCCTCTCGACGAGACCCCTTGTAATTTTTGGCAAAACCGTCACGTGCTAAAACTCAACCTAATTGAATACTACAATTTGTGACTTTAATTGAGTCCATGGGTTCCGTAGTCTTTACCTGAGGACCCTTTGAAGCCACGCTTGCCCCGAGAGCGATTACAATACTTTACCCATGCTTTGCATTGGATAAAGTAAAAATGCCGAAATCTATCTAAGTGATTAAATATAAAGCTAGAATATTATTTTTACTTTATTTTCAAACATCAAGGGCCTAAAGTAAAGTAATGATAATGGCCCAGAATTCAATTTGGTGACTGAGACTCAATCGAAGTTTATAAAATTACCAGAAAGCTATCTCAGGTAGATCTTAAACACCTAAATAAACCTTATAGACTATGCTTATACTTGGTAAGTTTATTAAAATACGATATGATGCAAAAACAAAATTAACGCAAGAGAGTTTGATGAAGAATTGATAGATTTTAAATTTGAAAGAGCATTAAAGTTGGATATAAATTTTAGAATAAAGTTTCGGGAACTCTTACATTTAAATAGAGACACTATTAAAAATGAATTTAGTATTTACTTTAAAATAATTTTCTTTATTTTATTAATATGTAAATATATATGTATATGAGCTATAGGATTTATCATCTACGTAATTATACCTACTATAATTATATGTGTATACATTATAATCATTAAAAATCATTTTATAAAAAATCGGTCTGCATTATTTGCTTAGATGATAAATCGCATAGTTCAGAGTGATTCAGATATGTCTTTATTCATTAATAAAATAAACATTTTTGTCTCTTGAACACATCATTTGACTTTCACTTACAACGCTTTAATAGCATTCACGATCCAGGATTAAAATTAAACTACTTGGAAGACCGAGCTTCTCTCGGTAATTTATTTATTTTTAATTATTGTTAATTTAATCAACCACTTATTTCATTTTGATTCAACCACACGATTCATTTTCATTCAACTACCTGTCAATAATTAGTTTAATTAAAAAACCTATCAAAATATTTTTTCCAAAAGTTGGTTTTAAGTCGATTCCTCCATGTCTAGAGAACTGGTTTCCAATAATAATCGAAACTTTAAAAATGCAACCTAGAATGGCTATTCCTCAAGTATTAGATGAGAATCGACGGTCATTTTTTATTTTAAGTCTATTTCTCCATATCTTTAGCAAAGGTAACGAATTCGATAACAACGCAGTTGCTATGGTTACTTATAAAATTTCTTCTCAATTTTAGCATTTAACTCAGAGAAGTCTATCCAATTAAAATAATAAGAATTTTGTGTGAAAGAGTGGAGAATCCATAATGATTAAACTAGCTCACAAGAAACCAAAAACATTATTTAAAAATTAAATTATTTTACTCGGAAAAATTTCACAATTATTATATAGGTTGTATAATATGAAAAAGTTTGGTCGATTTATCGCTTCTTAGCAAATTTTTATTTCATTGGCAAGTGATTCGTAACACCCTTAAAGCCATGAACCTCCATTAGAGGATTTAAGAGGATATCAACTAACATAAAAAATTCAATACCAATGTAGGGGACTAAGATCATTCTATTTAATCCGACCAAGATAATTTACAAGGCAATTTAAATTTTCTTATCGCAATTAAATAGTACTTTAATATGTTTTAATTAATATTGGTGCACGCGTACTTATTGAAAAAAATGACATTTTTTGCCATAAATTTCGGCCAGAGAAGTTTCAATATTATTACTTATGTGTATCGAATTCATATATAACTAAACTAATTATTATAAATTTTTGGCAAGAATACACACAACTGGTAATTTCAGCTTTTTTTAATAAGTAGGTATATCATTCCGTATAACCTTTATTTCTGAATAATAATCAAAATCTATTTCAAATTATTTACTTATTTATTTCTCTCGATTGAAATAAATATTTCATTTTCGTATTAAAAATATTTTTTTTAAAAATAATTACCTATTTGTAAAACGGTAATTAGGTTAACACAAACACGTAACCATATTGAGGAAACGCATAGGGATATATCTTGGATCAGGAGCATGGGAATTCAAAATCTATGGGGGAAGCTCACTGATTTTAGAATTATTATATAGGTTGGCAACTAAGTAATTGCGGATTTCACTCATAGATGGCTTCAGTTGAATTTTTAGGTTTGCTGGCGTAGTCCAAATGTAAAACACATTTTGTTATTTGATAGGTGGCAATTCAGCTGTCAATCAGTAAAAAAAGTTTTTTGATCGGTTGCGTAGTTTTCGTTTGGCGTTCGTTGAAAAATGGAAAATCAAAAGGAACATTTTCGTCATATTTTGCTTTTTTATTTCCGCAAAGGGAAAAACGCATCGCAAGCTCACAAAAAGTTATGTGCTGTTTAAGGCGACGAAGCCTTAAAAGAACGGCAGTGTCAAAATTGGTTTGCCAAATTTCGTTCTGGTGATTTTTCACTCAAAGATGAAAAACGCTCTGGTCGTACAGTTGAAGTTGATGACGACCTAATCAAAGCAATAATCGATTCGGATCGTCACAGTACAACACGTGAGATTGCAGAGAAGCTTCATGTATCACAAACATGCATTGAAAATCACTTAAAACAACTTGGCTATGTTCAAAAACTCGATACATGGGTTCCACACGAACTGAAAGAAACGCATTTAACGCAACGCATTAACAGCTGCGATTTGCTAAAGAAGCGTAATGAAAATGATCCATTTTTAAAACGACTGATAACTGGCGATGAAAAATGGGTTGTTTACAACAATATCAAGCGGAAAAGATCGTGGAGCAGGCCAGGTGAACCAGCTCAAACAACATCAAAAGCTGGTATTCATCAAAAGAAGGTTTTGTTATCAGTTTGGTGGGATTACAAAGGAATTGTCTACTTTGAACTCTTACCATCCAACCGAACGATCAATTCTGTTGTCTACATTGAACAACTAACGAAATTAAACAATGCAGTTGAAGAAAAGCGGGCCGAATTGACAAATCGAAAAGGTGTTATATTCCATCATGACAATGCAAGGCCACACACATATTTGGTCACTCGGCAAAAATTATTGGAGCTTGGTTGGGATGTTTTGCCACATCCACCATATAGCCCTGACCATGCACCATCTGATTACTTTTTATTTCGATCTTTACAAAACTCCTTGAATGGTAAAAATTTCAATAATGATGATGATGTCAAATCGTACCTGATTCAGTTTTTTGCTAATAAAAACCAGAAGTTTTATGAATGTGGGATTATGATGCTGCCTGAAAGATGGCAAAATGTCATTGATCAAAATGGGCAATACATTACAGAATAAAGTTATTTAGTTCCATGAAAAAATTGTCTTTGATTTTCTAAAAAAAAAATCCAGCAATTACTTAGTTGCCCATCCAACAAAATAAAAATATCGAAATATATGTACATAAATACAAATATTTCGAAATAACAAAAAATGCACTTAGACAACTTTCAAAATAAACGATCCATTATAAAAATAATTTTTAAAATTCTTTTGACACAAATGAACTGTGGGGAAGTTAACTCAGGTATTTTTTTTTAAAATGATTTGTCGATTGTTTTATTGTATTATATAAATCAAAAAAAAAAAAAAAAAAAAAAAAGCAATCTCAATATATTAAATGTCCAAGAGTTTCAGGAGAAAATCTTCCTCTTTCAATGGAAATTTTAAAAAATAGTTGCTTTAAAAAGGAATGATAAAGCAGCTAATTTGAAAAGTTTGGATATTTAATAGACGTTTTAATATACATATATATTTCAAAATTTCCATTGAAAGAGGAAGATTTTCTGCCGAAACTCTTGGACATTTGATATATATTTTAAGATTGTATTTTTTTTTTTTTTGTATCTATATTGATATATTACAATAAAACAATCAATAAATCATTAAAAAAAAATACCCACACCTGAGTTAACATTCCCTCAGTTCATTTGTCACCTGTTAAAATATTTTTGAAAACTATTTTTTTTAAAACAGGTCTCATGTAATTCAAAAGATATTTATCTGAATGTTACTCGACCACATCCGTTTTGAACACGTGTATATGAATCAGAAATTAATAAAAAAAAAAAAAAAAAAACTATTGCCACTCAAGCCGGAAATTTGCTTTTAGAAAGCATTCTCTGTCATAGTTCAGTTTGTATGTCATCGCTGATTAATTGCGGGATCATGAATAAAAAATCCGGGCCCAGAGAGGAGGGGAGGAGTTTAGGGGCCCTAAGTCAAACTATTATATATGTATAATCAAAGTCAAAATAATAATTTTATCGGTAAAAATTTTATTTTTTTATTTTTATTAATAACTAATACTTTTTATTTTCTGATTGTATTTTATTTTATTTAGGATTTAATATACATACGAGCCCCGTCCCATCTCAATTGGCCCACCAATATTTTTTCTTTTTAAATAAAATTATGCTAATTCACGGTAAATTTAATTTAAATATTTATTTTTATTATCATTTGGAACAACATTTTAAGCAATTTAAAAAATTTTATTGTAACATTTAACTTAAAATTATTTTTTAATTGTTAAAAACATATTTTTATATAAAAAATAGTTCTTTTCTTTTCACGATTTTTTTTTTTTTAAGAATCTTTGAATATGTGAAATAATCAAGTAGTCTTTGCCTTTTTCAACAAAAGAAAGTTTGTTGTGTTTATTATTAGTAAAAATGACTCGTGGAAAGGTTGTTGATGAAAAAATTCGCTCAATTATTATCAATTTATTTAAAAAGGGAAAATCAGACGCGGAAATTGGCGATCTAGTTAATTTATCAAAGTTTACTGTCAGAAATATTATTCGAGTTTATAAAACAACGGGTACAATAGCTACAAAACCTCGGTATGCGCCGAAAATATCAGATGCTGATAGACGGGCATTGAAGAAGATTATTAGAAAAAACAGGCGTTCGAACTATGGTGAATTATCTGTTCTTTGGAGCAATGCTGTGGGGCGAAGTGTTTCAAGATCCACGTGCCATAGAGAAGCCCTTAAGTTAGGTTTTAAAACTTACAAGGTAATTTTATTGCAACTTATTCCAAATTTTTTTTTTTTTTGTAATTTTACGAATTTTTTTAGGCGAAAGAAAATCCACTCTTGACATTGAAACAAAAGAAAAACCGGCTTAAATGGGCTAAAAGTCACATTAATTGGACGAGTGATGAATGGAATTGTGTCCATTGGAGTGATAAGTCTCGTTTTGAAGTTTGTGTTGGGGACAATCGAAGCAGAGTTATTCGTCAGAAAAATGAAGCTTTCAATTCAGATAGTTTAAAATAGAAAGTAAAATTTCCTGCTTCAGTTATGGTATGGGGTTCAATGTCTGCTAGTGGTGTTGAAAACTTCACTTCATTGATGGAATTGTAAACACCAATAAATATTTAGAGATTTAAAAAAAATCTTTACTTCCAACAATGGCAGATGCATTGCAGAATAATAATAATTTTGTGTTCCATACATCAAGAAAATCTTTAAAATGGCTTTCTGATCATAATGTTCGACTTTTGGAGTGGGTGGCAAACAGTCCCCACTTGTCACCAATAGAAACTCTTTGGCACACAATGAAAAAGCTTTTACGAATACAACCAGCTAGAAACGTAGTCGAATTAAAACACAAACTTCAAAATATTTGGGATACTTTCACTCAACATGAGTGGTGCTAGCAAATTGACCACTCAAAAAAACTCGTTTTCAAAATTCACCGCCGTGTCGAATGGAAAAATAGATGGAGCTGTGTACCTCGATTTTTGAGGCACTATTTTCTATCTTCTCTCTATTTCCTTGCCTTTCTTCTAAGCTAATGATAAAAAATGTTAAACTCACTTCTTATTTTGATGTCGTTCGCTATGAATGGTCACCTAGCCCTTGTGATAGCGTGAGTAAAATTTTAATTATATCAATCAATTATTGATACCTTTTCTTATCAATTCTGTCTGCCTTACAAATATCCCTCGCAAAGTGGAAAATTGTTAAATTTTACTGAAATCGCCGCTTGTTTCTCTCCTGACCAGTTAAAAGGTTTTTTATCTTCATCTCTGAATTTTGTTTCTAGATATTTGCATATCCTTAATTAATTGAATTTACTGACCAATTTATTTTGTTTCTCTCCCGACCAGATTATTTTAGAATAAGGAAAATCCTTTTTAACCTCAATTTGCACATATGTTTTACCTTGAAGCAACAAAAAACCTCTTTTATTTGGAACCCAACGCTGTGGGCATCTAGTATGAATTTTGAGACTGCTCAAAATTCATATTAATTCCATAGCCAGATAACGCGTAAGCATACATTTATTTGTTTTTTCATCAATTGAGATTGATATTGAGTTTTTCTCTTTGTTTAGTTGATTTACAACCAACTAGAAAATAGATTAAATTGTGTTGAACGCTTCACGGTTATCTGGATATATATATATTTTGCAATTTCTGCTAAAAACGCGATTGGGGTTAATTAATTAATTATAATATTCTTATGTTAATTTGTATATAATTGATTTATATATAAACTTTACTTTATTTTGTGAATATTTGTATTTTTTCAAATAGCTGAATTTTAACATTCAATTTTCAAACCTTTTATCTGTATTTATATAGTTTTAAGCTACTTCTAACATCACTTGTATTCAATTTTAAAAATTCATATTTTATAATCCACAATTTATATTAAATTCCATTAAACCTACTTAGAGTCCATTTTTTTCTATAATTAATTTTTTATTTTCTTAATATTTAAATAAACATTCCACGCTGCTATAGGCGGCACCAATGAGTGTCAAAACTTAATAAGTTCGTTGCCCAAAAGAATGCAAGTCGTAATTAAAAATAAAGGCGACGTCACACAGTGGTAAAGGTTTTGGATTTTGTATGTTTTTCTTGTTTTTAACAATTAAAAAAATAATTTTAAGTTAAATGTTACCATAAAATGTTTTAAATTGTTTAAAATGTTGTTCCAAATGTTAATATAATTTTGACATTTTCGTTTAAAAAATTTTGAAAATAAAGACACGAAATGAGGCGGAAGGTCAAAAATGAAGATTCTAGACCTTTGAACCAAACTCAACCAACATCAGTAAACTCTAGTAGCCATAAAGGTATTCAGCGAAACACGTTTTATCTAGTAAGAATGCGTTCTTACTAAGAAACGGGTTTTTACTGCAACATATATATTAATTTAAATTTATTACTAGGGCGGTTCTACCTCTAAACTGTCTGTAATGTTCAACCCCCTGGCTCTCAAATTTTCACTTATAGAACTTTTCGCAGCTTTTGTTCTATATAGATCTAGATTAGATATAATAAAATTGGTTTTATGTTTTCCATTTGATATTCACTTCATCGGAATTACTCACAAGAATTTAGTAAGTAAAGGAAATTCTCAATGATTTTTTCAATATAATCAAAACGCAAAAATCAGTGGAGCTACCCAACGGGGAAGCAAATTCATTGCTCTTATGGAGAATGGAAATTGTTTCTACAATAACTTTCTGCCAACAAATGTCAGATGAGGTGGAACACCTATTTCATTACATGTAATTATCATTTCTATAGTATATACTACGAGTAGGTGTTTATTACCTCCTGATATTCGCCAATAGTTATCTAATTAATCCAAATGATAAATATTTTTTTTTTTTACATATCATAAGCGTGGTATTCACTTCCTCGGAATTACGAAGAAAAATTAAGAAAAGCACACTCTCCGAATTTTTCTATATTTACATCCACTTTAGTTAGCTAGGTGCACCATGTATGTGAATGTGGACGGTTGTGTGTTTATAAAGAATAAAAATATATTTATTTAAATATAATATTTAAATGGCAATTTTTAATTCCGTTGTTTTTCTGGAAATTTTTTCTTCCAATCTTACCATTTAACGGTTTTCTTTCGACATACCATATTTATTTTATTCAGTTTCAATTAATTTCGAGCCCAGAAATCAAGCCAGGGAATGCGGAATTCTTTTTTATCGATGTCGAATTTTACACTTTCGAGAAATTATTATTTGTTGATTTCTGTTGAAACCTTTAAGAATTCAAGGTAAATATGTACATTCAATTTAACCTTAAATAACCCTTTAATTGAATAACATTTATTTGATCTAGATTCTAGAAAATTGTCTCCGATTGGACTACCCAGAGTGAAATTAAAATACAGAATTTTTTTTCTACATGACTTCTGATTCTGGTGTATTGGAATGTTTCTCATGAGCACAACGTGTATTTTAAACACCTTTAAATCTCAATCAAATCTTTTCTGCATTTTTGGTCCAAAAGTTCTAAAGCTATGAAGCCCAAAATCTAATTAATTCTCCACATTGGTAGTATAAACATTTGAACAAAAGTACGAACTTTCCAAGTGACTTTTCGGTCTTATGGTAGTTCTTTCGCGGCAATCCACACAAAAAGTTTTATCCTCGTAACCACTCTATACATATGAACGGTACTAAAATTTTAGGTTGTGTTTTTTAACGTGACTGTACTTCTCACACTAATATATCCTCTTTATGAATGGATCGTTTCCAAACCATTGATCTTATATCCCCTCCACTAAAAATATTCGCCCAAATATGTTTTTTTTACTTTATCCATTGCAAAGCATGGGTAAAGTATTGTAATCGCTCTCGGGACAAGCGTGGCTTCAAAGGGTCCTCAGGTAAAGACTACGGAACCCATGGACTCAATTATAGTCACAAATTGTAGTATTCAATTAGGTTGAATTTTAGCACGTGAGGGTTTTGCCAAAAATTACATGGGGTCTCGTCGAGAGGCCAAAAAGTGCCATTTTTTCATTTAGTGCGTGCGGATGTATGGATGGATGTTATCGTTTTTTTGGCCCACGATTTTTTCCACACCGTTACACCGATTGAAATGAAATTGAAAACCTACCATTAGTTTAACGAAATGAAGCGCTGATTAGTTTTTGGTACATATCGGTCCACAAACATTAATACTTTATTTCAGTACTTTTTTAGTTTTTTCTAAATATCTTGAAAATGACTTAACCAATTTTGATGAAATTTAATATCCCACAAAAAAGGTTAAATAAAGTTTTTAGTAAAATTATATTTTAAAGTACTTTACTCTAGAGTAAGTTAGTACTTTTTTAAATTCTTTAAAATTTATTCATTTGATCGTTTTAATATAGCTCATTAAACCTAACTTAAAGAAGAATGGATAGGCTTCTCTCTGTGAAATGCTAAATATTTAGGAGGAAATTTTATAAGTAACCATAGCAACAGCGTTGTTTTCTTATCTGTTACCTTTGCTGAAGACATAGAGGAATCGACTTAAAATCAAAAATAATCCCGAGGTTAGATTTGCTGTTGCTCCTGGCCTGCCGCAACCAAATTCACATCCTGACTCTCAGACCTTGTCTCTTAGATCGCCTATCTTAAATGACGTCTGTCGATTCAAATGCCGCCTAAGGTGGCAAATTTATTTAACCGTTTATTCTTGTTTTATAGATTTACTTACATTTTAAAAGCATTTTAATGATTTCTTAATTGAATTGGTCGAAGTGTTTGTTTATATTTGTTGACGTGAAATCTATCTAGCATGTCTCTTGATAATATCATGGTGATTATCTAATTGTATCCATTTACATTTGAATTTAAAACAATGTAATATTTTCTATTAATATGTTTATTTATTCAAAAAATCTTCATTCTTCGAGAAGTCTTTCTAGTCTCTGCTTAGGTTGCTTATTAATATGGGCTGATAAATAATAGAAATACCTACGTTTATTTTAAAATAATATAAAATTATCAAATAACGATGAACAATACTCTAATAATTGCTTTATTGTTTCTTGACCTTATCAGAAGTATATTTTTATATTATTATCAATATTACCTATAACTAAGTTTAGTTAAAAAATAGAATATTTTTCTGGGAATAATTAGCAAATACCTGTCAGTAGTAAATTATATTTTTATATTATCACTAATATAAAGTTAAAGATAGAATATTTTTCTAAGAAAGATTAGCAAAAACCTGTCTTTCGCCAAGTTTGATAAGATTATTTTTTAAAATATACTTAAATTTATAAAAGATGTATTTGAAATGTGCAGCAATAATTCAAAGGGTGACTTATATGGGTCAAAATAAAGAAAAAAGTTCATATAAGCATATGTCCAGAAACTCTTCTTTTAACACCTATCCAACATTTTTTTTACAAATTAATTTAGACCTAGTTTGCAAAAATTTGATCCAATTATTTATCAGTTTCGAAATTGCGGCCATTCAAAATTTTGCAATGAAAATAGCTCAAAATTGGTAAATTTTTATAAATAAACGCCATTTGCAACACATCATTGGATCAAATTGTATTTTTCCTCCTAATTTCGGCCTTTAAATTGATGAGTTCCTTGCAAAATTTCAAATCAATCGGCCAAGACGTTCCAGAGATATAAATTATTTAGTAAAAAAAAAAACAAAATAGACAAGTAGATAGCTGGTAAAAGAAGCGTTTCCGGGACATAATGTTTATATGACTTTTTTTTCTTTATTTTAATCCATATAACCACCCCCTGAATTATCTCTACACATTACAAATACATCCTGTACTATGTCTAATTTAGTGGGCTAGAAGAAGATACTCTTGAGATCTCTGTTTTCGGATTTTAGTTATATTTAGTTAAAATAAATATAAACTTATATATGTAAATGACAATTTTTGCCATTATGAATATATTGTCAATTTATGATTTTTTGAACCAACATAAATGATACTGGGACTCATCTTAACATTTTAAAATTGTTTTAAAGAAAATAATTAATTTTTGTGATAAAAAAGAAAATCCATCCATTCTAAATTCTCTAACTTTCAATTAGATGTGCAAGAATTAAAAAAAAAAAAAAAACTATTCCTGGTTTCAATTCTTTAGACTCCACAAAAAAAAAAAAATTTACTTCATTCTTTTGAATATCGAAAAATTTAAATAAAAATAAAAAACGTTCTATTTCAGAATATGAAAAATATAATTAGGTACTAATTTAAAATCACTCAGATTCCAAAAAAGTGTTCTTTTTTTAATTATATGTATCTTTGTCTAAGTATCGGGAATAATCTATCTTGAAAATCAAAATAAATTTCAAAGCAAAATTTCACATTTAGTTATTTTAAAAATTTGGATTCAGTGATATTAGATTTTGGTAGAAATCATATCACCAAGTTTGTCGTTTAGTCTTTATCTCTAATTAAAATATCATTTTTACGATGTCCTCTAAATAAATTTTTTTTAGACCCATGTTTAAATTATTAAGAAAATATAAATAAAAAATTATACGACTAAAGTACTATTGAAAATTTTATTTTATTTATACAGTTTATCATAAGAAGCTTATTTTTGTCGTCCTTTTATAGCCTTAGGTTTTTCAAATTTTTCTATAAAAATCTAGGTATCAAGCTAAATTTGAGGAAAAAAAAAATACTGGAAAAAACCACTCTAAAAAAAGATAATTCCCAACAAAGGGCAAATTTTCATTATAGTTTTTAATTTTGGGAAAGATTAATTTTTATTAAAAAAAATAAGATTAAAATCTTCCAAAATAGATATATTCTATAGGTGTATGATATAAAATAGAAATCCGTCTCTTGTTGAGGGCCACCTTTTTTCTATCTCATATATTAGAATATGTTTTAATATAAATAATTTAGGCTATATATAAATAATATAATTCTCTAATTACACTCAGAAACATTTATATTATATCATTTATATATACCTACAAATAATAATAATTTATTTTAAAATATTATAATATATTAGTTGAATAAAAGATTTCACTGTTATAATATATTTTATACTATTTTATTTATTTATATATTCGCTAATACAAGGAAAGTGATATTTTGGAATAAAAAATCTATAAAATTTGAATGCATTAACATTTTTATATGACGTTAGCAAACAAAACGGTTTAATAAAATCTCAAAATTTCTAGAAAACTAAAGGAAGAAAAAAAATTATCCTTAAAGGATCGACTATTTTGCTTGAAACCATTGAGAGAACGTGGTCTCCAACGTCATTATCCTTCTCAGGCTATTTCAAGGTGATATTTGTCAGCCTCTATAAAAGCAATCTGTTCGCTTGGATAATCAAGCAAGTTTCGGCGCAAAGTACACTCAAACCAGACGTGCAGTCTGCCTCTCTAGGAGTAAAATAAACAAAACACACGACGTTATTCCTGGAGGAGGAAATATCTTTCAATTACACACTTTATTGTGTATTTCATCATAATAAAAATTACATTATTTTTAAGAAACCAATTTTGAGATAGAGTTTCATAACGGTGTAAGAGATCATTTTTTTTTTTATTTTAACTAAAGGCTTGATACTAAGAATAACAAATTCTTGGTTACTTCTTTTGACTTTTTAAAGAGTTTTGTCAATTTTTTATTATAAATACTCAAATTGGTAAAATAAGATACTGTATAATTTTAAATATAGGGTAAAAGGTTTGTCAGAAGAGATGCGTGAGTCACCTCTTGAGACAATTTGTTAAAATTTTAATAATGCTCGCTGCAGGGACTTTGTTCATGAGCGAGTATACCATTACATTCTATCAAAATTTGTCGACGTGTGTGGACGAATCTAATTTTTTCTCACCGCATCTTAAGAATACAGGAGTCATTCTTTTTATAAAAAGTGTTTAATTTTTATTTGGATTGGATTTGACTATAAAGATAGTTTCCTTTTATAATACACTGAAACTTAACTTGACCCTGCTATTCAACTGGACAAAGGCTTATAAAAACATTGATTAGAAATATTAAACCAGAGATGGATTAACCAACTTCTGGACCCAAACTGCATTCAAATCAACGTGGCCTTATTTAAAAAGTCATCAGAAACATTTGTAAATATGACATCAAACATTTATCATTAAATTGTATAATATATTGAAAAACTAACCTAACTGCTTAATTATTTCTTCAAGAATTAAAATAAACCTTCCTTATTAAATTTAATATTAAGAACCTATAATAGAAATACAGTCCAGAAAAGAAGATTTCAGCTATTAAAAAGAAGAACCAGAAAATAACAGTTTTACACATTGGTCCATCTTCAGCAGATGACTAATTTAAATAGATAGTTTGTTAAAAAATACCTACTTTATATATTATAGTATACGAAGTTTCTGCTTCTTATTATTAATCCCTTTTAAAGTGATTTTACATATAAATCTAGTCAACTAAAGGTGCTATTTCGCTGCCACTGCTCACTTCGTCATTCCGCAAGTATCGTTCCCTTTTTCAATTTTGGAATATATGCTGTTAGAGCTAGATCTAAACATAAATATAATTTATTCTTCCTATTCTAGAAAAAAAGCTAAAATTATTTCAGATTCAATGTTGTGAGCTTAACGATGCCGTATCTTCTTGCATCTTAATTATTATTAAAAAAGAAAAAGAAAAAAAGCAGTGAACAAGTGTAACAAAATCAAAATGGCAGTAATTTAAAAGTTAGACATGGCCTATTACTATATATATAGGTATATATTACAATACACTTGAATTCTATTGGAAATTATCATAAATTTCAAGTTAGAAATCGATTGTATACCACAAGGAACATGCAGAGGACCCGTATGCGGGCAATAGAGATTCAGGGACAAATCGTTCATTCTGGTGCTTACAAAACTATATTTATAATGACCTAGATAAAACTGTTGGTAATTTCCAAACGATTCACGTTCTAGATTTATTATTCTAAACAATATTTATTTTTAATCACTTTTGTGGTTTTGTGGTCCACTTATAGATTTATTGAAGTCACGTTAAGTACGAATTATTTTCAAAATAAATCAGAAACTTATAATGATTTTTATGATTAAAAACAACAAAAAAATGAAAATTATTATCATTAAATTATTACCCATTGTGAAAAATGGCATTAGAATCAAATATAAATTCTCAAAATATATTTATCTTAATAACCAAAAGTTTTCTAACTTTATGTTAAATGTGTAGAGGTAAAATTGGGGACATATTTGGGGGAAGATTTTTATTAGTGTGCCCGGGAGTCAGGCAGGTCGATATATTCTAAATAATTGAATTCACTCGATATTTTTTTGCTTAAAATAAATATTTGAAATGTGGAAAAATCGTTTTTAGGCTTTCTAGTTTCAGAACTTTTTTTTAAATGTATTTTTTCAGATTTTCACACTTTGCTATGGGGAGGGCAAGCAGCTCTTTCAAGAAATAATTTTTCATTGACTTATTATAATATTAGTTGCAAGGCCCGCCTTCGGCGGCCCTCTTGCTAGCCAGAGGGCTCTCCCCCTGGCCCTCCACCCCGAAACCCACTCAGCACCCCCACCCACCCCACCACCCCAATGTACAGACAAAACCTTAATTTTATATATATAGATAATTTCATTTAAATTGGTAACCATGACGACTGTTTTTGTTGGGGGACGGAATAGGTACATAGGTAGGTATAGAGGCAGGCACAAATGCGCTTTAGTAGTATAGGATATTTAAATTTATTACCTGGGAAGCTCTACCTCCTAGATTCTACAAAAGCTCAACCCCTCCCCATCCATCTCCAAAAAAATGTAGAGTCTACTGTGTCTTAAAAAAGTTTTCAGTTTATCCTCAAATTTCCATTCCATAACAAAATGGAACAAAGGGCCCTAGATGAAGTAAAGAAAATCTTGTTTTTGTGAACAATTTTGATTCGGGTTATCAATTATTCGGTACACCGTTGATAATTTATTAAGAAATCTTGAATTCCCAGGTTCTGAATAAAAAATAAGAAAGTGACAATGCCCATTTGTCTAGATATTTTTTAGAATACTTTATCCTTCTACTTTTTTATTTATTTTAAATTTCTCAAAAAACGCCTTTAACCATTCTCTTAAAAATTTGAGCGGGATACATATTTAAGTAATTCATATCACAGAAAAGATCATTTTAACGGTGTTTATTAAAATAAGCTTTTTGGTAGACCTTGGAGTTCTGTTTTTGATCATCTTTTACATCAAAATTATTATTATTATTTTTTCTGAAATTTTGAAAAATACCTAAGGTACACAACTAATGAACGAATGAATTACAGATTATAAAAAATATAATAATAAAACTTGATTAAGATACGAGGTAGGTTTCACAAAAAAAGAAATAAAACAAAATTGAGTTTTGAATTCGATATATTTCGGGGGTTAGCCCATCATCAGGAGTCTAAGAAAACTGATTATATATTGGAAAAATAGTTTTACAAGTAACAATTTTTAAAATTTTTTTAACTGTATGTGGTGAGGGGAAAGTAGGGGAAGAGGAGAAGTTGTTCTAAGAATTAATATTTTCTATTGAGATTTGAACTGGCTGAAAGGAATCTATACGTGCTTTTATAATAACGAATGGACAAGTACCTGAGAAGGTACAACTTGAAAGGTACATGAGAGAGTACAATTACCCTAGTATATTCAATGTGCGAACAATGGAAGGAATGTTTATTTAATTTATTATAACATATAATCAATAATTGTATTTTTATACACTTCCAATTGATTATTTAAAATATTTGAATTATTAGAGAGGGCTATTTTTATTTCGGTGGATTCCAAGAGATCCAATTTAAGGCCTTTTCTTTCGAAATGAATGGGGATAGGGTTATTATTAGAGGTTGAATGGTTGGATTCATGTAAGTGAATTGCGAAGGCTGAGGTCGAATCTAAATTAATGTTATCGGATTTATTGAGATGATTAAGAGCTCTTACATGCTCGGAGTAACGTATTTTGAAAGTGCGACCTGTCTGCCCAATATAAAAAGCATCACAATCTTGACAAGTTAATTTATACACTCCTGATTTGTCTAATTTATCAATTTTGTCTATTTTATTGTTAATTAATTGGGAGCCTAAATTGTTGTTGTTGTATAAAGCAGGAGTGATTCCATATGATCTAAGGGTATTAGCTATTGGAGATGTCAGATGATTAGAAATGAAGGGTATTCTTCTATATATTTTTTCAGTTCCCGATTCTAATGAGTGTAAGTGTGAAATAGTGAATTTACGTTTGATTTTATTATAAATTTTGTTGATAGTCGAAATGTTATATCTATTATTCAGGGCTATATTCTGAATGATGTTAAGCTCTTTATTGAAATTTATAGTATTCATGGGTATACTGAGGAGTCTATGAATCATTGAATAGAATGCTGCAAATTTTGTATTAATGGGGTGATTAGATGAGAAGGGAATGACTGTGTCCGTGAAAGTGGGTTTTCTATATATTTCATAGTGTAATTTTTGATGTGAAATAGTTATTTGAAGGCCCAAGAAAGCGAGAGTATTATTTGTACCTATTTCAGAAGTAAATTGTATATTTTCATGGAGATTATTAAGATATTGTTGGAATAGATTAATTTGTCTTTTAGTGCCAGACCATATGACAAAAATATCGTCTACATATCTCGTATCTTACTCAAGTTTTATTATTATATTAAAATGTTTCACCTAGAACCAACACCGAACTCCTTAAAAGTTATAAAAAATATAATAAATTTCATTAGCAAATTAGATGAATAATTGACCATGTGGTCTGTAATGTAAATACTCCCTTGTTGGATACCACCTTTTTTGGTTAAAATTATTAATGATGTAAAAAGAAAAAAATATATTAAATATATATATACATGACGCATACCCCTATTTTCAAAACTGTTATCAATTGTAGATAGTTGTAGCTATGAAAATAAGACGATTATTTTTAATATGACAATTACAACATTGCATAATAATTCATAATCCACATTTTTTTATTTATAAATTAGTCACTGCAAAAATTTGACTCTATAACTTGTGCTATTTGAATCACCTAAGATGATGTAAACTGTTATAATATTTATTGAAAGTAATGTTTATCACAGGGGAAGGGAATGGGAAACCACCTCTGTGAAAAATTTCCCCAGGAAAATTACAATGTAGAGGATACTCTCCACAATAATCGCCGACGCTCGGAAACGAAGAAGAAGAACAATGTTAATAAGACAGATGTCACTTATTCTCAAAGGGAAAATTGAAACGGGACCCTATTTAAGGTCGATACAATGTCTATTTGTCTGCCTTTCAGCTACAGCTCGTAAACTAAATAAGATACAACTGGAAATTTATAAGTTATTTGTAATCATTTTCCTACAAATCAAAAATCTTATTACAATTTTAATCGTGTCATTATTTTAGAGAGACTCGAATTTTATATGGTGTCAAAAATAAAAAATAAATTTTATTTTATCATATCAGATATTCATTTAAAGATCTTTTTAAGTAGTAGTAGTACAATTAGGTTTGATTTTTTAAAATTTATTTCGACTGACAGGGGTGTAAAAGAGTCTCAAAGTAGACATTTTAGGTGATTTTTGAACAGCTAAATTTAATTCAACAACAACAACATTCCGCAACACCTCTAACAAGAATACCATCTCTACTATTAATTCAAGTAGTTAAATTAAAATTCTAAAAAAATTCCATAAATTCAATCATTCCCTGCTCATCAATGTCAAATAAGAACAGATTTGAGATCTCAAGTACTTTGGGATATAATAAGATAATTCTTTATTGCTTCAGTTTCGAGTTATTATTGGTTTTCATAAGACAGACACAGAAAATAGTATAAATTACAACCAGTCAAGAGGTTATTAATAAGGTTTCAATTTTTTCTGATTTTTAGAATTTTTAATCCTTATATAATATTGTATATAACTGAGTTTCTATTTTCTCATCTAAAAGTTTAATTGTGAATTTGAAAAGAGGTGATAAGTGAAAGACGTGTGATGCACCCTATTTGTGATTTAAGTGATCTATATATTCTTTATACGTAGGTATTTGAACGGGAAAAACGTTGGTTTAAATATCGGTAACAGCGATCTCCAAAACTAAAATTATCCCCGTGATGTGGGTTGCCAATTGACAGGGGGTTCAAGAGAATTGATCCTACCTACTTAAGGTAGTTCTTTCATAAATGCAAAAATTCAAGAATTCTTCGAAAATTGGAATATAAGTCATTAAAAGCATAATAAATACACTTTTAAAATTTGAAGTCGATTTACCACACCAAACATGAAATAATTGCAATTATTATAAAACTGAATTTTTTTTACATATGGTAGATTGGGAAAGGGTGGGAAAATGATCATTATTTTTTATTCATTGAAGGACTTTCACCATCTTGATGAAAAACTAATATTTGTTAGAATAATATATTCGGAGTAACTTAAAAAAAAATTGAAATTATTTACCTCGTAGTTTTGATATATAAAAAAAACAAAAACAAAAAAAATATATATATAAGATCAATGACTTGGAAACGGTCCATTCATAAAGAGGATATAGTAGTGTGAGAAGTACAGTCACGATAAAAAAAACATAGCCTAAAATTCCGTTCATATTTATAGTGGTTACGAGGCTAAAACTTTTTGTGTGGATTGTCGCGAAAAAACTACCTTAAACGAAAATACTAAATAATTAATTGATTAAAGATTTTATAATTTTTAGAATTTAATAAGAACATATAGGTATATATATATATATATATATATATATATATATTATATATATTTAAAATAAATAAAAATCTTTTAAAAAACAATCTTCAAAACGTTTAATAAAATCTAAACTTTATGGGAGAATATCTCAATTAAATTTTTGAAATTAAAAAAAAAAAAGAAAAAAGTTCCTTTTTCTAATCAGTAAAAAGCAACACTAAAGAAATTAAATATTTTAAATATAGACAATGATACAAATTGTCTTGGTGATTAATTCAAATAAAAAATATAAATACTTATTCACTAAAAATTATTTTTCTCTAAAAATATTTGATAAATAGCTGATCTTTTGTTAATTGAAGTTTTGTTATATAAAATTTCGATCATTTCTAAAATTAATCTTTTTTCTAAATTCGGTTCTTTATCTAAAATTTTGATATTAGAAAAATCAAAATTGTGTCCAAGGTTATTTGAATGGCTCTGGGTAGCATGACACCAGATGGGGTTGGTGACATTTCAACCAGATGTTGACCAAAAAAGTACTCATCATTTTTTGAAATTTTACTTTAATCTTCGCTTTTTCCTTTTTTTTGTATTATTACTATTTAAATAGTTAGTTCCTCAGAGAGAACAATTTTTATTCGACTAAAACTCGTCTGGACTTGTCTTTGACATGCTTGAACTGGAAGATAGACTTACCAGGCAGGGACTTCAAACCTTCTATCGGCACCCTTTTCAGAAAATCATTCATTTTAATTGCCCCTTGAAACTATGCAACAATTTTATTTCATTTCGAGAACCGATTTACTTTTCAAAACAAAAAAATGTTTTTTATTAGAAATATTTGAAATAACGAATAATAATTTGAAACTGTAAAGATCCTCCTGAAATTTTGAAGTCGATATTTATGAAAATACTCTAAATGTTTTAATTTTAGGGATCCGCCGCATCCACATCATCCATGGAACGCATGCCCACTGCATGGTACATTTAAAAATTTCAAAAATTCCATTGATAAAGAGAGAAATTCTCGCAAAACTTTTGGGTTTTATTAAACGTTGTGATGATTGTTTTTTAAAAGAGTTGTATTTATTTTAATTATAAAACAATCACTTTTTTCTATATATATACATATATTAAACATTGTTTGAATTTATCATTCTTTACTTACTTCCGGTGTATCTCCACGTAAATTTTCTAAAGATGATTTATAATTTTGTAAAATTATTGACTTAAAATGTTAGCTTGTGTTAAAACAGAAAGATTATTATTCATTGAAAATCGTGGTACGTCAGTCTTGTACTTGCAAGGAAATAGGATAAAAAGGTCGTTTTATTTTCATACAATAAGTCATTTTATTTTTCATTGACATCACAATATCGTTTTTTTGTACATTCAGATATATATATATATATATATATATATATATATATATATATTATCTTTAGAGTCTTTAATTATTTTTACTTGCATATAAATATGACGTAGACCGAAAATTAGTATTCAAATTAATGCCCATTAAATTTGTTCTATTGTGTTTTACCATATTTACAAATGGTTCTATTAAGAGAATCCTAACGAAGGTGTCGGACATACCTGTTTTTAGAAATTTAATAAATGGAAAAAAGAAATTTTGATGAGAAAACTCTAACAAAATTTTATAATTTTTTTCCAAATGATAAATATGTTCAATCAAAATTTTATTCCCGTGGATTTATATATTTACATATTGTATTTGGCAGTACCAAAAGACATTTTCAAGATAGAAATACATAAAATCTCACTAGAGCAGAAGTCCCCAGGCGTTCTTGACTAGTGATAAGAATGGGGAATCCGGATCGACAAAAAAAAATATGACTTTGCGTTTGATGGGGTGAAGATTGTAGCGCAAATTTTCATTTTTTAATATGTAATCACCCTATAGGATGCTAAAATTTGTCAATTTTGTAGAGTTTCGGGGAAAAGGTGAAAATGAATGACAAAAACTACTACTCTCACCCTAAAATGAAGAGGTGAAATTTGTTGGGTAAAAAGTTTTTTATTTCCTCAAATAAATAAATAAATAAAAATAAAAGCTACAGTAGCTTACAAAAAGAAGAGAAATCCCATCCAAAACACTTGTGTGAAAAACTTAGCTGGTCACGAATTTAAATTATTTACCCTAATGGCTTAACAGCAAAGTGCCAGGAAAATAATTAAAATTAAAAATTTAGATTCCATACATCTAGATTGTCATTCAAAATGACAAGAATGCATTTTAATTGAAAGTACTATTTTCTCAACTTACTTATTTTTGACAAATTTGACTTTGCTACATCCTAGATTTTTACTAATACTTTTTCGAACTTGGCCTCTTTTTACTTTTTTCATATAAGTTGTTTTGGGTTGGATTTTACCTATTTAACACTTCCCTTATTAGTCAGTCAAACTCTCTTATTTCGCTTAAATTTGGAGACAACTTGGGTGGTGAAGATATGATCTCTTTTCTCTTTATGACGTCATCATTTTTAATTTTAGGCTAACTTAACTAGCCCCTCTCACCAATGTTCCCTCTAATTTTTTCGCTGACTGCGCTGTACAAAGGTATATGGTTGCAAAATTATTCAAAAAGTGTTCAAGTAGGGGGGGGGCTCCTGTTTCTGTGTTTGAAGTAAAAAAAAAAAACTCTAAATTTTAATTTTTTTTTTGGCTAAATTAGTTTTGCCATTTTTAGATGCAATTCTTTTATAAAATGAAATAAAAAAAATAAATTGTTAAAAGTGCATTATGATTGGCTGGTCTTTCTGCTAACGCTTCTCTTTTAAATAATCCAAACAAAATTTGAATCCGCCCTAAAAGGATAAATAAAATATAACGAAACAGAATGTGAATAATAAAAGTGGAAATATCAAAAGAAAACTAAAAAGCCAATCAGGAGGCGAGAAATGAAAATGAAATAAAAATGAAGACGAAAAGCAGATTTAAATCCAAGTCGCCATTAATATGGCATGCATTTTGCACCTAGAAGTCCGGGCGACGTGACGTCTCGATATCCCTCAAAGTTTTTTCATGCCATTCTATTGTAAAAGTTGCACTATTTTATAATTCTAAATTTTGTATGAATAGGGATGAATAGAGACCAAAATCTGATAACATCCATTAAAAAGAGGAAAACAGTGTATCTTAGACATAAGAGATTTTCGTGCGTGCCTTCGGCACGCCCTCGAAGCCCGCCCTCCGGGCTGGTGCCCTGGCGGGCAGCGTCTCGGTCCAAAAATTTTATTCCTCTTAAAAAACCACACTCCAAATGTATACCCGTAAACTACCGAAAATACATCGTCTCTTAAAAGTTTCGCCTCTTTAATTTTTGAGTGGAGGGGGGGGGGAGGAATAATTATGAATATATTTAAATTTAAAATTTAAATTTAAATTTCATTTTTCCTTTTCAAAACAAAAATAATGAAATGATTTATGAACTGCAAAAAATTCGCAGGCTGAATCATGGAAATAATTCAAATTTTCGCGGTTCAATTAATTTAATTAATTACAAAAAATATATTTAATGTTTCTTAATTTAAAATGAATTGGAGTCTTTCATTTCAAAATTACAATTATATTTCAAGTTTGCCTGGTTAATGAAAATCGATTGGAGCCATCAGTTTAAAATCCGAGCTGTCAATTATATTTCAAATTTGCCTCGTTAATTGATATATATTTAATGTTTCTTAATTTAAAATCTATTGGTGTTTTTTCATTTTCATTCGAGTTCAAATGAATACAATATTATCTCGACACAGTCTAAATCAAAAATATATAGTTTTAGTAACAGAAATCAAAATATAATTATTAATGTTTCAATGGCGTAATGGTTAGAGCTAATGCCCTTAGTTCAAGAGTTCGTCAGTTCGATTCTAGGCAAGACGGTAATTTTTTTAGAGAAATTTCTCTAACCGTTGTTACAAATTAATCTAGACAAATATATA
This sequence comes from Forficula auricularia, assembly GCA_024734495.1. Lineage (NCBI taxonomy): Eukaryota > Metazoa > Arthropoda > Insecta > Dermaptera > Forficulidae > Forficula > Forficula auricularia. Next base: position 812,290 of record JALMQS010000790.1, read on the forward strand.
TAGTATTCTGAGACACAGCAGATAGTCTCCTCAAGCTGATCTTTGAAGGCAAAATCGAAGACCAACGTGGTCCAGAGCGCAGAACGTCTTCCTGACTGAAGAATATACGGGATTGGACTAATCTATTATAGATTCTCATTCGCTTCTAAGAGCTGCTGTTGATAGAGAGGAATTCCCTGTCATTGTTACCAATATTCATTAGATGGAGAAGGCACCGCAAGAAGAATAAATTTTGTATTTATAGTGACTACACTGCTCTCTGATATCTGAGACCCTAATAAAAATTTAAATTAAATTTAAATTAAAGCATAAGCTTTCAAATAATAATAATAATAATAAAAAAATATATATACAATATTTTATGTAGGTTATAATGAAAGGCAGTCCAAATTATTTAAATTTTTTATTAAAATACCGACGTTTCGGAGACCTTTTCTCTCCTTCTTCAGCGTAATGAATAGTTATTGATGGGTGAGTATAACTCGGCTCCCATTTGTCGAGGTTATACTTACCCACATCAATAATATTCATTACGAAGAGGAGAGAAAAGATCTCAAACGTCGGTATTTGAAATAAAAAATTTAAATAATTTGGACTACTTTTATAACCCTTATTCCTTGCAGTCGTCTTTCTAAGAAAATAAATAAAATTATATATATATATATATATATATATATATATATATATATATATATATTCTTTCAGTTAGCTAATAATTACAAACAATAAATACACAAATAACTGAAATTAAAAACAAAAAAAAAAAACAAAAACAAAAATGATTTTAAATTTCAAGATCAATTTAAAAACTTTGTACTAATTTCAGAAATTACCTTGTTTTCATTCTACTTATTCATTGAAGGAGACAATAAAGAGTGTGTCTTCTGCTGGAATATAAATTTTATTTATTTATAACGAGACTATAGTTTCATAAATTAATTCCTGTGAATCCATTGTAATAGACTGATGAAGAGGGCAAAGCCCTCGAAACTATAGTCTCGTTATAAATAAATAAAATTTATAATTCCAGCATAAGACACACTCTTTTATTGTCTCCTTCAATATATAAAAATTCTTAAATTGAAAGAAAAAATGTAAAACTTTCATTCATAAATTAATTCCTGTGAATACATTGTAATAGACTGATGAAGAGGGCAAAGCCCTCGAAACTATAGTCTCGTTATAAATAAATAAAATTTATAATTCCAGCAGAAGACACACTCTTTTATTGTCTCCTTCAATATAAAAATTCTGCTACTCTTGGCAAAAAAAACTTTCAATTTACTACTTATTCATATGATTCTACATTAGAACTGATCTAAAATTTCATATAAATCAGCCCTCTTTTTTAGCTAGTTAAGTGTTGAATTTCAATTAATCCTGAAAATAGTTTATTATAAATACACAATTGGATGTTGATGAAAGCAGTCCACGGTGGTTGTAAAAAAATAAGACTATAGAGGTTTTATTATTTTACATTTATTTGTTAAAACCGACGTTTCGGAGATTTATTCTCTCCTTCTTCAGGGTAACAAAAAGTCAATGAAAGTAGTTCAAAACATAATTACTCTCTGTCTCCTTTGACAATGCCAAAAAAACATTATAAAATTTTTTTTTCATCTCGAATAGAAAATAAAGTAACAAGCAATTGATGATCAATATGTTAATGATTAACATATTGATCATCAATTGCTTGTTACTTTATTTTCTATTCGAGATGAAAAAAAAAGTTTATAATGTTTTTTTGGCATTGTCAAAGGAGACAGAGAGTAATTATGTTTTGAACTACTTTCATTGACTTTTTGTTACCCTGAAGAAGGAGAGAATAAATCTCCGAAACGTCGGTTTTAACAAATAAATGTAAAATAATAAAACCTCTATAGTCTTATTTTTTTACAACCACCGTGGACTGCTTTCATCAACATCCAATTGGATATTTATACCAGTCCGTCTCCTAAAGAAAATGTTTATTATAAAATTTTACATTTTAACTGTGTACTTAATATAAATGGTGAACAAGCTTTCGGAAAATTAGTGCCCGCCCGCGCATCTTAGAGAGAACTTTGCCTCTCACTAGATAATTCCTAGCAAACGGGATCCGTGGCTTAGGATTTTCATAAGCTTAAAGTTAAAGAGAACGACAATCAAAAGTTTCAACCAAAAAATACTTTCCTTACATTTTTCTAGCCAACCTAATTATGTACATATTTCTTTTTATTATTTAATTTCCCTCATCTCGCTTGTCGCCTCGTGATATTTAATAGCTTAAAATCTTTCTCAATTAAATATGAATTTGACTTGTAATTCATGTCCATTTTTCTATTTAATTCTAATTTATCATTGAAGTACGTCAGTGAATAAGCAAAAATATTTAAGCATTGTTATTGTCCTAATTCCTATCATAAATTAAAATTAATTATCCATTTTACAACAGGAGTAAAATAAGTGACTGGGCCGAAATACCACCGCCCTCGAACTATTTCAATTTAATAAATATTACAAGACGTTCTTCGTTGAAAAATTATTTAAATACCTATATTGTAAAATTTATTAAATCCAAAATTAAATATTATATTTATGGTAATAGATATCAACAATATTTATATTTTTTTATATATTTGAACATTTCTAACACTCTAAAAATATTTCAATCAAAATATATGCTTTGACTTTATAATTTAGATTTAGAATCTAGTGATCGTGAATTTTTTTTATAATGTAGAATCAATTTCTGAATGAAATATTTTATGTTAGATGAGGTTCAACCAAGTGTCATTTTCGGCATTAGCGTTCAATTCCCGAAAGAGTGAATACAACCCTTCTGGCATATAAATTATCCATAACAATTCAGATTTAGTAGTTGACATCTTTCTTGCTTTTCTATTGATTTGTTTGCATAAAAGTTATATTTTAAGAATGTGATTATAGAATTAGATTGTCAAGCATCTGGACAACCACGGATTAAGACTCGAAGCTAGCAGAAAATATACGAGCGACTTTACAAACTGCCAAACTTAATCAACTTCGGGGCTGAAGTCCGTAGTATCTCCAGATTCTTGTTTAAATATGGCTGATTTCATTTTGAGTTTTTCATAAATTTTTCAACGATCAAGTCTTTTAAATAACACGAATTAAAATATTATAAATTCATCAGTGAATTTGAATTTTCTGTTGATATATTGATCTAAAAGTATATAAAAGAATAACCAATAACATTGATTCTACTTATCTACAATCAAATCTTAATAGACTATATGAATGGTGTGTGAATAATGGGATGGACCTTAACATTGATAAGTGGAATTTTGTATCTTTTCATAAACATAAAATTCAACCTATAGGTACTATCATATTCAATAGGTGGTAGTTTTCTCTCGCAGGTTGATCACATTGTGATTTGGGAGTTACCTTCGAGTCTTCTCTCTCTTTTTCTCTTCATATAAAAAATATTTGTGATCAATCTTTTAAACTTCTGTGATTTATATATAGAAAAAAAATTTCAAAGATTCCAACTGCCTAAAAATACTTTTCAACTCCCTAGTAAGAAGCAAGCTGGAATATTGCAGTTTGATTTGGTCACATCATGTCCAACATCAAATTGACCAAATCGAGAGTGTAAAATAAATTTTTTAAAATTATTTCATACAAATTCTAATCAACTCATAACTCTCTTACTTCATTTAACTATTCCTCTTCTAGACACTTAAGAACCGAAATAAATATCCAAAGTTTATCATACCGTAGACTACAAATGTCTTGATATTCCTTCACAAACTGTTGAATGGTCTGATTGATTGTTCTGAAATTCTCCATTATATCAATTTTAAAGTGCCTCAGTATTGCAGTCGCTTTGTCGAATCCTTTTTTCTCCGCATGGATATGTAATACGTACTAATTACTCAAAAAATACAGGACTGAATAGAGTGATGCTTGAGGCAAACTCCTCACAGTTTGACTTCTTTTCATGTAGTGTAAGGGATATCAAAAGATATAGCTCACACAACGATTAAATGTCTAATAAATTATATATATATATGTAGGGATTATTCTAGGTGGCTTAAACCAGGTGAAGAAAGACTCAAGTATTTTCAATAATAATGGTTTATTCGATGCTTTTCAATAATAATAATATAACAAAATGCTTTATAATAGAAATAAAACTGGAGATGTTCGTGTATCTTGAGTAGAAAAATACTTCTTGACTTGAACTTGGGATTTTAACACTGATAAACTTATAACTGACTCTTTACACACACTGCTGATATAACTGATAGAACTGCGGGATGAACTGTTCGTGTCGGAGGGGTAATCGTAACTGATTTGAAATAATGCGAGGCAATCTTTATACACTTAATGAGAATATCTTAGGAGGGTCGTGATTCGTTAAACATTCGATGCGGCGACGATTTTGACTTGGGGCGTGAGGGGGCGTGCGTGCGCAATTGGAGGGGAAGCTAGCTCTTCGCTCGGGGGTTGAACGGGCGAGATTGGGGTGGCGTAGCCACTGGAGAATTGCTGGCTTACTTGGGGGGCTGCGTGGAAATCTTACTGAGACTTGGCAATGAAAATGCCGTGAAGATCTGCTAAGCTCCTGCTCGGATTGACGGAAGCGCGAGGTGACTGGAATCAGGGCGGTGTCATGGTGTGTAGGACCAGGGCAAGTTGGCTTGGCTGGATCCCACATATATATATATATATATATTCGGCGTACCTCTTGCTAGCCAGGGGGCTACGACCAAATCTCCCCTCACACCCCACCCACGTACCCCCGAACCCCCAAAAAACCACCACCACCTCACCCACCCTGCACCCTACATCACTGTACCCCCCGTCACCTCCACCCCCGCAGCCAGTTTTTGCATTTCCAGCCTTCTAGTGGCCCTCAGATTATGTGTACAAAATTTGGTTGAGTTAGGTCCAAGAGCAAGAATTTTCATTTTTTGACCTCCCTCCCCCCCTTTTATTTTGGGTGGTATTTTGTGGGAATTTTTTTAAACAAAAGTTGACCGAAATCACATCCCCTACAACTTTTCTCATAACAAAATTTGGCGTAGAGGTAATAGTCTAGGAGTTATTTGATAATTTCCATTAGTGAGCTCCCCCAAAGCCCCTTTTGTGGTCAAAATATCAAAACGTTATATGGCAATAAACGTACGACATCTAATCCAAATATGAAATTTCATAATAATCCCCTCAGCCGTTTTTACGTGAATCGTGAGCAACTTTTCGCGGAAACCACGAAAACATACAGACAGACATACAGACAGGGATTTTGTTGAGGGTGTTTTCGTTCATAGCTTTGCTTGAAACGTGTGCAACCAAAATCCGGCGTGATTTGGTGCTATCTACAGACACAACCTTAATTTTATTTATATAAATTGTATAAAAGTGTGAATTGTAACTGGAATAATTCCCGTATATTGAATAAAATAAAAATAAAATAAGTATGTAATTATAAAAATTCATGAATCCCTTTACTTAAAAAGATTTCAAATACATATAATATACCTATTTGAATGTTTGTGGTTATGAGAAACAAATATTTTTCAAAAATTGATCCCCTTCATATAAAATCAGGCATATCAAAGATACGACGCGTGGGTAATTACTGGCCCGAGAGACAATTAGTTGTAGCCCGCGGCATCAATTCAATTATACTTTAATTTCATCAGCATTTCAATTATTACTTTCGGAACACACCTATTTAATCATGTAACCAATTATTTGATCCCTTTCTTGCAGTGATTGGAAGAATAAAAGAGACTTACCCTGTGTAAACAATAACCGTTGCTGTTCGTGTGAAATATAAAAACAAACCCGGCCAAGATAACAATAAGAAAAACAATAACATTTCATATCCATATCATCATCATTGAGTATACAGTCCTAAGACTGGTTTGATGCAACAATCCGTCTCCACACGACTCTGTCCCCCGCCAGCTGTTTAACCTCTCTAAATGTCTGGCATCCCATATCCCCAATTATTTGGTTGAAATATTCTAATCTGGGTCTTCCCCTTCCCCTTTTCTTTCCCACCTCCCCCTCCAAGATATCCCTAAGCAGTCCCCCATGTCTCAGTGTGTGCCCCATCATCTGACCTCTTCTCTTCTTCAGACTCTTCCACAAGGTTCTTCTTTCTCCGATTCTTCCAAGAACTTCTTCATTTGTAATTTTATCCATCCATTTGATATTCATCATTCTTCTGTAGCACCACATTTCGAAAGCCTCTAATCTCTTTCTCTCCTCTTCTCTAATTGTCCAGGTTTCACACCCGTACATGGCTATGCTCCATACATATGTCTTCAATAGCAACTTCCTGTTTGCTAAGCTGATTGAGGAGGAGCATAGTAGTTTTTGTTTTGTATTAAACCCCATTTTTGCTTGGGCAATTCTTGATTTAATTTCGTTTTTGCTCCTCCCATCCCATGTTATTTTACTTCCTAGGTAGCGGAATTCCTTAACTCCTTCTAGGTTTTCTTGGTTAATTTTGATGCCATATCCATATCCATAACCTAACTTTATTTGTAAATTAACCAGAAAATTGGTTGGTTAATTTATAAACCAGCCAAAGGTTTGGCTATTTTGTGTTACTAGAAATTATGGTTTTCATATTAGCCAGGCTGCATTGGATAGTTTATAAACTAACCCGCTATTTTGGTTTACTCAATAATTTCAAGTAAATTAGCCAAGACTCTTGGTTGGTTTGCAAACTAACTGCTATTTTAGTGGAAATTGCGTTTTCTATCAAAATAGACAATGGTTTGGTTAGTTTATAATTTGCATATTAGTCGTAACATATATAAAGGAAAGCAAAAAGTTTGAGGACAAAATAATGTTATTATTTTTCCGCGTATAGAAATAATTTCGAAAAGCTTTTTTCGTTTTATATAAGATCTTCCTGAAATCTAGCTACAACCGGATAATTCCAGATGTAGAGAATAGAATATGACTGTCTCATCTGCAATTATGTCCTTATATTAGCCTTTTAAATAAAGAAAAATGAACATAGAGAAAAATTTCAAAAATATGTGATAATATTCACATGAATCAATCTCAAGCGAATTTGATGTGATTTGAAGTGATTGATTAAAAAATTATGTTTTTAGATTTATTGAATTAATTTCCTTAATGTTTATAATGAAGTAAAGGGGCAGCTACCTCTGCAAGGCCAGAAGGCCCTTGGCCTCGGCCTCCAGACACCTAATTTCATATTTATTATTTTAAGATTGATATGCTTGTTTTTGATTTTTAGAAAGGATACATACAATCATAGTTGTTGGGTTTGTTTCTCTTTTACAATTTTGTTTTCAACTCCACATAGATTCACAATATTATTTTTATTTTTAAAAGTTAAGAATCTGAAATTTCAAAAGTCATGATTGACTATTCCATTCTAGAGGGGTGCCCCCCTCCTAGCATCATGACTCGCCCCCAGTTTCATGAAAAGTACCCCTCTACCCCCCATTTTATTGACTTCTAAAGAATTAGAAAAGCTTTTTATTACCTTTTGTTAAAGTTATAAGACTTGACCGTTCTTACTTTTAGCATATAATTCTACAATACAAAAATCCCCCCCTCCACCCACTCTGCGTCTTTACCTCCTCCCCCTCCTGGGGGCCCTCTTGCATTCCAGGCAGAATTAATTTTCATTAGGGGCAAAATGGAAATTTGTCAAAAATAAAAAAAATAAAAATAAAATAAAAATATTGCATTTAACTAGAGTAATTATAATAAATAAACCACTAGAATCATATCAATAAAAAATAATTGAAAGAATTCCAGTCTCAATATTCTAACTTGAGCCTTTTCCTTACTACTTATAGATACGATCAAGCACTGCGGGGTCAAACTTGGAAAGTGATCTAAGCCTACTGGGGGATCTGGGGGTATCTGGTGGTATGGTACTCCAGAAAACGGGGGGCCTGGAGGACCTCCCCCAGAAAAATTTGAAGCATATTGGTACAATTTAACCCGTTTTTAAGCAATTTCTAGCTGTGGTTTTATTGAAAACTAAAAGAAAAAAAGAGTTCAAATTTTTGTTTGTAGTTATAATGCTTGAGTTTAGGTTCAAAAGGTAATAAAATAAAGTTGTTTTGGGGTAAAGTAACGGTAAAATTTCTTTCTTTAGAGGGCCCGCTGACCCCCTTGACTTCGTAGACAAATTTCCAGGGGGGTCAGCTGACCCCCTGACACCACGGTTCCGCCGTCCCTGGCTGGATACGAGTAGTAAATATCTCTCAGCATCCACGCTATTAACGGGGACGAAGAATAGTTGTCTTTGCGAAGTTTTGATATCAGCATTTTTAACCGACTTCAAACTATTCGACTGTTTTTTTTTTTGTTTTTTTTTTTTGTCTATGTTACCTCATATCTCCGCCAATTGTGAACAGATTTTGAAATTTTTTTTTGTATTGGGTTCAGTCTAGCTTCCGATTGGTCCCGTTTTTTTTTCATTGGTATTAGACCTTTTTTGTTAGCTTTGTTCAGGCCTAACTTCTTTGTTTATAAACCCATTTCGATGATTCTTTTTTTATTAGAAAGGGGGTATCTTAGGGATAGTCCCATATTAATTTAGTCAAGTTCTGATGATATGATCAACGACGAAATAACGTAAATCTCCAATTCTTATGAGCAAATAATCGAAATTATGATAAATAAAATATTTTATAAAGGTATTATATTAAGTCACTATTAATAACATCACTAAAAAGAGAAAAATAAAAATAATTTTTATAAATAAAAATAAAACCTACTTCAAAAAACTTAAATGCAACAAATAAAATAATAATAACTTAAAAATAAAATAAAATCCACTAAAAGGTATAAAATAATTATCTTATTTAGTTACAACTAAACGGCGAAATATTAACATGAAATTACTTTTTGAAGTCGGTGCCAAACATATACATTTTATGAATCGCACTTGACGGATCTTACTTAGTACGTTTTTCAGGTACGCTCGCTTATAGGTATAGTTTGTTTGGCACCGACTTCAAAAAGCAATTTCATGTTAATATTTTGTCGTTTAGTTGTAACTAAATAGGATAATTATTTTATACCTTTTAGTGGATTTTATTTTATTTTTAAGTTATTATTATTTTATTTGTTGCATTTAAGTTTTTTGAAGTCGGTTTTATTTTTTTTTATAAATATTATTTTTGTTTTGTTTTTTGTTACCTGAATCTAACATCCCCATTTTGTTTTGAAACAGTCTATTTGCGTAAACATTTTACATCCTATACTTTTGGGTAAGAACCCCAGGCTAGGGTCACGGCGGTCATCCATTTTTCTCCCAATCACTCTCTACTAGAAATGATTTGATTATTATAAATATCTTTATTTATTTATTTATTGAATAATTAGTATATTATAAAAGTTCACTCGGGTTTATCAGAAACTTGACATTTTAAAAATAAATGATATAACTTCGTATATCAAGTATTGATTTTTTTTTTACTAAAACTTTTACTATTCATTTTTCATTCATGAAATTATATATATTTATCATTAATCTTCACTTTTATTATTAAAAGAAAAAAATCTTCGACCATAAGATTATGAAATTTTTAATTTTTCTTATATAATAAATTAAATTTAAATCAATAGTTTTCATTTACTTTAGCCATACATCTATGGTTCCTATTTAAGTGAAATTAATTATTAGATTGATGCATTAATAAAAGTATAAAGCTGATTAAATAAACTATAACCGAATAACTAATTGATAAACTTATCTAAAGTGCTCGGATGGATGTTTTTAATGTGTAATGTACTCACCTGAAAATTTCTGAGTAGTAGGACAAATTTGTTTGAAACGAAAACTTGGATGGAAGTGACATAGTGGTTGAGGTTTTTATAATTATTTTTTATAATTATTGTTATAAGGGTTATGAGTAAAATAATGAGGTAGTTAGCTTTACTATAGTTAGCCATACTATCACAGTCAGCAAACAACGCATCAGCTGCTCGAGATATCTCCATTATTTTACCGGAGATTTCAAAAATTACAAATAATTTTCAATCCTTGATGTTTTCCCATTCATCTTTACTTAACAATTCAATTTTTGCAACTTTTTTATACTACTACTTATCTACATAATACTAATTTGATTGATTTTCATGGCTCCGTTCAAAAGTAAAACGGGGCTCTATTAGTGTCACTAAAATGTCTCTCTTCTAGCGCACTGTAGTTCGTAACTAAAAATATGATACAAATCTGAAATCAGAAAGCTTATTCATATTTTAATAGAATGATTTTTTTACGGATCTAAAATAAAGAATATTGTTTTATCATGAGATAAATTCCTTGTATAAACGCGTTCTAAATTAGAGTTAGGTTATATTTTTTTTAAATTAAAACATTGTTTGCCAAGAGTAGCAGGGTTGTTGATTCATAAAGCAAAATCAATGAGGTTGTCTTCTGCTTGATGCAAATAAAGATATACATATATTCGGTATATATGCATATGTTGCAGTAAAACCCTGTTTTTTAGTAAGAACGGGTTCTACTTAGTTAAAACACGTTTCACTGAATACCTTTGTGGCAACTAGAGTTTAGTGACGTTGGTTGAGTTTGGTTCAAATGTCTAGAATCTTCATTTTTGACCTTCTGCCTCATTTTGGGTGTTTATTTTCAAAATTTTTTAAACAAAAATATGAAAAATTACATCCTCTACAACTTTGCTTCTAATTTTTGACATTTTAGTTTAAAATCTTTTGAAAATAAACACCCTAAATAATAGGGATGGTCAAAAATGAAGATTCTAGACTTTTGAACGAAACTCAACCAACATCAGTAAACTATTTGCCACAAAGGTATTCAGTGAAACGCGTTTTACTAGTAAGAACCCGTTCTTACTAAAAACGGGTCTTTACTGCAACAAATATATGTTTCTTTACATCAAACAGAGGAGGACCTCATTGATTTCTCTTAATACATTTTTTTAAATTAAATCACTTTAAAATAATGTTGTACCTATATATACTCCCAAGTAACCATTTTTACTTCTTGGCGTTCAGGCGTGTCTTAAATGACAAAATAGCAAATTTCCTCATTCTCTCTTTATCGACAACAAAAATAACTAATTTGATTTCTCAAGTATTTTGCAAGACATAAGGCTCAGAACCGTCATTATGCGTATCCGACTTGCACTTTCTTGGGCTGCTTATTTTTCTGATTTACCGTAAAAGATAAAATAATTTCTCAATTTCATGAACTTATATAATAGCTATCATAATTAATGATTAAGTAACTTTTGATAGTAAATATTGACCAACATTAATTGTTATTACATTTTTCATTTATTATAATTAAATAAATTGTATATATTTTTATTAAATTTGAAATATTATATATTTAATATAGAATTACATTTCTTACCATCTAATGCCCACTGCCCGAAAATTCTTCAAAAGTCGGATCGTCAAATATCTTCGACTCCAATTCACCCCTGAAATATTCGCTTTGTTCTAGGATACTTTCATTCTTGTCTTAAGAGTTTATTTTGATGCAAAAACTTTATTGATATATGTATGTATTTTTTTCTTTCTCACACAATTGGCAAAATCTTGATAGGGGTGCCATTTCATTGAGTTAGAATTAATAATTACATGTAATGGAATAGCGAATTCACTCATGACATCTAGTAGTAGAAACATATCGGAGAAACAATTTCTATTATCTTATAAGAACAATACATTTACTTCCCCTTTCAGAAGCACCTCTGATTTTCGTCAATAATGTGTAAGTTAATATATTGCATTTTTTGCTCGAGGTCTTTACACTTGGAGTCTTCTAAGGTAACTGCAAAAACTCATTTAAATTGGAGGTCTGAAGTACTCTTTTACTCGCGTTTTTTTTGCTTATGGACTAATGTGAAGAAGGAAATTCGGAGGGATGATTGCAAAGAAGAGGGTCTTAGTGTAAGTCCTGTGGCGCACACTCCAATATTTTAAATGATCTATTAAGATTCATACAATGAAACATTATTTTAATAATTACTGGCTGCAAGGCCTGCCTTCGGCGGCCCTCTTGCTAGCTAAGGGGCTCGCACCCCGAACCCCCCTCGTACCCCCCCCCCGAAACCCCGCCAGCATCCCCACCCACACCACCACCCCAATGTACAGACAAAACCTTAATTTTATAATTAACAGGAATAGCAGGGAATTGGACAAAAATAAAAAACAGAGTTTTTATTGAATGGGCCAGACGTTTCGTCGATTAATTTCGACTTCCTCAGTGGCTCATTCTATCACTCTTTGTCAAAAGACAATTCCACTACGCGACGAAACATCCTTTAATCCTTTTTATTTAAACTATAATTCATTGTTGGATCATGCCCCAATTACTCAAGAATCTTGAACTTTTACACACTTGAACAATCAAAAAATTAAAAACCTTTAATCAAAATTTATCACAAAAAAATATGTTTCTACTCTTTAAACAGACAAAGAAAAGAATTTTATATATATAGATCATTTCATTTAAATTGGTAACCATGACGACTGTTTTTGTTGAGGGACGGACATAGATACATAGGTAGGTACATAGGTACATACAGAGGCAGGCACAAATGCCCTTTAGCAGTATAGGATTTACAAAAATATTATGAAAATCAGTCGAAAACTATTATTTTTACAATATTTTTTAATCTAATTCCTTTTCAATATTTTCTTGTGGATAATAAAGGAAGTTCTCGAAAAGCTTCAAGGCTCTCGCCAGGATGAACAAATGATGAGTGTTTAGGCGTCATTGATGAGAATTTGTTTAAAATAATTTTCACTTAATAGAAATATATGTATTTTATATTACCATTAAAGATTAGCCCATTAAATAGTTGAAAATAAAAATTTAATTTCTTCAAGATGTTTAGTTTCATTTGAGGGGTAAACCGCGATTGGAATTAGGTGTACATGTCTTTGGAATTATTTTGGAATTCATTAGATAATGCTCTTCATCTATTTATTGTCTTTTACTTGGAAATGAAAGTTGAAGTGGAAGTAGGTGTACACTATATTAGGTCGCGAATCACCCGTCGGTTTCATTAGTCGCGATTTTATATATAGTCAGGACAGACAATCCCCCCTCCAGCCTGAACATTAGTCGAGTCAGAAATTTCTCCAACAAATCCATTTTGAAATTGGGCCAGTCTCCGCCAGAGGGAATGTCCATCGAAATCCCGGGACTCGGCTCGCAGACCATCCCGACACCAATCTGATATTAAGGCATATCTCCGCCCGATCGAATGTCGGTCGAAATACCGAGACTCGGTTAGTTGAACATTCTGACACCAACCTGATATTAATGACAATCTCCGATTGATCGTAAAACCCATGTGTCTCATAAATGCTAACAGTCGGATGTCAGATCGATACGCTCATGTCGGTTTAGTCTCAGACTTGTCACATGGGCAATTCAGACTTTATTTTTTAGTAATGAAGCTGTTGAAGCTTATATTGTAATATTTGTTCGTGTTTCATAAATAATTATATTTAATTATGTGTGATTTAAATAAAAATTCAAATTTTTATTTTTTCTTAGATATTTTTATTATTTGCTTGAGCGTCCTCAGAAATTTTTTAGGAGGGAGCGAGAAAATCAACAATTTAAAATAAATATATTTACGATTTAATCAAATTAATAGTAGGCAAGACTGGTTATGAGTAGGTATAGCGCACCAAGGGGGAGACTGGAGTTCTTTTTTTAATCAAACAGAGGACCCCCTCCTCAACAGAAAACGCCAAGAATACCCTCGATTACAATACTTCCCCATAATACGTAAACAGTCTCCAAAATGATTTTCGAAAATTAAAAAATTATTTATATAATATAGGATTATATGTTTATTTGAAAACTCAGGGAAGGGACGATGACCTTCTTATTTCCCCTGTTGACGTCAATGATCATTTATGTAGCACAAAAAATAATTCTAATAAAATGATCATTTTTATTCTATGTGTAGATCGACAGTATTTTTCATTCAAAATACAAATGAATTTACCATTTATTTCAACACATAATTTACTATGGATATTTGACGTCGCTTTTTTATGGGAAGATTTTTTGAACGTCATTTCTTTCGAACAATGTTAATTAGAAATTATAATTACACAGTTAACGATGGGGGCTTTGATAGAAATTTCATTTCCTTGTGTGACTAATATAATGAATACGTTTTGAATGAATTTATTTCAAAACTTCTTAAAATAGATTCAATTTCAAATTATTGATCTTATATAATATTAGGGATCTCTGCGTCCTCCCTATCCACCTCATTTGCACTGGCTTAACCATATACAATAGCTCGATTTTAATACTAGTTACTTAGATAAAAACTTTCATTTCTATCATTTAATCATATCTTTCTACGACTCAATTTCATAGTTTCAATTTTTTTTATTTTCATCTCCCCCCCCCCCCCCCCTCTCCCTGTCAATACTTAATAAAATTTCCTTTCTTTGATAAAAATTTTAATTCATATAATTTTTTTTCTTTAGATTGCGTTGCAAATGTTGAAATTTTGGATTTTTTACCCTTCAATGTGACTCTTCCCAAGTACATATCAAAAAAGATAAATTTAATAGGAACAAATTAAAAAAAAATCAGGTATCTAGTGTAGGGTTTTAGATAGTCCCCATCAAACGCCTCACAATAAAACGATACATATTTGAACTAATCGTTTTAGAGATAGATGGGAGATTGCCATTATCATATATTACCCAAAGACTTGTTTGAAAAGCAACTCCACCGCTCAAAGGAAAATCAAAGACACTCATCAAGCTTGAAGATGATTTCATACACTCGGAGTATTTCTTCCAGTCCTTTTGATTTTTTTCGAGATGACTGTCGATTTTTCTCAGGGTTTTCCAAGTTTCCTCCTGAAAAAATCAATCGCTTTTGAAAGGTTAGAAGTCCTGAGGCTCTGCAAGTCTCCTCCCGTTGGTAACCGCAACCACGATGGACTAAGGACCAGTTGTATGTCGGTTGGTAAACTCTTTTTAAACGTTGACAAAGGGCAAACCTTAAAATTCACCTTGTGCCCGGCGGGTTGGCCAATCAGATGAAAGTGTCATCTGATTGGCCGGTGAATTCTAAGGTTTTACCCTTTGTCAACTTTTACAAAACAACTGGCCCTAAGAGTATTTTACCTTTGGATTCCTAAGCCCGCTGACTTCCTTACCAGAGCATAAACCTTCGGGTGGTCCTATTATCGTCCAAGTTTCACTCTTATACGTTTTTCTAAAGAAAATCACGAGGGATTATCATCTAACTGAATCCGAGCTGCAAGGAATAATTTTTATTTGAAGCTAGAAACGTTGTATTCACAAACTCGGAAATGTAATCCGTGTGCCAAAAATCAATGGCTATTTTCTGAGGTGGACCCATCTGACATAAGACAGATACAATTCTTAAAAAAAAATAATTAATGAAGAATCAAAATAAAATGATTTCGATTATTTTTTATAAGAAATAAAATTGTTTTTGTCGTTCTCTTAATAAAGTATTACAAAAAATAAATAAATGATTTTATGGACGCACCGTACGGTCGCGCGGTACTCATACCCTCAACTGATATGCCAATTTAGTTGCATAAATACCAGGGGCTCCCAGGATCGAGATGTCGCTATTAATTGACAGGGCTGATGCTGCTATTGGCAAACAGCGAGCATGCTGCTACAGGTTTGAACATGATTGTGTCTGGTGATGCTTCCTCCACCCTCTACTCACTAGACTAGCCTTCTCGTCAGTTTGTATGAAAACAATTTAATGAAAAGGTCGACAAAATATTAATTAAAAAAGCGGCTAAGCGCAATCAAATTCTTCTGCCAAAACATATTTTATTCACAATTAATTTTTTTATTCAATTAATAGATTTTATATGAAAGTCAGACGTCAAATAGGTGTAAACTAATTTACTTTCAACCTCATAAAATCAAAGTATTTTCCATAAGATAGCGAAAATGATTCAAATATGAAATCTGGAAAATTCTATTCATAATATAACGTTAAAAATTTCCATATACCTATTTAAAATTAAATCTAAGCGAAATAAAGCTAATCGAGATTCAAATGGTATATCACTCGGTATGAAGATACTCTTGACTTTCTGAGATTTTAGGTATGTGCCGGATCCACAGCATCCATGGACCACACGCCACTGATATACGAACCCTAATTGATTTTTTGGCACTCTAACCCATTTGTTGAATAAAACCTTTCTGACATGTGATCGAAATTATCTCTAACAATATTTAATATCTAATTCAATAGATGACAACCTCGGGATTTACTTTAGCAATCTTAAGTATGGTGCTCTTGGCAATTAGAAATGTTATTCTCTTATAAAGAGCCAGACCTTATATCGTCAGAAACATATTTCTCTGCCTTAAGCTAGATGAGATACATAATAATTATTGCTTCTGATAAGACTGCATTTTAGGATAAGAATTTTTAAAAGAAATACAAACTTCTTCTTCCTTAGATTTCCATTTATTCAAATGGGATTGGGTTGGCTCTTGATCTTGTACTGTTCACTGATCAAGATCACTAACTTTTAAGTTAAAAGGAGGCTTAATTAAAATCGTTAATTGATAAAGTGCTCATTATTATTATATATTTTATGATCCTTTGCCCTCTGAATAGTTTTTTATTTATTAAAATTATGAATCTGAATCAAGAAAATAAGTTATTAATACTTATTTCCTAGCTATGTTAAATTCATATATTAATTAAACTTTTATGTTTACATCTATTAATTTCATTTATATAGAATAAGTATTGGAATTGCGTCTCCGGAAATAAACTTTTCAACGAAAATTCACTCCCTATGGCCTAAAGCAGGCAGGAGTCCCCAAACTACGGGCCGCGGGCCAAATCCGGCCCTCGAAAGTTTTCCACCGCAGCTACTATAGAATTAATTCACAAATATTCACTATATTAAATATTAATGCCATATAATAGCGTATTATTAATATAATTTCCTTATAATATATGAAATCAATAGTTTTTTTAATGTTCATATCTCTTAAAAAGTTTGGTGTACCCCTGGCCTAAAAGAGTTCAATAAATGCCCCAGAGTCTTTCTTTTATCATGATGACACAAAAACAGTAGATTTAAATGGATTTAGGGATATGAAATTTAAACTTTTTCTTAGATTCTTAAGATTTTGCTTCAAATAGGCCAACGTAAGAAATCCCTTACATAATATTTTTGTAGATTTTCTTCTATTTTTTGAAAAAATCTAATGATTTGTTTATTATTTTCAGTAGGTACTTATCAAGAATCTCATGTGCTTTTTTGTCTATAATTTTTATTAAAATCTTATGTCTGCTAGAAATCTTATTTAATTTTGTATGAAAAGATTAAGAAACTTTAATAGTTCAATTGAAAAGTTTTTGTTTTGCCGAGAGTAGCAGAGTTGTTGATTCACAAAGAGAATTTTATTTGCATCAAGCAGAGGACAACCTCTTTGTTTCTCTTTGTTTTTAATAGTTCATGTTCTGTACCCGGGCATTTGCATCTGTCACAAAAAAGTATAAATATACTTATTTAATTTTAATTATATGATTTTAATTTTACTTTGTTATTAATACGGGCAAGTGAACGTCATATGATGTGCATTAAACACACCAGATTATTTGTCTTTTATATTTTAATCTTATGACATCTATCGAAATAGTTAGTCTAAAAATACCTTCTTATTTATTACTTTAACCTAATTGGAAGGGTTAAAGAAATAATTGACTATTGTAGAAAAAATAATCATATTGATTGATTTATAAAAAAATAATTCTAAAAAATCTGATGAATCTCATCAAGTGACGCGCGAAGAATATGATATGATACACGATGCCAAACCCACTGAATCAGTAGATTATGCGTCATTATTATATCCCGGATCCTGAAAAATAATCAAGTCTCTTTCCACCCTTTCAAAACTTAAAATAATAAATAAATAATAATATTAATATTAGGTCATTCAATAAGTCCGTAGGATGACACAAGATAGCGTTACTAGAATTTTTCCATATGATTTTTATTTAGTACTAACCTTCAAACGATACGTGTATAAATTTGACAGCAATCTGACTATTAATTCGTGAGTTATAGCATTTTGTGTGAAGCAACTTTTGTTATTGAAAAAAAAGTGAATTTCGAGTTTTAATAAAGCACTGCTTTTTGATGAAAAAAAAATACAGTGGAAATCAAACAATGGCTTGATAAACATTATCCGAACTCTGCTCCATTGAGACAAATGGTAGAGAAGTGATTGCTGAATATAAACGTGGTCGTACCAGCACAAATGATGCAGAGCGCAGTGAACGCCCAAAAGAGGCTGTTATTCCAGAAAACATAAAAAAATCCACAAATTGGTTATGAACGATCGCAAATTGAAGGTGCACGAGCTAGCTGCCATTGTAAAGATATCAGATGGTAGTGTTTTTACCATTTTACATGAAAATTTGGGTATCCGAAAGCTCTGTGCAAAGTGGGTGCCGCGTGAGCTCACAGTCAACCAAAAACAACAACGAATCGATGCTTCAGAGGAGTGTTTGGCGCTGTTAAACCGCAATAAAATGGAATTCTATCGTCGATATGTGACAATGGATGAGACATGGCTTCACTAATTGTAATCGTGCATGTAAAAAGTGTTTTCTTTGCTTCGTTTTCGAAATATCGCAAAAATGACTGAAACTATTTTATGTTATTTAAAAAAATTAAATGAAATCATTGCGTTCCAGTCTTCAAAAATACGCTAATAATTGAACATCGAAAAAATTACATTTTACGAGATATTATTTTGCTAAAATGTCTGTTTGTGTACGCTCTAGCTTAAAAACTACTGTGAATAACAAAACGAAATTTCACATGTAGTTTAAAACGTTTTGAGATATTTCAAAAAAAAACTACTTTTTCCTGCACAGTTACAAATATTTGCCGTATAATAAAGTAAAAAGTTTAAAACTTGATTTGTAAATATATTACAACCAGTGGCGGGCGGAGACTTTTCAGCCAGGAGATGCTGTGCAAAAAATAGACCTTCATTTTTTTAAATTTTATTTTATTCTTCGCTCCTTTTTGCAAAATTTATCGATAACGACCGAAGCTTAGAATTTTTCCTTATTTATTTCAAATTTAACATTAGATTTTTTATCAATTGATATTTAAACAGATCGGATAATATATATTATTCACTTCAGGTACTTTTGGTGATGTTAGTTGAAAACTGACTGACCCGCAAGGCATAATGAAAAAAAATTAAATGTATTAAATCACGCTTAAAAATAAATTTTTGCTCATTGTGCTTTAAAATGTCTGAAATGCTGAGAAAAATAGTTCCCAACTATGATTTTTTTCTCTTTGTGTGTCTCAATTTCGATACCCACGATAACCCAAGAAAGGAAAGTCAAAAAGTTATTTTGTATCAATACATAGTACCCACTGATTAGAATTTGCAAAATCTGGTTCAAAAAGCAGAAAATATTTGTTGAATTATTCTATTGAGATTTTAAGATGTTGTTATATATAGTTAGGAAGTATAGTAATAAATTAAACATTTAAATTTAAGTTTATTAATACTTTTTAGATCAGCTCTAGTGTACCGAGTCTTGAAAAAGTTTTCACCTTTTTAATGTGCGGGTGAGCGATGCTTTCATTAGAATCTGATCGATGAAAATAACTACAAAGAGCACGGATAGAATGATCTCTCTTTCTAAGCTAAGGTGTATTGTAAGGATGCCTAATACAAGTTAAAACCTGTTTCAGACTATTTGAGATTAATTTATTAATTTCTATTATTCTAGGAATGGCCTTTTGACTCGGACCAAAACGATCCTCGTTATAGCGAGAGAGAATATTCAATTAGACTTCTTTAAAACAAATTCTTTTACCCACACATCTTTTAATTAATCTTTCACGATTCATTTTTTTTTTTAATCCAATTTATAGATCTTAAATGAAAGTCATGGGACGAGTCAAAGTATTTGCCACAAAATAGCTGAAGTGATTAAAATAGGGAATCTGGAATATTTTTTTCATATTTGCTAACGTTAAAAAGCTCCGTAAATTTTAAATTTATAACTTTAAATGAATTAGTTGTATAGTATTTATTGAAAGTGTTTTTAAAATTTTACAAATTTTCAAATATAACACGGATGAAAATACTTTTGACATTT
The DNA here is from genome assembly GCA_024734495.1 of Forficula auricularia. Taxonomy (NCBI): domain Eukaryota; kingdom Metazoa; phylum Arthropoda; class Insecta; order Dermaptera; family Forficulidae; genus Forficula; species Forficula auricularia. Next base: position 832,466 of record JALMQS010000790.1, read on the forward strand.
TGGAATTTGCGGCATGCACCGCATCTACAGCATCCATGGACCGCACGCCACTGATTACAACATATCTTAACACCTCGCATTTCTCTTTAGTAACTTTAAATGTTTTGTTGATTAATTATTCATATGATTTTTTTTCTCGTTTCATCTGAATCCGAAAAAATCTTCGATTACTATTCTTGGAGGATTTCTAATAGGTAGTATAAAAACTAAATGAACATTTGCACATACCTATATATATATATGCAGAATGATTCACATCGGAATATCCTCTTGTTAGAAAGTTAAATTAAAAATTACATCATTAGGGGAAAAAATGATTAAGCTCGATCTAATTTGAATAACCATTTTTTGTTCAATATAACAATTAATTCTTGCATATTCTTCATAATTCATATTTTATTTGATCTTTATCCTACTTTCTGATTCTCCATCTTGTGACATATTTACTCATTATTAGGGATCCCTTTAAAAAGTATAACTGGAGCCTATTAGTGTCTCTACAATATCTGTCTGTCTGTAGCTCGTAAACATAAAAAGGATAACAACTTAATATTTAGAAGTTATATGTTTTCATTTTCCCTCAAATCAAAAATCGTATTAAAATTTTTTCAAAAGATTATTTCGGGGAGGGGCGAATTTTATGTGGGGTCAAAAAATAATTATCATAGATAGGCATTCAAAACGTTTTAAATCGTATTAAAATTTTACTCGAAAGGTTATTTTGGGGTGGGATGAATTTTATGTGGGGTCAAAAAATAATTATCATAGATAAGCATCCAAAGTCCCTCAAGTGCAAAAATCTTATGGCAAATTACCTTCCTTTGGCCTCCTCTCGAGCCTCTCCAAGTGGTTTGAAAGCTCTCTCTCAAACCGTAGTATTAAGGTTGAGGTTGATGAATATCATCCTCTTTCTTTTATACTAAAGCTGGGGTTCTTCAGGGTTGAGTCAAACACCATTGGTACCTTGGATGCAATTTAGAGGCGAGCTATCAGCATTAACTAACACGCTCGACTCCACATGTTTCATCATAGAAATCTCTCCGCCCTTTACCTTTTTTTATCGATACTTCCATGGCATTTGTTCTAGAAGACAAAATCAATAATCCCTCTAAAAGCCTCATTTGCGCGAAATACACGATTTTCAAACAATCAACACCCCTTCGCGATTAAAACAAATACTAAAATCGTACAAACGCATTCGCCAATTCGTTTATCCCCATGACTTATAGAGACTGGAATTTGCTTCTCTCATTCGTCTTTCCGGCTAGATAACCTTCTGTTTTTCAAGACCCGCATCCAAAGATACCTTCAACTTCGACCCAAACTGAATTTTCTTCTTATTTTCAGCTCAGACTACGGAGATTGTATAATATTGTACAATATCATTACAAAAAATAATAATATAATTAAAAAAAAAAACTAGGTTTAATTTTTTTTAAATTTATTTCGATTTAGAATGACTGTGTGGTAAAGTGGCCATTTTTAGGTGTTTTTTATACCTGTCGGCGTTCAAAAGTGGCTTGACTTATAATTGTAAAAAAAACAAACAATGAATTCGTTTCTCTTATAATTCTTGGTATGTCGGATTCATCTAAAATTACTACTCGGTACTCCGAGCACGGCTCGACAGGTGATCGAATTATAAATTTAGTAAAACTTTATTTTATTTTATTTTATTTAATTATTTATGTCTAAAAATAATACATAAAACGTGACGAAAAATTAAGAGAATCTACGTATGGTTTTTGTAGAGTATTTTCATAATTTTGGTTTGGAAATTCTTTTACTTACAAAAGTCATGTAAAAATGGGTACTTTTTATACCGTCATTTTAAAGTGAATTAAAATAAAATTAACCTCATTCTACTTATAATAAGATCTTTACCAAGATAGCTCATACCCCATGATAATTTCTATTTTTATACAAATATTCGACCCCCCCCCCAACTGTGTTTACTTTATTTAATTTCACCATCAAATGTAACTTTCATAATTTTTTCGGAGACTTCAAATATTTTCTAAGTATCGATTTAATACATTGTGTTTGAACTTTCACATTTGTTACATAAGATTCTTATGCAGAAAATGTTTTATTTATTTATTATTTAAACTAACCATTGAAAATAAGAAATTAATTGATTTGTCTTACAAATAAATATACGACTGATCTTTTGGATTCTATTCCTGGAGCTTCAGAAAAGGTATTCCCTGTCATTAGAGAAGGTACTTCAAGACATGACATGACTTTATATGTTTCCACAAATGGAAGGATTTATATTTAGCCGGGCTAAGATTCACAGGATCGTTATTCAGGGATTCGCAGATTCTTATCGGATGAGTAACTAGTAACTTTTCTTTTATATGTAATTTAGCCAAGCCCTGATGAAACATTGATAATGATTTTCTAGTGATTCACTTTAAAATGCAAAGCCTTTGATTTCAGAAAAATTCAAGAAACCAGTGAGTTTCTTTATTTAATTAAAAATTAAAAATATGACGTGTCTTGAGCAAATTCACATTCAATTATCATACACCTGCTCCCTCTCATATACATTATTAATATATTTTTATTTATAATACATAACAAATAGTAGTATTATTGGTAATAATCATACAGAAAAACAATGATATTTTTGCTTATTATTTTAGAATTATCTCAAAAACAGTTAAAATCATTTTGATATATAAAATAGACGCAATCATGGGATTAAAGTTTTTTAATATAGTGAGCAAAATATATTTCAATAAATATTTAAAAAAAATGCCAAGAGAAAATTTTAACTACTCAAAAGAGATAAAATTTAAGTATTTGTTTGGTTGTTTGTTGTTTTTTTTTTTTTTAATTTAGTTTTTGATTGAGAATTTTATAGCTTTTTCAGTACACCCCTTGAATATTGTACATCTTTTCTTTCTGCTCAATCAATCAAGACTTTGTTATGTACTGGCTGGCACTCCTATCAGACTTTTTCCACTACTTTACTAATTCTTCTCCTTTCCGGCACTGGTTTTGGGAACATATAGGTATTGTCAACTCTATAGGACACGATATATGAATGTATATCGTGTATTTCTGGATAAATAAATAAATAAATAAATAAAATTACGCCGAAAAGTTTAAGCTAGTTATAACTTCACCATCGTATACCTCCTGTTGAAATTCTTCGAGCTCGAAGTACCCAAATCAAATTGTCCATTTATTGTTTAAGTCCACGAATGACCCTTGGGTAAAAATTCTTACGGTTGCATCTCAATACATTTACTGGAGGGGCGCAGAAATGACCAGACCAGGACCAAGTTTTGTTTTGTATTTTGGCAAATATACTATATATATATTTGTATAGATTAATTTGCCGCAACGCTGACGTATTGCTGCCGTCTTTGCGGCAAATTTGAAATATAATTGTAATTGAAACTCGAATTTTGGAATGAAAGAATCCAATTGATTTTAAATTAAGAAACATTAAATTTATTGATAATTATCCCCCCCCCCCATCACCACTCAAAAATTAAATATTCAATTCGCTTTTCTTTGCACACAGAAAAAGAAATTAATCACATCTTATTTGATTTATATTTTATATATTATTTGTTGGGGGGTCGGGTAGGCTAGGCGGTAGCATGTCAGCCAGCTAACCAAGAGGACCCGAGTTCGAATCCGACTCGAGGCATCCGGCTAAAATCTGACCCCCGAGGTAGAGACAAATTTAAATAAAATAATTAGTATCGTAAATGGCTTATGGCTAGAAAGGCCGAAAAGCCAAAAAAAAATATATTATTTGTTTATTTTTTAAAAATTTGCCACTTTTTTATAATTTATTAAAAATCTAAATTTTGTTATTCTTATTTTTTGATTTTTACAAAATTGAACGACTTAAGACACGCATGCCCGAGTTTCTCATGGCAATACTGGAGGGAGCAGCCTGTCATACAAACAACACCTGATTGATCTCTTTTAAATATTTGGAGCCTTATATCGATTATCGATCCCAAATTTAAAAAAATGATATAATATAATTCTCCTCCTCACACGATCCCACTTATTTAAATAAATCTATATATTTCCACACAAAAAATATCACAATGCTGTAGATTATAGAAAAAAAATACTACCAGATTCATATCTAGAGCCTCATTTCTGTAGCTGTTTCAGGACGAAAATGAGGTGAAACTTTTAAGAGACTATGTATTTTCGGGAGTTTACATTTGGAGTGTGGTTTTTTAAGAGGAATAAATTTTTTGGACCGAGACGCTGCCTGCCAGGGCACCAGCCTTCGGCACGCCCTCGAAGCTCGTATTCGAATAAACGTTTTTTTTTTTTACCTAATTTATAAATACCTACTTATTCAAAATTCTACCAAGTACTTATACTTTTTTTAAGGACCCAGTTATATCATAGAAATCTCGCACCGGGCGCATAAATGGCTAGTTACGGCACTGTATATAAAATACATCTCCTCTATAGAACCATTGTTTTAAAAATCGTTTCAAATTGGCTCTTTACACTCTAAAAACAGTTGTCTTACCCATATCATAGTTGTAAGATAAAATGATAGAACAATAATCCTATCTAAAGAGTCATTTGCAAAAATACACGTTTTTTCGAACATTCGACACCCATTCGCTGTTAAATTAGATGCTAACCCATGTTTGATAAATTTTTAAGCACAATGAGCAAACAATATTCTGGGCCCTTAGGTTTTAACTACCTGGCATACCAGATACCGAGTAAAATGGATTTATTTTGCTTTTATTATTAATTGAGAGACTACAGCCCAGAATGAGAAAAATTATTTGTTATTTAGTGAAGTAATTAGCATTGCACTCGACGAAAGTGCAGGTGTAAATAGTACCTAAAGCTAGGCTGGCAATTATTATTAGATTTTTTATTAGTATAATTATTATTATAAAATATTTTTAATATAAAATAATACAAATAAATAAATATATTTTTATATGTTTTGTTTAATCTAAAAAATTCTTCTTTATAATTCATATATAATATATGAGGCTATGAGCCCAATATTGGACTAACCCACAAAATTATAGGTAATTTTGGTATATCTGCTGAAATTAATTACTAATTTTATTTATTTTCTTAGAAAGACGGACTGGTAAGCGAAATAAGTAGGTTATAATGAAAAGCAGTCCATAAATGATTTAATTTTATTCAATTTTCGACGTTTCGGAGACTTTTTTCTCTTCTTCTTCAGGGTATTGAATAGTTATTGATGGGTGAGTATAACTCGGTTCCCATTTGTCTATTAAATAATTTATGAACTGCCTTTCATTATAACCTACTTATTAATTACTAATATTGTTACCGTCTAACTGCAAAGTGGACCAAACCAGCTTTTGATTGCAAATACTGGTTTTGTTCACTCGAAATGTCCTAAGAAAGTAAATAAAAATATTGTCAAAGTAATATACCCTGATAAAAAAATATCACTTTGGTTCTAATATAAAGTATGGTGGCATACTAATGAGTTAAGTCTAATTATAATAATTATTCCTCTTCCTTTAGAGTAGATTTGGTAACACTTGTGTGGTATCAGTCACTTATGAAATCAGAGAGCGTAAATATTCGCGGTGGTCTTTCATAATTATAATAATAATAAAAACATAAGACACATATCTGATTTTTCAGTAATATTTTTAATAAATTATTTGAATATCCATCACAATGGGAATAATCAGTAAGTAATTCAAATAAAAGCCACACAGTTTGTATAAATAATAATAGAAGTATAAATTGTAAGGTTAATTATTTTAATAGAATCAGTAATAACTTAAATATAAATAATAGAATTACAGTTTATAAGAACATAATTAATCCCAATTTTTATTATTGTCCTACAATCTTATACTTTGGTACAAAAAATAATATAAATGACCTACAGTTACTACAAAATAAGTGTATGAGAATTATTTTGAATTGTGATAAATATACAGCATTTAGAACCATGCTGGAATTCCTAGGTTTTTTGAATGTAAGTGATTTCCTGTACTTACAAACACTGAGCTTTGTCTACAAATGGTATCACAGGGAATTACCACAGTATTTAGAATTCACACTGGTAAATGAAATGCATGAACATTATACCTGATATAATGATAGGATATATGTACATAAGATAAATAGAGAATTGACGAAAAACTCACTGTATTTTAAGGGGGGGGGGGGGGGGCTTGAGGAATTCAATTCTCTGCCCTCTGATGTAAAAAATTCAACTAGTTTAACTTTATTTAAAATAAAATTAAGGAAACATATTAGTGATAATTGAAAAATGTTACTTAGACATTATAACTTAATTGTAATTATTTAGTATAATGTAATATATATGTATCTAAATACATTTAAATTTAAATAAAAAAAAAAAAAAAAAAAAAATATCTCGATTTATTGATATGTGTATGCATTGTCCTGCTTGATCTATTCATTGTAAATTAATTAATTAATTATCCCTAGCCTCAGTGCAGAATAGATTTCGAATCCTAACATCTTCCAAATCAGCTTCAAGGTTTATTAGTCCTCGACTGTTCCGCTTTTGTTGACCTGACTATTTATTTCTAGGTCTTCCTTCGTCCTTACACCTCCAAGGTATAAATTTGATATTTTTTGTTTTTTTATAAATAGGTATTTTTCCTTTTGTTCCTTTGTAAGTAATGCTTTTTTTATTATTTTTATTTTTGTTTTATTTTTACTTTCAAAATGAGCTTTTATATAAGTTTAAAAGTTAATCTGGAGGTGGGAAAAATTAGAAAAATGTTTACATTGCAATAAGAAAATTTATAGCCCAAGTATTTCAAGGACTCTTTGGTTTGAGCCAGGATAATATCTTATAACAAGTAATTGTGCCTAAGTTTTTCATTTTTCTTCGATATATTTATAAAAATATAATCACTAGATGAATACAAACTTATATACATATTTATTGTAATTTAAAAATTTCCATATTAAATACAAAATTCATGTTTTTTCTTTTCTGATTATAATTTATGATTAGAAATTTATAATCTTCTTCAGCTACATTTTCGAGTAAGAATAGAAAAATACCAAGCAACCGGGATATTAAATTCACTAAAAAATGTTCAATATTTTTTTACTTATTTATAAATGTCTCAAACGTGAAGCAAAATAATTTTCAAGCATTTTTTTTCGATTTTTCTGTCTATGTGTCTGAATACCAATACCAATAGGTATTAATTATAAGGTAGTTTTTTCACAAATGCAATAATTCAAAGTCTTCGAAACTTGGAATATAATTCATTAAAAGCATAATAAACACACTGTTAAAATTTGAAGACGATTTACCACACCCAACATGAAATAATTGCAATTAAAAATGAAATTTTTTACTTATGGTAGATTGGGAAAGGGTGGGAAAATGATCATTATTTTATTTTTTTTTTTTCATTGAAGGACTTTCACCATCTTGATGAAAAACTAATATTTGTTAGAATAATATATTCGGAGTAACTTAAAAAAAAAAATTGAAATTATATACCTCGTAGTTTTGATAAAAAAATTAAAAAAAAACATATTTGGGTGTATTTTTAGTGGAGGGGATATAAGACCAATGGCTTGGAAACGATCCATTCATAAAGAGAATATAGTAGTGTAAAAAGTACAGTCTCGTTAAAAACATACCTAACCTAAAATTTTAGCACCGTTCATATTTATAGAGTGGTTACGAGGCTAAAACTTTTTGTGTGGATTCTCGCGAAAGAACCTCCTTAAATTAATTTCATCAATAAATCCTACCTGATTTCTATTTATTTTTATTTACATATTTTACATATACCGGCTAAAAGCCTAAATAGATACAATTCAGAATTAAAGTCAATTACACTCAAGTCAGAAAATTAAAAAAAAAACTCAGTTTAGAATATTCGAAAAATCCCCACATTTTCATTTTAAGGGATTGCTTGATGCAAGAATAAACAATAAGAGACATCCATATAATTAATTGTGAGGCAAGAATCAAAATATCATTTTTCTAAGAAGGATTCAGATGTCTTTAAATATACTAATGAGTCCCCTTCTTTTATATGACTTTACCTAGTGGGAAGTAATTTCCTGAAAATGTTCTTTTTTAAATTGTTTTAACACTGACTATTATGGCAAAAACGTACCTAGTCCATGATAAATGTGGAAGTTTAAATCAACCTCAGGTTTCTAAATTTTTCATAATTAAAAAACACAATGAATGGATTTATTTGTCATACAGTACACTCTTATTAATGGAACATATAACCCAGCCCGTTTCGAAAAAAATATTTTTATTATTATTAATATTATTATTATTTTCATATGGTCATGCTAAAAATAAAAGCATATGCGCTCATTACTCTCACATTTATATCCTTATATCATGTAATGATATTAGATATAATACGGAAATGTTGCATTCGCCTCGAAGGGTCTTGACACTTTGAAAGCTTCTATCATCGTGTTGAAAATAGTTAATTTCACTTTGTCACTTCTAGTTGGAAGGAATCGATGCCATTAATAGTTTGAAATCGGATTTAGAACAAAAAACCGGATAGAGGCCAAAAAGTGAAAAAGTGACCAAAAATCCATTGGGCAGTGCATACGTACTTATCTATCCCCCCCCCCCCCCCTCGTGTTTCGCAACCGTAAGTCTCTACGAAATTCGAAATTTAAGCTTATGGGCTAGAAGGAGTATACAATCCTTTGGTTGACATCGGAACAGGGGAAGTTGACATTTACATGAAAGAGATTTTTCGTTTTTTGCCATTCTCTCAAATATGGCTCTAACGATTTTTTTTTAATCGGTGTACTTAACAATTGTCATAAGTTGTTTCGAAGCACTCTTTCTTGCATTAGATTTAATAACAATTGATAAATAATAAATTACACATAAATGGTTTATTTTAAAATTTTCGATCTTTCGCTTGCAAATGGAGAATTGGGATAAAAATCATTCATAAGATTTGAATCTAACATACATAGCAAAATAAATAAAAACTATCAACCTTCGATGATTGTGGTTCTTGTGTAATGACCAAACACAAGCATCAAGTAGCACGAAAAGAGGCATCGTGTAAACTTACTTTTAAGATATATATAGTTGCATGTACCTACAGGCGAGAAGTTGACCAATATAGGATAATTAATTTTCTCTTAAAGGATTTTATATATAACCAAATGTCTTTCTAAGCATTTTGATATTAGCATTTTATACAAGACATAATATTATATAAGTGTAAATCTTCTTCTTAACAGGCCTTGTAGGGGTCTGCATCGATGTTGACGATAAATCTCTTAGGCGGGCCATTCTATTCTCAAGGTCTCAATAGGTTATTTATATTTAAAAAAAATGCTTAATATTCCAAAACACTATTAAGTCATCGAAAATTGCGTTTAAGAGCTAGTTCACCTGATCGAGCTAATTAGAATTTTGTAGTTCCCCTATATAGAACATTAATGTAAATTTCTTTCTTAAAGGGAGATTTACCCCCATTCATCTTGTATATGCATTTCCTAATCTAATACTTTAGTCAATTATCTTGTTAAGTGTTCTGACGAACGGAATGTGTAGTATTTTATATATATATATATATATATATATACAAAAAAAAAAATTGTATTTATACTCTCCTTTGTGTGAATAGAAAAAAATGTTGATAAATCAGAATATCAAAGCTCAAAAAATGTAAAATTACTTGAAACAAGTTTCTCCACTGTTAAAAATAGAAATTATTCAATCAAGCATGTCTTCTTTGAATTAAAAAGAAACATCACATCACTTTTACAACGATTTTTCTAATTGTGCTTTCAAAGAAACTTTAGATCATAGGGGTTAAAGTGGCGGATCTCAACTATTTTTTTGAGTCCCGAGCATTCATCCAAGAATATTTGAAGAATCCACATGAATTTATCAAAAAGAAGCCAGAGTAAACTCAATAAAACTATCCTCTTCAACAAATAAAAGGTGAAGATGTTTGAATGATGAAGGCAAAATCTGACCTTCCTCATCGATATTATAGGTTATTTGAACGACCAATTCGTTAATTTTACATTGTAAAAATTAAAAACTTATCAATATGGCGAAATTATTTAAAAGAGTGTAATCTGGCTTAATGACACCAGGTTCAAAAAAATATTTTAAAAATATTTTTCTCTTCTATTCGAAAATATATAAAAGAAATTTGAAGATTTCAAAGAGCTTAAAAATAAATTATCTCTTTTCTAGGCTTCTCTAAGTTCAGTACAAAATTCGAAAATTGTCAGACTTCATTGTTAGTCTGTCGCTTCACTCACAGGCCTGTTTCTTCTAAACTATGTAGCTATTTAAGATAGAAGCTTGAAATTTGGCATGTTTAATGTTCTACTTAAAATTCAATTGTCAAAGTCGAAGCTAGTTTCGTATATATTATTATATTTTTCACTAAGGGCCTCTGAATCCTACCAAAGTAAAATAAAGCCTGACCAAACCTAATTTTTAGGGAAAGCGGTGTAGGTTTATAGTGAAACATATTTGGAATTAGTGGTGTTTCACAAAATAAAAATTGAAATAAAGTTTGAGTTTAATGGATATTCTATATACTTCGGTTTTTTAGCCCATCATCGGGAGTTTATACAAAAGACTCTATTTGTATAAACTCTTGATGATGGAGTAAAAAAACGAAGAATATCCATTAAACTCAAACTTTATTTCAATTTTTATTTTGTGAAATACCACTAATTCCAGGCCTTTATAATTTTTTAACCAAACCTACCCTGAGAGAGCATCCGAGACTAATTGAATAGAATCTACAACTCTGAAACAGATTTATTTTGAATAGACATTTTTTTTAATACAACTAATTTAAATTTAATTTTAGAAAAACATAATGACAATAAAGGCTAGTTTACACGAGCTTAGTACTAAGCATTAGTACTAACCACTCGCACTAATTCTGTGTCATGTAAACACACAATATAAGTGGTTAGTATTAGTAGAGTGACAAGTGCGAGTGAATAGAAATGGTTTCTATTTACTAATGGCAAGTAGCTTCCCCTACCTATATATTTTTCACTATTTTTCAATTTTAATAATATACAATTTAGGAATTCAAATATTTAATGAATGTGATAATTATGTAATATGATCATTATTAATTAGATTTTATTTTTATTATTTGTAAAGGGAATCAAATTTAATCAAACATTTAATAATTATTTAAAATTCACTATTCACTAAACTTCGCACAGGCAATTTAAATTGACGATACCCGTCGAGTTTCCGTTTCAATTCCAGAGAATTGCCAGTTAAGAGGGCCTTATAGATTTGTGAAATAATTTTTTTTTTTTTTTAATTTTATTAAACCAATTATTTTACATGAATTAATGTATACATTGTATTTGAGCTTCGACTCCGGAGATTACTTCTCCACCATCGACTGTCCTTGATCATCTTTTTAATCCTTGTATTTAATAAGAGGAAAAAACTAATTAAATAAAAAAACCTCTTTTCCGATAATTATTCCAATTCTATATTATTCATCTCTCCTTGATCGTCCAATAAATTTTTTATTAAACTAATTATTTTACATGAATTAATCTATACATTGTATTTGAGCTTCGACTTCGGAGATTACTTCTCCACCATCGACTGTCCTTGATCATCATTTTAGTCCTTGTTTTCAATAAGAGGAAAGAACTAATCAAATAAAAAACCTCTTTTCCGATAATTATTCCAATTCCATATTCTTTCCCCTCATGACCGAACCCCAATAAATTTTTTTTAATTAATTCTAAATTAATTGTAAATTTGTGACAATTGACAAGTGAGTAATAAATTCATTCAAAATATTGTTTCTAAATTTATTGAAATGGCTGAAAAGTGGACAGCAGAAAAAACAAAAAAAATTCCTTGTCCACACGTGTTTTTCATTTTTCAATTCCTCTTCAAGCTCTCCTATTAACGATGTTAAAATAATGTTCAAATAATGATTAATAATGCGGTGTTTTACAGCTTGAACTGCGATCTTGCAACTTTCACTATACACTAATTAAATTAGGAAATGGAATAGTACTAATGGCAAGTACTAAGTCCGTGTAAACTAGGCTTAATAATAATAATACTTACTGCTTGGTTACTTGGCGGCTAGTTCCTCTGTGCGGAGATTCGGTGCTAGCTAATATTAATAATTTTACAATAAAATAATATGAACTCCTCTGGCATAAGTATAGCGCTAAATATTCAACTCAATGATTTACATTTTCATTTGTAGAGTTTCGCGTTCTAGTGATTCTAAATTTAATTACATAGCCATTCCATATAGTTTTAAAAAATTGAGTGAAATATTTAGAGGGGTTTACTTCACAGGGTAGCCAATTGGCCCGGATTGCTTATTTTGGCAGTCGGATTCGAGGGGGTGAAAACAACCATTCTGGCATATAATTAATAATTATAAATCATTCTATTTCGTATCTTGTAGATTTTTTTTTTTTTTTTTTTTTTAATGCAATCGAATGCAAGAAGGGGTGCACCAGTAAAGATGTAGCCCCTATGGATCTCGAAAGACCCTTGCATTACCGAAGAGAAGGGAAAGTTGTTTAAGTGAGAGGGTGTAGACGTAGGTGTCTATGCACCCTGGTTTTGAAGGTTTGAAGATCATAGGTGCTGGGAAAGATAGAGGCTGGGAGAGAGTTCCAGTTCCTTGAAGTCATGGGGATATATGAATTCGCGAATGAAGTGGTCCGGCACTTTTCTAATTTGACCGCGAAAGAGTGTTGGGAGTCGGCAAAACGTGTGCTGCGTGCAAAGCATGCTTTGGGGGGAATTATTGATTTTATCTCATCAGAGCACCTGCCGTGATAGTATCTATAGAAAAGGGAAAGGGCGGAGACATCTCTTCGATGAGCCAGCGAGTCGAGGGAGTCGGTGAGGGTAGAATCGTCATAAAAACCTCTTGTGATTTCCTTTAAAACTATTAAATTTAATCATCAATATATGAACTATATCATGAAGAAAAGAAAGTTATGGTGAGATAATGAAATTTTTTTTTTTTTTTTTTTTTTTAAATTAATTTTGAATTTTGCATACTGCGTTTGATTAGGACCTTCCCCATTGACAGAGTGAATTAATCTAAACATCCGCTCACACAAAGGCCGTTTCTGTGTCTATTCTTGGCTGGTGGCTCTTCAAGAACATGATTCGCGTGACAAATATATGTCCACATTGCTACTCGTTGGTGGCACCAAATGCCTCTGTATTTTCCTTGTCGGTGTCGAATACTAACTAAACTTCCTCGGTTTATTTTTATTCTTCCGGAGTCATTTACGAACTTCGACCCGTATCCTTAATGCGAATATTACAAGCTCTACTTTACTGAAATCATCATTTTATTTTTAAAATTGCCTGTGGCTATTCTGACCCAATTGTATACTAACATATATATATAGTACTTACATGTTCTTCCGGGCATGGATTCGGCCGCCTTCGCACTTTAGCCCTGCGGACTGCTACAACACTTATCCAAAACCTGAAAATGAAAACCCTCACGAAAACTAAATATTTGAGCAAAACCTATTTGAAATGATACAGTTATTTTAAGAGTATAAATAATTTATTTACAAAGACAAATTTAAAAATAATAAAAAACTTACAAAAATAACCATGAAAAAATTATTAATAGCTAATTACAATATAATCTATTTACAGATATTTATTTATTTCCCTTTTCTAAGTCAAGAGATTTCGATCTCCTTATGTACTATTAGAGACATATCTAGGAAGGAAGCACTTTCTGTAATGTGAAAACCGCTGCGCTGTTTAAAAAGAATATAATCTTTAGATACCATATAAAATAATATTGATGAGTTTCAAACAGTGGCGTTTTTTAGAGGATCCCAGTGCAAACAAGTGAAAATAAAATTAAATATAGGGGATGGGAGCAAACAAGTTGTTTGTATGAGGGGGGTTCCCACACAGGTGACCTATAAAGGTGTCACAACAAAGAGTTCAAAAATATACATTTATTTTTCCATCTATTAAAATGTTTTATTACCTTTTTTTTTGGCTTTTCGGCCTTTCTAGCCAAAAGCTAATTTACGATACTACTTATATTTTTTTTTAATTTGTCTCTACCACCAGGGTCAGATTTTAGCCGGATGCCTCGAGTCGGAATCGAACCCGGGTCCACTTGGATAGCAGGCTGGCACGCCAACCCCTAGCCTATCTGACCTCCCTTTTTATTACATAATAGTATAATTTTCATTAAAATAAAACTTTATTTTCTTCACAAAATCGAAAATTTTTGCATAAGGGGAGACCGTGTCTCTTGAGAGAGGGTCCAAATATATATATATATATATATATCATATTTTTATTTTTTCAAGATATTTTATCGAAATTATATTTTTTTATTCATATCTATTTATAATTATCTATTGAATAATAGTATACTTTTCGATGAAATGAAATTTTATTTTCCTATTATAATCGAAAATTTTTGCATTAGAATCACTCTCTTTGTATAATTATGTAAAATATATTTTAATAAATTTATATTTTCTCATCTCTATCTAAAATACTTTATTAGATGAAATTTTAAGATTTACAAATATAAGGGTTTAGGGGAGGGACCTCACCCAAGATTTTCAAGAGGAAAAAATCACAAGTTTCCTACATTTGATTCACTCGCGAATCAAATGCAGGTAATTTTTGTCAGATATTAAGTAATAATAATATCTGAATTTATATATTTCTGTGTAAGAAATAATGAATTTTTAAAATATTTTTCTAATTAATATATTAAGTGAATATATATCAAAGATGAGAGTTACTTTAAACAGCGACATTTTTAAAACAAGATATATATATATTATATATCGCTAGACCTCTGCTGGTTGAGGTTATTTGGGTCAGTTAAATCTTAAATCTGGACCAGGAGAATGAAAAAGATATGATCCATCTAGGTGTGATCCAGCATCATATATATCTTGTTTTAAAAATGTCGCTGTCAAAAGTAACTCTCTTTGATATAAGTATATTCACTTAATATATTAGAAAAATATTTTATTTTCAAGAGGGATTGAGCAGGTGACCTTAGGTATAGTTAAGTCAATGAATAGTTCCACTATCAATTTCTATTTTAATTATGAATTATAACTTTTTGATAAGATTCGAATTACCTATCAATTTATAATAAAATTACCGGACCATTATAAATCTGAAGCTTGTTTTCTGTTTTTGCCACTGCAAATGCTTTAAAAAATTCTTCTAGTTTGCCTAGTAAACCGACTTCGTTGCTCCAATAATAAACAAAGTTCTGAATAGCAAGCATTTGAAATTGAACATTCGGTATACTGCCTGAATTTCAAGTTTCTAACCTGAAAAATGTTCAAACAAATATTTTACTCTTTTTCTACTTCGTTGAAACCACAGCGAACAATGGGACCATAGAGCAATTTTACTAAATTCATCTTTTAATATTCCAGGCTGTTTGACCATGGCATACTCTGTTCTTTTACATGATTTGTTTAGTACTATTATCTTTCATTCCTTCAAGCGCGTCACCAGTGACCAACTACAAGCACAATAGTCAATATAATAATAATTATTATTATTTCTAATACACCTATAATCTATTATAGCATACCTTGTAATCAGAGAAAGTATTCACAATTATTAGATATGATAATTTATTTCAATTTCATTTTTTTCTCATTTGTTTTCAAATAATTAGGTATCTAAACTTATATAACTAAATATGAAGACTTATTGTATGTCAAGGCTCAGCAAGTAGTTCCGTTTAAAATTCAATTTAAATTTAATATCAATATTAGATAATTAGTTTTTATGTGCTATTTTTATATCAACTACTCATAGATTATTTTTATCTAATAACGTCTAATTTTTGTTTGTTCTAGGTAAGTTTTTTACTCCTGTAGTTTCTATACTATATTATATGTAAGTATATATCTAATAGTTTTTTTTGCATGATTAGTGAATTCAATGTTTTTATATTAATATGTAATTAATTTATATTATCTAACAAATGCTCGCACAAATAAACTTAAAAATTTATCAAATTGCGAAAAAATTAAATTAAATTTACAACCATATATTTTCTTAAAAGTAAAGTTAAGTACTTTTATAGCTTCAATTGGTAAGAAATGATTAGCAAAAAATTTTAATAGTACCTATGTCAATTGTTTGGCTCAAATCGATTCTCGGTCAAGTCCGAATATTTTTATCCCTGAAAAAATTAAAGACTCAACAAATTCAGAGGAACGCAACGGGAAATCTACAGAGAAAATTATTTTGCCAAAGCAATACACTGAAATGAATATTCTCTATAGCAGCGGTACTCAACCTTTTTGGTTAGTGGGCCAAATTTGGCAATTAGATGGATCTCGTGGGCCGCACAAAAATAATTTTTTGTATCACGCATGCAACTGTAAAAGTGGTATTTGTAGGTGAATATAATATATTTAAATACCTAGAAAAAATTAATATAACTGACCAAAGAAAAATAAACACCATGGCGTACTATTTTCAATGGTTTTGTTTTTCTTTAAGTAACTAAAACCCGAATTAGAAAATTTAAAACATGATCACATTTTCTACTGAAGTTAAGCTTGCTGCTGGAGCTTTAGATAAATTGAAAGGATTTTACATCCATCAACTTATAATTTTTTTTAATTAAATTATTAATTTACCGAACAAAATAGCTCATCGGGCCGCACGTTGGAATAAGAAGAAGAAGAAAGCTTTGGTTATTGAAAATGATTACTGAATTTATGGACTATTAGTTAAAATCCGAATTTCTGGACTCTTTTAGTTAATATCCGTTAACTTCGATGATTATTTAAAAAAAAACTGAAAGAGATTGTTAACTACTGATTTCGTGGTATTAAAAATAATTTTTATTATACTTATTATAAGTTTTTTTCACCCCCTCGCGATTGACCCCGAATGCCAATATGGTGTCCGGGCCATTGCCTTGACATCCGATTTATTTAAAATATATGTTCTGACTGTATGTTTAGTATTAAATCTACTTGATCGCGAACTTTTTAAATGATGAAGATTAACTCTTCAAGTAAAAAAAATTACTTGTAATATATAAATATATATCAGACCAATTTCCTTCGGAGGTCAAGCCGGATGGAATTTTGGCACTCCCTGGGTGAAATCAACCCTTCTGACACATAATAAAAATCATCTTCTGATTCAGTAGTTGACAGTCTTTTGTGTTTTTTTTTCTTAAAGTCTTCATTTCGAAAAATTCTACTTCTCTTAATTGAGACATGGTACTATCAAAAGAACTCATTTCTCTATGATTCTAATCTCATGTTTTATTTATGGGACTGAGACGTAGGTACTCTTCGAACTTGACCCGGCTTTCTAAATTCCTGGCTTCTTTTAGCTATGAAAGAGATTTCTTAAACTCTCGATTTTCTTTATATTGAATAGTTCCTTAAGGCATTATTACATTTACGCTTAATTCTTTTGCGTTGTAAAAGGCTTTCCGTGTTCCCCCCCCCCCCCTCTTAATTTCACCATTAAAAACTCGAGTATTATTGTCACAATGAATAAAAACAATCACTAAATTAATTACTAATTATTTATCATTAATAAAAAAAGAGCTTTTTCTTTCTAATCTTTTTTCATTGTTAACGTCATTATATTTAGATTAATATTCATTTTAAAAATAATCCAGTGTCATTTGATTGAACTTACAGTGGAAATTCCGAACACTAATTAACATTAAACCAATTTTATAATTAAAAAAAAGACCTTTTGCTGAAGTTAATTTTTAAAAGAAATTTCGAATTTTTTTACTATTCACTGGGAAAAGCATTTTTATTTTCGGTTTCGAACAGCAATCGTACATATATAAGCAAAATTAATTAAATTTAAATTTTCGATACTTCATTTCTTCTATTAAGGGAAAAAATATTTTAAAATTTTATTATAGGTATCATAGAAAATAATAACAACTACTATACTTTTTTGTAAAACTTAACTAGTCTCGAAAGTATTAGAAAAAATATAGTTTTGTTATTATTTTCTATGATACCTATAATTCATATATTTAAAGAGTTGACTACATACACTTTTCTCACATGATGTGCACTAAAGTTTCACCTTTCTTTACAACTTCCTATACTTTCTAACACATTTATTATTCATTTATACATATACAGCGACATAGTTATTTGTAAACAATTTTACTGCATGTAACTTTTTAACATTTTATTAAAGTCTCTGAACAGGTTAGTACACTGTCGGAAAAAATCTTATTTTATTTGTTGATAATCCGAATTTTTCTAGCTTCTAGTGTCTCTATATTTTAGTTAAAGCATATATGCACCAGTGGCTTGCGGTCCTTGGATGCTGTGAATGCGTCTCATCCCTAAAATTTCAAACATTTAGAGTCATTCAAGAGAATCTTTAAATTTTCAAATTATTAATTGTAATTTCAATTATTTCTATAAAAAGTATATTGATTCTCGAAATGAAATAAAATTGTTCCATAATTTTAAGGGCCAATTAAAATGAATGACTTTTTCGAAAATGGTGCCGATAGAAAGTTTGAAGTCCCTGCCTAGTATATCTTCCAGTTCAAACATGTCAAAGACAAGCCCAGACGAGTTTTAGTCGATTAAAAATTGTTCTCGCCGAGGAACTATTAAAATAATAATAATACAAAAAAGGAATAAATAAAGATGATTCAAGAATCTTTAGACATCCATTTCTAAGAACTCTCAATATAATATAAGATCGGAAATAACTAAGAGTGCCAGAGACAAGTCATAGCTTGATTTTAGGTGAAATTAAAGATTTTCTTATAGGACAGGCTGATTCATTGTGGAAGATGGTCGATTTCCATCCAATATGGAGTTTAAGTCACACGTTTTAATTTCTGACTCATACACTCACTCACACAAAGCACAGTATCCATTTGGGGCGAAAGTCCAAAATATATTTTTAAAAAATCTTATTTTGAAAAATAACGAAAATGATGACGTATTGGATGAAATTTGCAAAAAAAAAGCGAAGATTATAATAAAATTTCAAAAAATGAAGAATACTTTTTTGGACAGCCTGGTTGAAAAGTCTCCACCGTCACTGATTTGCACGTATGAACGTATAACTTGTTGACTAACTCTAAGGGGCGGAACCTTGAAAAAGACGATGTAGATACGCTACACACGCAAAACCCATCTCGAACGTATTCTGAATCTCTTATGCTATATTCTAATGTATTTAAGATCTATATCATTCATACTACTCCTGCCTAGAATCCCTGAACTAGTTAAGAATTAGCCTCGCAAATATAACTAGATACAAATGTGATTAAGTCCACTTTTTTAAATTTTCTCTAACTAGATAAATAATAATCAAAAAGTCATATTATTTATGGAAACAAAAGGATTTACTGAATAATTCCTGTTTTCTCACTGAGTGAGCAATTCATTTCATCATCAAACAAATAAATAATATATATATATATACAGATATATCATCTCGATATATATGTGTGTATGTTTATTTGCATCAAGCAGAGGACAACCTCTTTGTTTCTCTTTGTGAATCAACAACTCTGCTACTCTCGGCAAAACAAAAACTTTTCAATTAATTCATTTCATGGCTTTTAAGGTAGTTGTTTCGCGACAATACTAGCAAAAAGTTAATGCTAGAGTATATAGAACAGACAATAAGGATTCATAGTTCATAAGCCCAAAATCGTTTGCTGTTTATGTACCAATTCTAGCCAATCCCGTGCTCGTTTGACAAATTTGGCACCATTGTAAGAGATTGAATATTTTTATATTAAAATGACAGATTAAATACATTTTAAATTTCTAAAAAAATCGTTTTGTTATTTTTTAACAAATGTAATCAACGCCTACGTTACACCTTATGAAAATTATAATTTTGAAAAAATCTAGCGCATGCATCTTTCGCTGATTAAATAAATGCGCTGTTGCCAAAATGTTTTTAGTGAGAATTTTTTTTTTTTTTATACATTTTTCATTATTTATTCCTTATTATCTCAGAAACTGTGTTATAACTATGAATCAAAATTGTCTTAAAATATGTATTGGTTATTGTTTAATGTTGGTTTAGTTTTTTATAAAAATGGTAAGAAAGGTTTCTTAATTATAATTAAATATGTATGTAAATTTTCCGATATCCCGTATAGTGCAATGCTAAAGAGCCCGAAAAACTCGATTTTTGAAATTAAATATCTCCGGAACTGTATTGTTCATAAATTTCGTTTTGCCACCAATCGATGCAGAAGTATTTAAATAATAATATATCTAAATTTCAGAAAAATCCTAAGAAAACTCATTTGGTGGAACAACTACCTTAATTATTTTTCCAGCCCTAGACTTTTTGTCACTTCAGACAAGATTGTTATCCGCCCCAGTAAAGCTTTAACTGATCTAAAAAAAGATACTCCAACAATTTCCAAACCAGGATAAGCAGCTCAACTTTTTTTATTTTTGCTAAACATAGAGGGTATTCCCATGAAATCGCCTCCTCGAAATCGGCCACCCATGTTACTCGCAGGGGACATTTTGCCAAGGGCGTCCTAGTCATTGGTTGAATTTAAAATCCATCCACAATTAAGTACCTCTCTCAATTAATTAGAGCACCCTAACTTGGAAAATCATTTTTTTTCTTCAATTCCCGAGGTCTAGTCACAACGAAACAAGAAAATTATAATTATTAGGATTTATTTGAGATCGGGGCTTAGCTTAGTTGGTTAAAGCTCGGCGGATATGTGAGTTTGCAGGTTCGAATTCACACTGATTCTGATGTCTATAAATTTTTTTCTTTATTTTATAATTTAATTGAAAATTTATGATAAAAGCATTTTATTTTCTCCACTTTTTAACCGACTTCAAAAAAGGAGGAAGTTCTCTATTCGACTGAATTTTTTTTTTTTTTTTTTTTTTTGTGCCTATGTTACCTCATATCTCTGCCAATTGTCAACCGATTTTGAAATTTTTTTTTGCATTGGGTCCAGTCTAGCTTCCGATTGGTCCCATTTTATTTTCGTTTTTTTTTCATAGGTATTAGACCTTTTTTATTAGGTTTGTTTAGATCTAACCTCTTTGTTTATGAACCGATTTCGATGGTTCTTTTTTTATCCGAAAGAGGGTGTCTTAGGGATGGTGTCATATTAATTTGGTCAAGTTCTGATGATATGATCACTATTAATAACATCACTAAAAAGAGACAAATAAAAATAATTTTTAAGAAAAAAATAAAAACCGACTTCAAAAAATTAAATGCAACAAATAAAATACACTAAAAGGTATAAAATAATTATTATCTTATTTAGTTACAACTAAACGACGAAACATTAACATGAAATTACTTTTTGAAGTCGGTGCCAAACATATACCTTTTATGAATCGCACTCGACGGATCTTACTTAGTACGTTTGGTGGGTACGCTCGCTTATAGGTATAGATTGTTTGGCACCGACTTCAAAAAGTAATTTCATGTTAATGTTTCGTCGTTTAGTTGTAACTAAATAATATAATAATTATTTTATACCTTTTAGTGTATTTTATTTGTTGCATTTAATTTTTTGAAGTCGGTTTTTATTTTTTTCTTAAAAATTATAGTTTTATGAACTTAGTCACAGGAGCAGCAACATAAAAAGTAAATTATTCTTAATATTTTGCTTACTAAATTGCATTGGCGGCCGAGTATCTGTATTTTTAGAGTTCCTTAGTAAAAAAGATAAAACGGAATCCTTTTGGGACATAAACGTTAAAAATGATAGAAAAGTTTTGATTGAGGACGGCAAATTATAGCTTGGACCAAGGCGACAACAAATCCAGAAACGGTCCTGATTAATTTCGTTGGTTTCTGAAAGCAATACTCGTTGTATTTATCAACATCTCAAATTGCTTGTTCACAATAAGAAAGATTGAAACAATATTTTCTTTAATGTTTAGGTAGAAAGCCTGTTATGAAAACAAATTTTCAAAATTCAAATTGTTACTGACCCCATGAGAAATAATAGATCAAATATTTCTAATTAAAAATACTTATAATGAAGGCCAAGCCTTCGAAACTATAGTCTCATACAAATAATGTGTATGTTTATTTGCATCATTCAGAGGACACCCTCTTTTTTTCTCTTTATGAATCTTTTCTTAATAGAAAAGTTAAATTTATTAATCCTAATACATATAAACGGAATAGTTTTAGAATGATATCAAATACAAATGATTTTCTATATCAGATTCAGATATATCTTATTCGATTATTTTGATTTGAAATTTTCAAATACATACTTGAGAGCTTATTCATTGTTCACAAAAGAATTGTGATCTAAATTAAAACTCTAATTTAATTTAAATTATCTAAGTATAATAAATATTCTCTCTTTAAAATATACGGTGTTTATTGAAAGAATAGATCTAAATAGTTATAAAGAAATCAAAGAACTTATTCTACTAGTTTATCATAAATTTACTCATTTTCTTACTTTGGAGAAGTTTATTTTTGCTTTTCAACTGCTGACAACTATTTTAAATCTTGATTTAAATCTCACTTGTTATTTTGAATGATTCACATACTTTTTCATTTTTACTTATCATACATATTCTAGCTTATATAACATAGCATATGCAAATATTTCAATTAACACAAACACAGTAGTTCTTAAGCCAAAGTAATGAACAAAACTTTCTTGATACGAAGACAATAAAAAAATTCATCAACAAACAACCCATCAACAAAAAATTACAATACTTCACCATACTCCGTACTCGCAAGGTTTTTTAAAAGTTATTTGTTTGAATTCATGGATCCACCGTAAAAGTTATAAAGATGTTGAAGAAGTATTATTTTACTCTGTGTCAGTTATGGAAATAAAAACTTTCTCCAGAAACTAACAAAGTACCTTGCTACCCTGGATGCAATTGAAACGAGCCGTCAGGCTAATTGACGATTCTACCCTCACCGACTCCCTCGACTCGCTAGCTCATCGAAGAAATCTCTGCCCTTTCCCTTTTCTATAGATACTATCACGGCAGGTGCTCTGATGAGATAAAATCAGTAATCCCCCCCAAAGCATGCTTTGCGCGTAGCACGCGTTTTGCCCTCTCCCAACACTCTTTCGCTGTCAAATTAGAAAAGTGGCGGACCACTTCATTCGCCAATTCATATATCCCCAAGACTTCAAGGAACTGGAACTCTCTCCCAGCCTCCATCTTTCCCACCACTTATAATCTTCAAACCTTCAAAACCCGAGTGCATAAACACCTACGTCTCCACCCTCTCACTTAATCAACTTTTCCTTCTCTTCGGTAATGCAAGGGTCTTCCGAGATCCATAGGGATGCTTCTTTATTGGTGCGCCCCTTTTTGCATTCGATTGCATTAAAAAATAAACTGCAACGGATCGTTGCTAAACTTTATCCAAATTCATTTGAAATATAAATATGTTTATTCCTTTATTATTAATCAGATATCAATTGCTATTTGCAGTCCATGTTGACTTTAATTCAAAAATAATGATAGATTCTCATTTAACAGTAGAGGAATAACCATTCTACATTGGATTTTTGACATCTCGGTTATTATTAGTAATCATTGCTGAAGGCATTGCAATGGTCCTGGAGTTGAACAGGAATTTATTTGAATAATTAATTAACGTCATATGTTTATTTAGAATTAAGTCTAATTAAGGCAATCTATTAGTCAACGAACAAGGGAGACTGATGAGTTCTGGGAAAACATAGCAAATGACCAGTGATTAACAACAGAAGAGCAGTGACTTGAGAGAGGCTAGCGAGTGAGCATACACTGCCATAAGAGTCGAAGAGAAGACATACAAATACCTATATATATATTCCAGTTCCGCAGTGATTGACTTGATAGAGGTGAGAGAGTGAACATACACTGTTTTTGGAGTTGAAGAGAATACACCTATACTTTTACCTTCAAGTCCCGCCGTGATTGACTTCAAGAGAGTGAGTAGAAGCGAGAACACAGACTTCTTCTTATATATATATATATATATATACTTCTGCCTTATAATTGAATATACACACAAGGCAAGGGAGTGCATAGGAGAGCTCAACTGTTTCTTACATACACACATATCCACACTGTTATTGGAGTTGGACAGGATATATACACATATATACATATCTACACATACGGCGGAGTGACACACACACCTACGCGCTGATTCATCTAGTACAAGGAATATACAACGAGCACACACACACCTGAGGCTCCTCTCCAGGACTTCGCTTGCAATACAGATACCAGAGTTCATTGAACAGTCACTCAATAAAACTATCTCATTGTCTCTCGTAACCGCTGGTCTGTATATCATTATTTATAGCATTAGTACCAGGAAGCCCATTTCCATACATCCTTCACTCATCACCTCAAATTTCATTCTCCATTTTAGGGACGCGCCACTTGGATCAGACACTGAGGGACACACCCACCCCATCAACAAATAGCGAAGCAGATCAAATTAAATTAACGTAATAAAATAAAGCCCAATTTCCCTAGTACATGAGTTACATTGCCCCCCCTTGCCCCTTGATAACCCCCCACCCCCTCGTGGCATGGAGGAATCGACTTAAAATCAAAAATAGCCATCGATTCTCATCTAATACTTGAGGAATAACAATTTTACATTAGATTTTTGACGCTTCGATTATTATTGGTAACCATTGCTGAAAACATGGAGGAATCGACTTAAAATCAAAAATAACGATCGATTATTTACTAGAGGCATTCCATTTTTGATGTTTTGACTATTAATGGCAACCTCTACTGAAAACGTGGAAGAATCGACTTAAAATCAAAAAGACTAAATTCTTTTATGGCAAACAACTCAAGCTTGATCCATCCACCCGCACGCACTAAATGAAAAAATCGCACTTTTTGGTCTCTCGACGAGACCCCATGTAATTTTTGGCCAAACCGTCACGTGCTAAAATTCAACATAATTGAATACTACAATTTGTGACTTTAATTAAAACCATGGGTTTCCTAGTCTTTACCTGAGGACCCTTTAAAGTCACGCTTGGCGCTAGACCGATTGTAATACTTTCCCCATTCTTCGCATTGGATAAAGTAAAAACCTACTTGATTATCTCAAGTTTTACTCTTACTCATAACAACTATTAATAAGGAAATTCTTATACATATATGAGAGAAATTGTAAAACACTCCCCTCATAGATGATTAAATAAAAGACCGAAAACCTGATTCTTCCTAAACATCTTTAAAAGTTAAATGTCTTTATTTAAATTTATTATAAATATGCTTTCAAATCAGAAATATCTTATAAAGTGTATGATCATAAATTTCGCGGGTGGCTGAAACGTGAAGCACCTTCAACTTTCTTCTTCATAAGTGGCTTGGTTATATTAAAAGAATTAGAACTATTTTGATAGATTCAAATATTTTAATTTATCTATTTACATTACTATTGTTAAATGAAATAAAAACTGATCCGATAACTCAAATTTTGAGGGACAATGAACCAAGTGATTGTAATTGAAGAGTTTGTAATTATACGTTCTATAATTCATAATGTTATTTAAATATTGGGTGTTTATTATTTTTTTATTTAGTTTTCTTTTGTCCATTATATCTATATATCGTTGAAGTTTCGTGATCTTTTCTGTTGCTATACTTCTCATAGCCAAGGTAAAACCGATCAAAAATTATCATCAAGTCTCTTACAAAACAACTAATATTCTAAAAGGAATTTAATTATTTCTTTAAATAACAAATAAACTTAAACTTCTTTGTTTGTGAAATAGCCTTTAAGTGAATTTGCTTTTTGTCGAAGCTTACAAACATCTGTGAAGTGGTTTTCACTGTCAACGATACTATTTTGCTTAGTATCTTTTAATTCATTATTTACTATATTATATTAGTATAATCATCGAGATTCTTATTCTTAATTATACCTACTTAATCTATGATTTTTTAAAAGGAGACAATTAAAGAGTGTGTCTGGAAAATTAAAAAAAATTATTTTTCCAACAGAAGCACACCCTTTTATTGTCTCCATCAATTCATAAAAATTCTGCAACTCTCGGCAAAAAGAAACTTTCAATTTATGCTTTTTTAAATTTATTTATTGTAAATATTCATTAGATAGAGATTTTTTATACTGATTCTCAATTAATAAGTTAAATTGAAGAAAAAGTACACTTCTTAAATACCGCAAATTATTATGGAAATGAGCAATTTTTAAATTAATTTTTTTATAAAAATAAGTATATGTCCTTGTACTTGTATATCTATTTGATGCTTCGGTGTTTGGATTGTTTATAAAATTATTCTGATCATTCAAGAGCACAAAAAGATGTTGAAAGTTCATTTTGAAGCCAAAATCTGTGAATTTCCAAAGCTAAGAACTGATTATATTTTGAGCTCTCTATCTTATGGATTTATTTATTTTTTCCATAAATGCAGAAAATACCTTATATTTTTAACCGACTTCAAATAAGTAGGAGGTTCTCAATTCGACTGAATTTTTTTTTGTGTCTATGTTACTCGATTTCTTCGCCAATTGTGAACCGATTTTGATTTTTTTGCATTGTGTTCAGTATAGTTTCCGATTGGTAAAAAATTAAATTTTATTGGTATTGGACCTTTTTACTTTACCATACAGGGTATGGTCAAGTATTGTAATCGTGCATGAAAAAAGTGTTTTTTTCCTTCTTTTTTTTCGAAATATCTCAAAAACGGCTAAAACTATTTTGATTAAAAAAATTGAGCGAAACCATGGCATTTTGCTCTACAAAAAAGCCCTAATAAGTGAACACCGAATAAATTATATTTTTCGAGATAATCATTGTTTTGTCAAAATGTCTGTTAGTTAGTTTGTCTGGTTGTTAGTCTGTGCGTTACCAAATTTTTGTGGACGAGCTAGCTCAAAAACTAGAGTGAATATCGAAACCAAATTTCACACCTAGTTTTGGTCCATTTTGATTAACAGCTGATTAGATTTTGGTGCATATCAACCCAAAATTAAGGGGGGTGGCGGGGGTGTTAAAAATTAAAAATCTAGGCCGTTTGAGCAAACTCAACCAAATTTTGTATACATAATCAGTGGACCCCCAGAAGTCTAAAAATGCAAAAACTAACCGCCCAAAGGGGGGGGGGGGGGGCAAAAAATGATAATCTTGCCCATTTACCAAACTCAACCAAATTCTGTATACATAATCAGTGGGACCTCAGCAGTATAAAAATGCAATAACTAACCCCCTCCCGCTATATGATTATAAATAATTTTAGGTGCCAGGTTGTATGGCAGTCAACTGTATGGCCACATCAGAACACGTCAGTTTATTTGTTATGTATGTTCACCCATAACTTATTTGTTTATGAACCTATTTATTTCTTTGTTTATGTTTATTTGTTTTGTTTATATAATTTTGAAGTCGGTTTTATTTATTTTTTATAAAAATTATCCCGATTATTTTGGCTCATTTTATTGAGAAGTTCAGTGTTACCATGGGAAACAAACAAACATGTGTTTTAAGAAATACATTTTGAATAGTTTATTATTTACATTTATTATTTTATGAAACTGCTCAGCCCCCTCCACCACCATTTTCAAAATTTATAGAGCATGGATAATCTTAAAAATCGTTTTTCTATTTTTCCTTAAATTTTTATTGAATTGTGTTTCTCTTCTTTCCCCTTCATTGTTTACCATACTATACCTATTTTCCGATTGATTTAAAAAATAAATTGTTCGGGCTCAAACATGAACTACATATTTAACGCCCTTCCTAAAAAACTATTATCATTAAAAAAAATTGTTCAATTCTTTTTAATAGATGCCTATATATCTGGTGCAGGCGGTGACTTTTCAGCCAGAGGTTGTCCAAAAAAGGACCCTTCATTTTTGAAAATTTTATTTTATTCTTCATAAAATACATCAATAACCGCTTAATATAATTTTTCAAATTTAACATTAGATTTTTTTATTTGATATTAAAGACAGAGCGGACAGTCTATCTTCACTTTGACTACTTCCAGAGGCATGTAAAAATAATCCATCTTTCTATCTTAGCTGCTTTGTCTGAGTACTTTCAATAAGTATTTTTGGTTGCTATAAAATAATTATTTTGGATGTAATATGGAAAAAATATTTACGATACCCCAGGTTTCCGAGTACGGCTTGCACTTAGCCTCTTTGTTTTTATTAATATTTTGTCTACTTAATTATAAAATTGTTTTGACGTTCTCATAATAATAATGTATTAAAAAAAAAGATGATTTCATTCGTTTTTTCCTTTATTTATTTAATTTTCGAGTATCCAGTTTTTTTGATGTTGAGTGTACACATAGATGCTAGGCAGGGCGCGCTGTCCGGTCGTCCGTTAGCCCGGATCTGCCGATTAAGTTGTCTAAATGCCAGGGGCTCCCATGATCGATATGTGGCTATCAAATGACTCGACGGATTCTGCTACTGGCAAACAGCAAGTGTGCAATCAAATACTTCTGCCAAAACATATTTTAGTTTATCATTCACAATTAATATTTTTTTATTAAATTTATAGATTTTAAATGAAAGTCAGACGTCGAGTACCTAGATGTAAACTGATATACGTTCAACCTCATAAAATCAAAGTATTCCATAAGATATCAAAAATAATTCAAATATAAAATCTGAAAAATTCTATTTATTTTCTAACGTTAAAAATTCCATAAATTTTAAATTAAATCTAAGAGAAATAAAGCCAAACAAAATTAATATATGACACGCTATGAGGATACTCTTGACGTTCGAAGATTTTAGCACTCCACTGCTATCTACCTTAAAAATTAATTAATTTCTCAGTTAATTAATATTTTTTAATAATAATTTAGGGGGTGGAGAGCTACTAGCTAAGCCCTCTAGCTATAAATACCCGCCTTTTGGAGTCTATAGTCTTGCTAGTTATTTGATAAATCTTTAAATTGAAATATTTTATTGTAATTGATATTATAATGAGGTAAGTGCATACTTATCTATAAACTTACCATGCAATATTAATTTCATTATGATTTATTCTCGTTAAAATATTTTTTTTATGTTTTTTCCTTAACAATCAAATTGTATGGAGATTTGGGTCCCTTTGAACTCGGTTGAATAAGATGCTGAAGCGAAATAAGTATATGATTAAATAATAATATAGTTTAATATTTAGATATCCATAGTGAAGACAGTTTTTTAAATTATTTGAAAATCACCCTCCAATTTCACTTCTTTAGCTGCTATACATATTAGGAGCGCAAATCTGCCACGAGAGTCATTTCCTTGTGAACTCTCACACAGGAAACTTCGATAAAAATTTTATAACACTGTATAGAAATAGATTCACTTGACGATTTCTGACCCTAAATTAATTATAATCAACATTATTTTATAAGTTTTCTGATCAAATGAAATAACTTTTACAGCAAAAATCTTTAACACCATTTCGGATCTCTTATTCCAAATTTCATTAAATTTTAGAATTATCTATTTTAAAAAGTTTTGAATCAGATTAACTGTCTTTTACATTAAAATTGGTTAACTCCATTTTGGCTTCTTAATCGATCGATATTTCACCAAATTTTACAATTAACTATTTTACAACATTTTGAATCAATTTAAGTAACTTTTTCATTATATATCGTTAAATTCATTTTAATCTCTTAATCCAGGGGTTCCCAAATTTCAGTCGCGGTGCCTTTTTTCTATTAAAATTTTTCCATGGTCCCTACTCTCAAGTAAAAGTATGTCTAATCGTAAAAGTAAGAGATAAAAATAAATAATAAATGAATTTTTAGCTTCTCACTTTATTTTTTGTCTAGTTCGCCAATAAATAATAAGAACTCAGAATCGTTCAGTTCGTTCTAGTGCCAAAAAATTTGTATCTTATTTGATTACACACGCAGATATAGAGAGAGAAATTTTCAAATTTAAGGTACCTGAAAAATTGTAAAAAAAATCGAATTCGAATTTTTTTACTAAAATAAAATATTAAATCATTTTGGATATGTACATTTTTTTATCAAATTAAACACGCCCAGCTTGCTTTAGCTTGGGAGCCTACCGAGGAAATTTTATTAGAAAAAATAAATTAAAAAACAAATTACGTATGAATTAATTTTCTAAAATGAACACCCTTTAATAAAAATCTGTTAATTCTTATTTATTTGATTAAAAAATCTACTTAATAAAAATAAATTCATTGTATATAATTATTTAATGAAAAAAAATGTATTCGATAAATTGTTTTCTTTTCTTAAAAGCAAATGAAAAGAATCTACCGAAATTTCGAAAAAATAATTCCCTTATTTCATTGAAAATATTTTAAAACCAATTAAAGATAAAAATATTAAAAAAAAAAATAATAAATTATCTGAAATACAATTGAGATAGAATGTCTCACTCTGATAGAGAAAGAAAAGGGTGCGAAAAATAAGCTTCGGCGATTTTATAACAATCCAGGATACATGCCGATACAAGTCCATATCCATTGGAGACATTGAAACAATATCAGATAAGAAATAAAGAATTTTTCTATTAATCAAGTATATGGTAGTACGAGTTTTATCAATAGTATCTACTTCTCCTTAACACAAGCTAACTAAATATAACTATACCAATAATAAAATTGCATGCAAAGTCTAATACCATATATACATTAAATTGAAAGTTTTTGGCGAGAGTAGCAGAATTTTTATATATTGAAGAAGACAATAAAAGAGTGTGTCTTCTGCTGGAATTATAAATTTTATTTATTTATAACGAGACTATAGTTTCGAGGGCTTTGCCCTCTTCATCAGTCTATTACAATGTATTCACAGGAATTAATTTATGAAGACTGATGAAGAGGGCAAAGCCCTCGAAACTATAGTCTCGTTATAAATAAATAAAATTTATAATTCCAGCAGAAGACACACTCTTTTATTGTCTCCTTCACCATATATACAGTTGAAATATATTTAAAAAATTTCAAAATAAAAACACATAACAAAGAATTATACTCTCAATCTATCCTTATAGGTTAAACACGTATGAATTAATTTGCCTCCCTTAATATTTTAATTGTAAATTTTAATATCGAATTTTATAACATTGTGTTCCTTTCCCAATAATATTTTCTTCAATAAATTTTTTACAAATCCACAGTGGTTGATCACCACGAACTCGTGCTGAATATGAGATTGCATTTTCCTCTTCATTTCCGCACAAATTTACTTTGTTTAAGCAAATCGTCCTTGATAAATAATAATAAATTAATCAAAAAAAGTATTAAACTTAGATAATGATTTTATATTACCTAGTTATAGAACATGAACAGGAACTACAATGTGGCCTACTTGGAAAAGGTTTTACGATTTATTTTTAGTGTTTAACATTCACTAGTAGAAAAAAACTTAACAATTCATTGGTTATAAATTCGATATTTATTCGCTCGCTATCGAAAGTAACATGTTCATCGGAAGGAATGCCCCAGCGGTATGGGCTCTGATTAATATAATTTAAAAGGTTTTTGCTTGAACCTATACTTTTTAGATTGTTAATTCAAAAAAAAATCTTCGTCATATGAGTTATAATGTGACAGCTAAAATGCTATTTTAAAATCAATTTAACCGGAGTAAAGATAAGAGTAAATAAATATTATATGTAATATTCATTTACTATGAGTTAAGGATTCTTGGTCACTTGTTTCATATTAAAATTAAAAAAATTAAAAGATGTAAATTTTTTCAATATATATATATTTCGGGCTATCAACCCATTTTCAGGAAGTACAGAAAATAACTTTTAGTTATGTTATTTTCTGTACTTCCTGAAGATGGGTTGATACCCCGAAATATATATATTGAAAAAATTTACATCTTTTAATTTTTTTAATTTTAATATGAAACAAGTGACCAAGAATCCTTAACTCATAGTAAATGTAGTTGTAAAATATCTTATCTTTATTAAAAATGTTTCACCTTGCACCAACACCACAATCTCTACTAATTATTAATTGGAGTAGTTTTACTCATGGTTTCCTAGAATGTCTGCATCCTAGAGTATATTCATTAATAATGTCACATGTGCTTCTGGTTGCCTGCTTTGCAGGACACCATGGATATAGTTATTCCAGTTGACTCTTTGTCTGATAGGCGTCGCTTTGCAGTATAATGAAATACTCTGCCAATTGTAATTAAAAAATGACTTGTGATTATTTATTGTAAAGAATTAATATTAATTGTGATGATGCTAGACCGGTGATTTTATTTGATTAATCTACTTGATACTCTTTTACTCGGTCAAAACTCAGGATGGATGGTGAGTATAAAAATAAATAATTAGATTATTTATTATAAGAGGTCTTTTTTTTATTTCCAAGTTAACAATTTGGCCAATCTTTACATCGTTTCGGCTTATTCTGCCTTCATCAGAACCTTAATTTTTTTTTACAAAAATGTCTTACTTGTTGTTACAATACAATATGTAGATATCATCAATCTAATTACATACCTCTCGCATTTCTTTTTATAATTTTTGCCATTTCTTCTTATCAGACTACAGATCGTAAATATACAAGTTTTTCTACTTTCAATAATCAAGTAAAGAATTAAGTTCTTGAAAGAATCGGAGAAAGAAGAAACTTGTGGAAAAGTCTTGAGGAAGAGAAGAGCTCAGATGATAGGACACAGGTAGGAGGAGGTGGAGGTGGAAGTGGGAAACAAAAGTGGAAGGCTCATATTTGGCCCAAATAATTAAGAATATGGGTTGTGAGTCATTTAAAGAGGTCAAAGAGCTGGCATGGGACAGAGCCGAGTGGAGACTGATGGGTGTGTCAAACCAGAACTGGGACTGTGTACTCAATGATGAAGGTATTAATGCTATTTACTATCACGATTTAATTATAATGTTATAAATTAAATAAACCAAAATATATCTAATATGTCTAGTGCCTACACGTGCTCTGGCTTATCCTTCAACTATGAACATTTAATAATAACAACTCCTAAATAGAAACGGAAATGTCTTTTACAAGTAAGTTTCTCATTTGCATATTGTGTGATCCAAAGCAAAAAAAATAACAACAAAAAACACAACAACAACAAAATAAAATTAAACTATCAACGTAGAAAAATCTTACTGTGGCTTTAACTGATTAATAACAAACTATTTCTTGAAACTATCCGAATGGTTCTTTTATTTGTTGTCCCGACTGGGTCGATTAGGTTTAAACTTGTTTAAATAATGAGTGTATACGATTTCTACAGATTATACAATTTACAAATACATGTACAGAAAAATCTTACTGTGGCTTTAACTGACTAACAACAAACTATTTCTCAAAACTATCCGAATGGTTCTTTTATTTGTTGTCCCGACTGGGTCGATTAGGTTTGAACTTGTTGAAATAATGAGTGTTTACATTTTTACAGGTTATACAATTTAACACGCCCCCTGGACCCCCCCCCCCCCGAACCCCACCCAGCACCTCCCACCCCCACACCATGCCCCCGTACCCAACCAGCGCCCCCACCACACCACGCCGCACCACTCCACTATGCCTCTGGACCCTCACCTGAACCCCCCACTCCACCCTGCACCACACCACCCCCGTGCCCTCCACCTCGGGCCACCACCCCACTACGCCTCTGGACCCTCACCTGAGCCCCCCACTACGCCTCTGGACCCTCACCTGAGCCCCCCCATTACGCCTCTGGACCCTCACCTAACCCCCACCGCACTCAGTTTTTTCATTTCTAGCCTTCTAGTGACTACACAGATTATGTATACAAAATTTGGTTATGTTGGCTCTAAGGTTAAGAATTTTCATATTTTGATTCCCCCCCCCATTTTGGGTGTAAAGTTTTTTCATTTCTAGCCTTCTAGTTACCCACAGATTATGTATACAAAATTTGGTTAAGTTGGCTCTAAGGGTAAGAATTTTCATTTTTTGATCCCCCCATTTTGGGTTGTTAGTTTTTCCATTTCTAGCTCTCTAGAGGCCGAGATTATGTATACAAAATTTGGTTGAGTTTGCTCCAAGGGCAAGAATTTACATTTTTTCACCCCCCCCCCTTTTTTTGGATGGGTTTTTGGGGAAATCTTTTAAACAAAAGTTGTCAGAAAATACATCCCCTACAACTTTGTTTATTATAAAATTTGCCGTAGGGCTAATAGTTTAGAAGTTATTTGATAATTTTCATTCGCGCGCCCCCCCAAACCCAATTCTGGGGTCAAAAATATCAAAACGTTATATAGTTAAAAACTTAAGTTAGAAGACATCTGATGTAAATATGAAATTTCATAATAATCCCTTCAGCCGTTTTTACGTGAATCGTGAGCAACTTTTCGCGGAACCCACGGAAACATACAGACAGACATTTTGTTGAGAGTGTTTTCGTTCATAGCTTTGCTTGAAGCGTGTGCAACCAAAATTTGGCGTGATTTGGCGCAATGTACAGACAAAATCTTAATTATATATATATATATATATATATATATAGATTTTTAAATGTTGAAGATTGGTTATCTATGGATGGTTTATATAGAACATCAAGTCCATTCTGGCCTTTTCTACACGCTGGTTGATATGATAGTTACGTGTGCTACAACCGGAGGACGGAAGATGTAGGTATAGATGATCTTTTTCTTGTTTCTTTCTTCTAGAGTTGTGTCGCCAATGTGAGGCCAAAATTGATCAATTTGTCATAAATAAATGATCCTCAGACATTAATGTTGAGACGACGAATAATATTAAAAAAAATCATTCAATTTCTTTCCTGGAGCCCAGATTTAGATGTTGTTCGTATAATGCTCATATAAGAATAATGTCTGGATGCCCTCTGATGCAGCAAATTATTTCTTAGTATAAAATTTATTTAAAAAAATATTATTTATTTCCAATTCCCATTATTCTCAGGATTAAAATGGCCAGATCGATTCGATCTTTTTATAAATATACTTTATATATTCATTTATTTATTTATTTTCATATAAATTAAATAATTATTCTATTATAGATCTATATATTTGCATTCTCAGTGACAACGACCTCTCATTAAAAGGGATAAGCGCAAATGGGCATAGACCCATTGCAAACTTTTACACAACCATTTAAGTCATTTCTTTAAATGAATTAATATAATATATAGTAATCGATTTTTCTATAATCATTTAAATAAAAATTATTTTATATCATGAAATCGTATTTTTTAATATTCGATTACTTTATCATACCATTTCTAATGATTTTTTTTTTTAATTTTCTCATCATATTTTAGCATAAAAAGAAATATTATAAAGCAGTGCTTCCAAAAGTGGCGGTGGAACAATTCAGGAGGATGGTAGTGATCTTAGTTGAATTTCGAGGGGGATAGAAGAAAAGATGAAGACAATTTTAAATTTGCGAAATAAATTAATTGAATTTTTTTTTTAAATTTTTTCCACTTTACCCGAGTTTTTGCTTGGTATGTGGTTAAGTAAAAATTCAAAAAACTGTAGATCGGCGACGCCTACCTTTCCCCTGTCGTGACAAAGGCCCTGTACTTGAGAAAGATCGCTACCCAGGGGTAATATTTAGTGTTCATCCGAATTTTAGAATTTAATAATGAATTGTTTTTCCAAATTAAAGAAACATACTTTTGAAAAATATCTCTAAAATGATATTAATTTACTAAAGGCATAGGTACGAAGAAGGTCATTTAAAATTTCTTGAAAACAAAAGTTTTTTCAACTTGGAAAAAGTTTAAGAGCTACTGCTGTAAAACATAGATAAAGGTATAGATACAAAAATTAGCGTTAAAATGTTACTACATCTTTCTCTTTGTTTATTTGAAGAATGTAAATTTTAGGGGGAGGCGTTGAGTAATTGTTTTTAAAAAGTGGGCGTTAAGCCAAATAATAATAAGAAACCCGAGGGGTGAACCGCGACCTAATTTAGTGTACACCTACTTCCACTTCCACTTTCATTTCCAAGTAGAAGACAATATTGAAGGAGACAATAAAAGAGTGTGTCTTCTGCTGGAATTATAAATTGTATTTATTTATAACGAGACTATAGTTTCGAGGGCTTTGACCTCTTCATCAGTCTATCACAATTGATTCACAGGAATTAATTTATGAAATTAATATATGAAATTCACAGGAATTAATTTATGAATTTCATATATTAATTTCATAAATTAATTCCTGTGAATCAATTGTAATAGACTGATGAAGAGGGCTTTCGAAACTATAGTCTCGTTATAAATAAATAAAATTTATAATTCCAGCAGAAGACACACTCTTTTAATGTCTCCTTCAATATATAAAAATTCTGCTACTCTCGCCACAAAAACTTTCAATTTAATAGAAGACAATAGATGAAGGGGCATTATCTAATGAATTCCAAAATAATTTCAAAGAAGTGTACACCTAATTCCAATCGTGATTCACCTCTCGAAGAAACCTATGTTGTAAAGTCTTTTCAATTATTCATTTTCTGTGACAAACCTAATTTTAACACTGGTTTCAAATTTATCATTTGTGTTCTTCGGATAATTCTCAATATTATTTCAGTTTCAATTTTTAGAACTTTGATGTATAATTACTATTTAAATATAAAAATTATTATACTATATTAATAAGTCTGATTACCCCCTTCTAGTAGCTATTTTACCCACATAGGGCTAATTACCCCCAGGTTAGGAACCACTGCATTATTAAATAGGTTGATCATTGAACTTGTTTTATTAACAATATTTTATATATGTAAAATATACTCGGTTGGCTAAGCCTGCCTAGCGAACAGGAGTATTGAGTTATCTCGAAAATTGGGTTGGAATTTGGCCTAAAACACTAATAAGCTGCACGTGCGCCTCAAGGCTTATCATTTTATATCAAATCGTTTGAAAACATTAAATCACCAAATCATGATAAAATTCGTACATAGCGTAAGTAATGAGTTTCTTGAAAAGTTTTGATTTTTTTTCTCCAATTATTTATTTGAGATTATGGTATTTGCAAACAAAGCCTTCAAAACTATAATCATCTTGATAGAAAATCAAGAGAGTTTGTCATCTACTAAATTGTGTTATAGATAATTTTTATTAAGGGAGGGTTGTATTCTCACTTTCAAAAATTGAACCCGAAAATACAATTCGGGCATTGGCAGGTTTAATTCGTGGACACAACCCATCTAACTTAATAAAAATTGGGTATAACACCTCGGATTTAGTAGTTGACCACCTCTGTTGATTTTCTAAAGTAATTTTAACTCTACGGGGCGATTTGTCTTTTATAGTCAACTTTATCTTCAGTCCATTACAAATTTTAATTATTTATTTGAAATATTTGTGTATTAAGATGAAGAAACCTTCCAAACTATAGTCTAAAACTAAAAATGATTTTATTTGCAACGAAATTTTCTCTGGAGAGAGACGGACTGGTAGAACTTTTAATTGAAAGTAATCGAAGGCAGCCCAGGGGTAGTTAGAGAAGAAAAAATTAACACATAACAATTAAGGTGTAATTTATTGGAATCCTTCCTCCTTTCCTTTCAAACCGTCGTTTCGGAGGATTCTTCCCTCCTTCTTCAGGGTTTCAAGGGGTCAATGAAGGAAACAAATAAAATGCTTCCTTCCTCTCTCTACAGCAGTGTTTAAAACCTTTTTCTATGCTTCTGCCAAGGAAGAGAAAAGTTTTAAACACTGATGTGGAAGAGGAAGGAAGCATTTTATTTGTTTCCTTCATTGACCCCTTGAAACCCTAAAGGAGGAAGGAAAAATCCTCCGAAACGTTGGTTTGAAGGGAAAGGAGGAAGGAATCCAATAAATTACACCTTATTTTATATGTGTTAATTTTATCTTTCCTCACCCTGGGCTGTCTTCCATTACTTTCAATTTAAAATGATATTTATGTCTTTTTTATATTTATTTAGATCTTTTAGTTTACACGAGCCACATTTGAAGAAATAAAAATGTCGTGGGCCGCAGATAATTTTTTTTTTTTTTTTTAATGCTATCGAATGGAAGTAAGGGCCCCTATGAATCTCAAAAGATCCCTGCATTCTCGAAGAGAAGGAGGGTAATAGATCAAGAGAAAGAGTGGAGGGCGTATGTGATGTAGTTTTGAAGATTATATAGTAAGTGTCAGAAACAGTGGCGTAGCGTAGGTTTCTGCCGTCCGGGGCAGGTGCCACATTTGCCGCCCTCTCACCCATTCACATATAGAATTTTCAATAAAATTTCATTTTACCCCAAACCTTAAAATTTTTACAAACTAAAAAACATTTAATGGTGAAACATGTTTTAGTAGTCAAAAGCATCTCTAGAGACTGCGCACTTAGGTTTGTTTAGGGGCTCTGAATACACCTACTTTGACATCACGACAAGTGCTCTATGAGAAAGTTCACCAAACACGAAAATAGTTGCAAATCATCCAATAAGAATTATTGATCTTAAAAAAAATTTAGATTATTTTAATCTTAAAGACGCCCTCATAAGCTCGAAGTTATAAAACTTATACTACACTACTGGTCAAAAAATTGACAGGTAAAAAATTTATATATAATAAATATGGATTCGAAAACAGACCGAAATGGTCTTATTTTTCCGGAAATCTTGAATTTTTAGTCCAGGTTAAAAATTTAAAATTTGCACTCATTTTTCGAAAACTTTTCGGTAGATTTTCGGATTTCTTATCTTAGAGAAAGAAAGAAATTATCAGGATAAATTGTATCAGATATAATGTATATATTTTCCAGTAAGTACGTAATAAATCTCAATGTTTTAAGGAAGTTTATGATTTATGTAGGGCCGCAATTATTGAAGTGCTGGGTCGCATGCGGCCTGCGGGCCGCGGATTGGACAGCCTTGATTTAGATATATTAATTTACATCAAGCAGAAGTCACATTTTTTATTTATATCTTATACATTAAACAATTCTATTAGTCTCGGTCAAAAACCTTTTCAACGTTTGTATATCTGTTTTATTTAAATTTTCGCCATCTCTACCAATCAGCATCTGGT
Organism: Forficula auricularia; assembly: GCA_024734495.1. NCBI lineage: Eukaryota > Metazoa > Arthropoda > Insecta > Dermaptera > Forficulidae > Forficula > Forficula auricularia. Next base: position 871,458 of record JALMQS010000790.1, read on the forward strand.
CGAATCCCGTCTTTTAAAGGGCATAATGAATGCTATTACGACATGCATTATAAAACCTTGTATTTGAAAAACTGCTTGTTGAAATAGCAAATAACAATCATTTGTCATGTCGTGTCTGTCTTTACAACTAGAAGCGATAACACACGGTTCAATGAATTTTGATTAATTTTCGTGAATGATTCAAAACCTTCTATAAATATCAAATGATTGATTCTCCTCTAGGAATATTGCAAGGATGAAAATATAAAATCTTTTTATATTTTATTTCTCATTTTTTTTATATATGATACTCTAGCTGCGAGGCCCGTCTTATTAAACCCCACTTGCTAGGATATAAAGATTATAAATTGCTGATTTTCTACTAAAATGTTATCTCATAACACATACGACATACATGACGTTTTCTATCATTCTTGTATAAATTGTAGCTCTGATTCATCATTTTTAAATCATACAAATTAACTCAATAAGTCTAATTCCAAGTAGGGACGTAAAAAAAATAGATATTAAAAACATATTTTAAGAATCACTATTGGAAATTGTTATTAGAAAAGGTTAAGAAGTCAGTTTATATTTATAAGTTATTATTTCTTAATATCAATTTATCAGTTATATCAAAGCGCATTAATCTCTCTAGCTTTTAGCACATTTACCGAAATGATAGCTGATGACCTAAAAGAAATTACATAGAGGAAGTTAAGCTCATTTGAGGGTTCTGATTTTGTTTATTTTCCCTGTCAAATGGACTAGGGTTAAAAAATTATTATGTAAGATTTTTTAATAAAAATACAATTAAAATTTAATTTGATCGATATTAGTAGAATTCGATTTCATTAGAAAAATATTACAACTTAGCAAAATGAACTTGTAATTTTTTTTGAAAATTTTCAAAATTCTAACAACTCGCCAAGTTAATTCATTTGATTTAACTGTGTGTTTGAGTTTACAATCACTTGACTGTAAAAATTTTATGATTAAGATTTAAATCTTTTAACGAAATTTTCACATATTCACATATTCAATAATAATTATTTGCTAAATTATGATAATTAAATCTCGAAGGACAGACATTGGCCCAGATTATTTTTTGGCACTTGGTTTCAAATTTGAACGGATGAAAACAACTCTTTACACATGTAATAAAAATTAGCCATATCAACACGGATTAAAAAGAAGACACAGTAATTTTTACAGAAAAAAACTAGTAAAACAGAGATGCATATTATATTTCATTTTTAAATGTTCAGTTTTTACTCTTATCTTATATATTTAAAAACAAAAAGCCACGTGTAGTTTTTGGGTTTTCCCAGACAGAATTCTCGAGGCTGTAAAGATCCAAAGATTCAGTAAATCCATTTGTGAAAACAGTCGACATCTTTATCCTGTAGGGAATATGCACTATCTACTTATTTTTATATTACCATACAGGGTATGGTCAAGTATTGTAATCGTGCATGAAAAAAGTGGGTTTTTTCTTTCATTTTTTCGAAATATCTCAAAAACGGCTTAAACTATTTCGATTAAAAAAATTGAGCGAAACCATGGCATTTCGCTCTACAAAAAAGCCCTAATAAGTGAACATCGAAAAATTATATTTTTCGAGATAATAATTTTTTTGTCAAAATGTCTGTTAGTCTGTCTGTTAGTTAGTCTGTGCGTTACCAAATTTTGTGGACGAGCTAGCTCAAAAACTAGTGTGAATATCGAAACCAAATTTCACACGTAGTTTTGGTCCATTGAGATTAAGAGCTGATTAGATTTTGGTGCACATCGACCCAAAATTAAGGGGGGTGGAGGGGGGTTAAAAATTAAAAATCTTGTCCATTTGACCAAACTCAACCAAATTTTATATACATAATCAGTGGGACCCCAGAAGTCTAAAAATGGAAAAACTAACCGCCAAAAATGGAGGGGGGATTAAAAGTCTAGGCCGTTTGAGCAAACTCAACCAAATTTTGTATACATAATCAGTGGACCCCCAGAAGTCTAAAAATGCAAAAACTAACTTTTTTATATAGCTTGGAAACAAATCTTATTTAATTTTATGTTTTTATTTCAGATCCTATACGATTATTTTTTTTATTTTTATTTTCCTATTTATTTTTTTATCAAGTTGTTTATAAGAATTGTATTTTTAACAATTGTACTTTTCCTCTAAATTAAATAAACTAATTTATGTCTTAATTTTGTTAATTTTGTGATTTACGTATTGATTCATTAAATTGTCTTACCGAATTACACTCAAGCTTTTTTTTGGGTCGAAGTAAACTTGATATTTTATAATTCGAGTTTTGTTGCCTTTGGGCAATTTAACTCAAAAAACTACCAGAAAAAATTACTCGTCCTACGGACTCGTAATTTTTTCACAGGTAGTTTTTTTCGTTTAATTGCCAGGCAACAAAATTCTCATTAAAATGTCAAGTTTACTTCGGCAAAAAAAAAGCTCTCGTGTAATTATAAGTGACCCCTGAATTTAGAAAACCAAAAAAATAATTTAGTTATACTTGAATGTTATGGAAGGCAGCCCAGGGGTAGTGAGGAAAGAAAGAATTAACACATATCAAATAAGGTGTAGTTTATTGGAATCCTTCTTCCTTTCCTTTCAAACCGACGTTTCGGAAGATTTTTCCCTACTTCTTCAGGGTTTCCCTTTGAAACACTGAAGAAGGAGGGAAAAATACTCCGAAACGTCGGTTTGAAAGGAAAGGAGGAAGGATTCCAATAAATTACACCTTATTTGACGTGTTAATTTTTTCTTTCCTCACTACCCCTGGGCTGCCTTCCATTACATTCAAGTAAAATTTCTACCAGTCCGTCTCTCTCCAGAGAAAATTTCGTTGCAAAAAAATTTATTTAGTTAATTAAAAAAAAAAAAAATAATAATAATGATGCCTAATATATAAAGAGAGACAAAAAAATATATATTATGCAACATTCTTTGTAGCTAAAGCTTTGTTGATCAGACTATGTATATGATCTGGGAGATTCTTATTGGTTGGACTACCAGTAGGCGATCTTCATTCCAACGTGGCATGTTAGTTGATTTTAGTACCTCTCGGCATTTAAACTTATAATTAGGAAAAACCCCCACGAATTTCCTCATTCTCTCCGTCAATGACAAATATGAACTAATTCGATTTATTTGTGAATATCTAAGTTACTGAACACTCATTACGCGACTCGCACTTGGCCGACTTATTCTTCGTTCCAGCTGTTTTCATCTGGTTGTGGTACTTTATAATAGTTTAGCAAATGCTTACGGGGTAATTTCTAAAAAAACATGTATTATCATTTTTCAAAGAAATTAATGATCTGCTCAATGAATCTTAACTTGATCAGAAAATCCTTTTTTTTAACTTTGATTTCATATACCTATGTTAACAAATAAGAATCCAAAATTTTATATCCATTTATTGCTTTAAATTACAATTTTAATTCATAATTTTTTAAATAGTTTTTTACAGAAATAACGATTAACTTAATCTTTAAATTTTATTAATAATTCCAACTTTTTCGTATCTAATCATTAAAGTAGGCGCCAGAAGTAGTTTAGTTTAGTAGATAGACTAGTAGATACTTAGCGAGTGAACTTAAGTTCAAGTCCTAGGGCTCCAGTCAGCAACATTGATACTGTAATAAAAATTTTACGGATTAGCAATTTTTGAAGCTGACATTACACTTTAGGTCCCTCATTACACAAAGAGTAAAGAGAAATTATACAGAAAATTATTTTTCAGGAAATAAATATTAAGTGATTTTCCGGGATATTTACTCACGCTCGGAAGTGTGTAAGATATCTAAAGGAGAAGAATCATTAAAACAAAATTCTTGGTAAAAGAAGAGCCTTTTCTGATCTGAGGGTCTTATCGTCATTGGGCCCCTTGGTTTAGCTTGAAGCTTGGGAAGGTTTATTACTGAATAGATATATATTGGTTGATTAAGGCAAAATTTTTGATAAAATCAATATCCCACCAAAGGTTTCATTTGCTCGAAATACACGATTTTCTAGGACTCAACATCCCTACGCGCTTCAATTGGATACTAACCGAACGAACGCATTCGCCAACTCGTTTATCTCTATGACATCTAGTGACTGGAACTCTCTTCCCCCGACCGTCTTCCCAGCAACATATAACCTTCAATCTTTCAAGACAGGCATCCACGAACACCTTCAACTCCGACCCAATCCCTAAATCTCTTCTTATTTCCAAGATACAAGGGTCCACCGCAGACTTCAGAGGTTGAAGCTTTTAGGTGCACCTTCTTCTTGTATATTATAAAAAAAAATATGATAATAGAAATCTTTACTTAGGGTTTAGAAAAAATATTTATAGCCAATTATGTCATGAAAAATTTTGTAATGATACTAATAGGGTCCCATTTTACTTTTGAAAATTATCTAAAAATTTATTTAAATCTCTAGAGTATGTAGTGTTGTAGTGATGTATGTGATCATAGTAGATATTGTTATAGAGAATTTCCAAAAATAAATATAAATATACATAAGATATATATAAGAAAGTGACTTGTGAATGAAAAATATATTTAAATTTTAACAAGATTGGTCGTACCATTTTCGAGATAAAAAAAATTCAAATAGTATAAGGTAATTTAAAATAGGATTTTATGAGTGTTAACTTACATTCTTCTAGAAATAATAACTATGTTACAAGTTTCTTTCTACACACATGAACTTTAAGTTAATTATATCAAATGGAAATTTTTTCTCGAAAACGATACAGTCAATTTCGATATAATTTGAATATAATATAAATTTGATATTTCTTCACTTTCGACAATAACAATAAGTAACAAGATTTTTTCAAAAATTCATCTGAAGAAATGGCCCAAGAGATAATGTTCTTTTAAAAAATGTAATATCTAAAAATATTTTTTAATCCTCTGCTTATTTGAATAAACCTCATCTTTGTTTAATTTAATTCAACTGTGACCACAAACCTATCTACTGATATGAATTGATTTGATAACATTTTATTATTCTCTGTGCCTATCTCATTTTTTTTTTGTTTTTTGTCTTTTTATATTGAAATTCGTTAAATTTTGTTTTAATTGTCATCAGATGCCAATGGGCTTGTTTTTACAAAAAATAATTTTTTATTATAACTAGCTTGTTATTTTTTAGTAAATATTCATATATCAAATAAACCACCGAGGTAAATTCAATACATAAATACGTACACATGTAGCCAAACTAACTTTTTCTTAGTTTTTAAGGAATTTGGTGTTGGTACTTGGTGAAACATTTTTTAAAATTATTGGATAAAAATACTTGGTAGGTTTCACATTAATGTGAAACCTACCAAGTATTTTTATCCAAAAATTTTAACTTTTTCTTGTTTGGATTATGCATTTTGATAAATTCAAGGTCATAGGGTGTGTCCATAGGTACAAATTTAAATTTAAAATTTTTAACATTAATCAAAAGAATAATTAAAAATATTTTCTTTTAAGGGTTAATAAAGGTATAGCTGAAACCAGAATCCTGCTAGACGCCATATGTTTGCTTGGCATTTTACTTGCTCCAATTGTATATTTTACAGAAATTTTTCAAATATACAAAAATAGGATTAAAAATTGTGATTCTCTCTGTGAGAATATATCTTTACAATTTGCTTAAATTTTTCTCGAAAATTATACCCTCAATCTCAGTATAATTTAAATATAATATAAATTAGATATTTCTTCTCTTTCGACAATAACAATAAGTAACAAGTTTTTTCCAAAAATTCATCTGAAGAAATGGCCCAATAGATAAAGGGTTTTTACCTGAACGTGTACTGATTGATTGATTTTTAAATTGTTAATTAAAAAATAAATATTCCGTCATAACCGGAGTAGTTTTACTTATTGTTTCCTACAATGTCTTCAGCCGAGAGTTCATTCATAAATCATATGAGCTATACTTCTGGTGGCCTATATTCCAGGTACAACTAATACAGTTTAAAATTAAATTAGGTTGGAGTTGGTGGTGTTTCACAAGGAGACTCCTTGTGAAACACCACCAACTCCAACCTAATTTAATTTTAACAATGTTTCACTATAAACCAACACCGCGTTCCCTAAATTTTATTAATACAGTTTACTATTTCCCCTGCCAGCGCCGCTCTGCAGAATAATAAAATACACGTCCATTTGTAAATAGAAAATAACTTGTAACTTGTGCTATTCTTTTATAAAGCTGAGTTAATTTACTCAAATGGAAATTTGTTTTCGAAAACGAATTTGATATCGGCCCGATGATTCACACTTGGCAGGCTTATTTTTGCTTATTCGGGCATACTAAAATGTCTAAAATCCTTTTCAAGCATAATTTTTATTTATTCTGTTTCTCGACTTCTCTGCTGGTCTGGCTGGATTCCGGCATCCTCGTAACTCAAGACCGAAAAATCTTAAAAATTTTGTTTGTGTCCTAAAATATTTATATTTCTAAAAAAAAGGGTTTCTAGTTTGAAGAGCTTCTTATCGAAAAATCTGTAAAATCATTTAAAAAAAAAATCAAATTTTAATATTCGTCGAATGGTTGGCTAATGAGCTGAAATTCGGCACAAAAGTTTGTTCTATTTATATATAGTTTGTACTTTTCTGCCAATTTCAGTTTCCTAACTTAAACTGTTCGTTATATTATCAAAATTTGTATAGTACGTACTAAAAAGACTTCAATTTTTCCTCCATTTTCTTAATAGATATATGACGAGGATCGGATATAAAATGTTGCCTTTAGAGAATATTATCTAGAAAATAGTTTTCCAAATAATATGGTACTGTTCCATCGTAATGCTCGAGTTTCTGTATAGACGTGAACAATTTCTAATATTGCTTCAGGTAAAAATATTTCTATATCCGGCTCTGATTCATAGATCAAGTGCTTAAAGCATTAATTAAATAATGTAGAGAAGCGGGAAGGAAGTTCCAGTCTCTAGAAGTCATCGGGATAAACAAGCAGCTATTACCTATATAATATATAAATATAGTATTTCCCCTGTTGCATAAATTCTATGAATTCTTAATTATATTTACACGGATCTAAAGATTTACGAATGAACAAAAACTCTGAACAAACTAACAAAGTTTGCCATTCTAGTCAGTCCAATAAAAAAATAAAGTAATAATCCTAAAATAAAAAGTCTAAATAAATTGAATTTTCTTTCTTTATTTTCTTAATATCCTATCAAGTGTGTAATGAACATCCTAATGATTTATTTTATAAAATATGTTAAGTAAATTGGATTTTCTGATAACAAAAGTTGATCTTTAATCACCATGTTCTAGAAATATAAATTGATTAGGACCTTTATCATTTTATAGTAATAGATATTCTTATTCATACCTATTACTAATATGTTGGCCTGTTTAATGCCCGGGTTCATATAAGCTACCAACTGCGCGGTAAGTCTCTAGATGGATGTGTTTCTGGCATTGATAATTACAATCATGTCATTTTCCGACGTGTCCATTGATTGAGAGATTCTTTTATTTTAATTATACCTATCCTAAATGCTTTAATAATTTTGATGCTCCTAGCATAATAGACAACCAAATTCTGAAAATATTCAATGTAAATTATGTACTTCGCATAAAAAAGTACAGAGGTGAAACTATTATTTTGTACTTTCTTCAAAAGTATAACTTTTATATTAAATTTTGTATACAAAACATTTATTAAACCCAACTTAGGAAAAATGAAATCTAATATCGAATTATGCACTGACACCTCACTGATCATGCGTACTTTTAAATTTCTCAGCAGAAATCTCAAGTGCGCATGCTCAGCTCGCTCGAGTGCGATGTCTGCTGCAAAGACTTTTTTTTGAGGTACTAATTAGTCAAGTTCACCGAGATGATTTCTTCTTTTAAGTAACAAGTCTTAAAAATCTATCATTTAAATCACAGTCCATTTTGCTATCCTTTATTTTTAATCGCCACCCAAAAATATACAAATTGCCCCCTGGGAAAGATTTATTGTATGGATGCCAGTGCATGAGGAATATTGAAACACACCATTTATAATATTCCCTTTAAAAATATTATTTATTTTTTATTTTACTGAATCTTATAAATTTAGCAAATGTGTATGATAAAATTTGAATTTAGAAATCTCTTGTCGAATATTATAAATTAATAACAGGTCTGCGATAAAAAATTTGTGTGATTCATATAGATTTCCGGCAGCTGAATCCAAAAATAAATTTCTTTTTTGCGTATACCAGCACATTTTTTCACAAATCAAAATTAATGACGGTAAAGTCTACCCTATTATACTCACCCTATTTTGCCCTGTAAAAATACTTATAATTGATCTATCAAATCTATTTATCGGCGCAATGAAGATTAAAAATTTAAAAAATCGTAATTTTTGACAAAGATATGGGGGTTTGAAAAGTGAAAAAAAATGTAGGTACCAAAAAAATTGTGATGTGAATTTTTTTTAAGATAGTAATTTCTGCTGTACTTAGATGTAGGAATCAGAACATTACTTAATAATACGAACAAATTTTCAAAAGTTAAATTTCGCAGACCTATGTAATTATTTATCAGAAGGAAAATCAAGTTAAACTTCTGAATATATTGATTTTGAATGTGTTTTTAGAGTTGTTGATAATAAACAAAGGCATAAACTAAAATTTTCCAAGGTGAAATATTAAATACGACATTCAGGGTCAAAGAAATGAACTAACAATGATTGATTGTTAAAGATGCTATGATTATTTATTATATGTATTCTGAATTTTTTTTGATCCTATCTTGGCCGTCATTTAATCTAATTTATTTTTCTTTCCATTTAAAATTATTTCTAGAAACGACATGGTTATTAGTCACTAATAAATTATTTGTATAGCTTAAAAAAATTATTTTCTGTGAATTTGACGCTATTAGTCGTTGTCACGTAAGAGTGCACAAGAGATGTCGGCGGGGGGGGGGGGGGGGCCTCTCATATTTAGACACTTTTCTAATTTCCCTTCAACCGTAACCGCAAGTATTCTCAAAGATCCGCAAACCTACTTAAGGGTGATAGGAGGAGTCATTTTGTGGTCTTATTAGAAATGGTAATTTCATGCGCACTTTCGCGTGACAACGAGCAAAGAAATTTTTTTTGAAATGCCTTCTTGAGTCATGTTAATAAAAATTTGTTTTAAATATGATTCTTTTTGAGAATAATCCCTACTTCCCTTAAACCTTGGTCATAGTTTTTGGAAAAATATTACACAAAGTGAAGATAGAAAGTCGCAAACATTTCAACTGATTACATATTAGGTCTAGGTGAAAAAGTTTGAATAAGTTTATGTACCTATTTCTTTTAGATTTGCAGCTGCTGAATCCTAAAATAAATTTATTTTTATTCGTATCTCATCACATTTTTCCACAAAGTAACAATTACTATAATGACGGCAAAGGTATAAAAGTTGACTAACCCTATTTTGGCCTGTAAAAATACATCTATTTGTTTTGATTTTAAAAATTTTTTAATCATATTAACATATCTCTTCACTGAAGTAGATATTTAAAAAAATCTTAATTTTGAGTAAATTTTGTGGGTTTGAAGAATGAAAAACGAGTCGAAATGAGGTATCCTCTATTTCGGCCTGAAAAATTCTTTTTTTTTTAGAATTGTTAAAAAAGTAATATTTATTTATCCGCGCATTGAAGAATAAAAAAAATAGCAAAATATATTAATTTTGGAGTAAACTATAGGAATAACCCCAGGCTAGTTGAATTTTCATTTCTGATCGATAAATACATATAAATATATATAATAATATGAATTTGTAAAGCCGAAGAATTATAATAAACGTCCTACGTCCTCATACTTAATATATAGAATATGTCTACTACTTGATATTTTTATTTATTCATGTGACTATACAATTTTCTTTATCGTTTTCCAATATAAATATTACTCGTTTGTAGGATTATACCAGATAAAATTTGTAAATAATGTGCGCCTAATTAAATTTCCTGGCTTGGAAAGCTCAAAGCCTCCACCTCGACTCCTATAAACCCAAATAAATAATACTTATCATTTATTTTAAGCAGAAGACAATAATTTATTTATTCAGTATATACTTTCGGCAAAATACCAATTTATTATAATTTATTTTCTTTTTTATATGAATAAGGTTACATATGCGAGATAAATGTCTTATAAATTATAGTTTAGATAAATATATAAACAAATATTTAATAAAATTTACTAATATTTTTATTATAAAACGATGTTAATAAACGTCGTCATTTTTCCATGTGTTTTTCCGTGTATACTAGTCCCTGTCAACTTCTTACACTGTACAAGGCTCAAATTCGTCCCAGTCTCGAATATGGCTCTCATCTGTGGAGAGGGGCATCCAAGCATTCTCTTGCCACACTAGATGCAATTCAGAAATGAACAATTAAACTAATAGGAGTCCCAGCCCTTACAAACCCACACGACTCACTGGCTCACCGAAGAACCGTTTCTGCCCTTTCTCTGTACTACAGATACTATTATGGTGTCTGTTCAATAGAGCTGAAATCAATTATCCCCCCTAGAGCCCTCTTTTCTAGAAACACGCCGTTTTCGAAAGCTCAGCACCCCTTCGCTGTCAAATTGGATAAAAGCTAAACAAACGCCTTCGCCAATTCTTTTATCCCTATGACCTCCAGAGACTGGAACTCACTTCCAGCCACCGTCTTTCCCGCAACTTATAACCTCCAGGTCTTAAAGACCCGCATCCACAGATACCTTCATCTCCTACCCAGCCCATAAAATCCCATCTTCTTTTCACGATGGAGATGCCAACCCAGGCCTTTAGGGGATGCACCTTTTTGGTTAGTTCTCACATCAATATCATAAAAAAAATTTAATAAATGTATTTTTTATAAGCCTTGCTTTTTTATTAGCACTTTCTTGAAAACTATTCCCTTCCCTAATTTTTTTTTCATTTCTTAATCATTTTTACTAAATTTTACTTTAAAGCTCCCAATTCTTTAAGGGGCTGAAGCCTCCCCCACCCCCAGGTCAAGGAAAAAATGAAAGTAAAAGCAAAAATGAAAAAATTAACAAATGAAAATTAAAAAAATATTTGGTAAATTTTAATTAATATTTTAAATAGGTATAAATTAAGAGAAAAAATGATTCTATTTCTACATACCATATATGGATGATTCTCAAAAAAAAAAAAATCAAAAAATGACTTTTATGATAGAATGAATATATATTATATATTCATTCTATCACCTGAAATTAAGGATAATCAATTTTAATATCTCTAAATTTTCAATATTTCCCTAACGTTTCATGATAATCTTAAATATGAGTAGTCTTTTTTACTGAATACATAAGCACTATTACTTAGTGAATATTATATAATATAAAGATATCTAATATCGTTGTTTAAGCAAAAACATTGCATGTATCAAAATTTCTAATTTTACAGAAGAGAGCATAATTTAATAAATGGTTTAGTTATATAACAATTGCATTCGATAATTGACAATACTGAACAAAATGGACTAATATGACCGAAAATTCATCTTCTAGGTTGGAATACTGTGGGTACAATTCGAGTTTTCAAATTCTTTCGTGACAACATATCGTCAAAATCAAATTACTTTATCTATATAAAATTTATATATACCTATATATAGGTATATATTATATACATAATGTAAGAATAAATAGGCTAGAATGCTTCCAATGTTAGAGAATTCTTTCCTGTTACAAACCAGAGCTTTAAATAAAATTTGTAAATTTTAATCTGTTAGCTTTGTAATGAAACGAATTTTGAAACTGGTGGAGAAGTGCTTTATTGTTTGGGTCTAATCTAATGTGACCAGATTTTAAAATTGGTGAAGCGGGGCAACATTGAGTGGGGGGGGGTCAGGTTAAAAAAATGGTCTAGAGGAGCAAACATTTATTATCATAGAACCCAAATATTGTATTGATTTTTTTAAATTTCAAAATATGTAAAATTTACAAAAATAAAAATTTATAGGTAAATATATATTATACTTATATATCAAGTGGAGGTTGGTTACTTTTTAACCAAGGGGATGCTCTCCAAAAACAATTCATTTTTTTGAAATTTTACTCTATTTTATTCTTTGTTGTTGTTGTTGTTGTTGTTGTTGTTGTTGTTTGCAAATTTCATCGAATTTTCCATCATGTTCGTCATCATTTTCGTTATTTTTCAAATTCAACATTAGATTTTTAAAAAATATATTTTGGGACGTTCGCTCCGAACGGATACTTATTCTTTGTGTGAGTGATGGTAGGAGTAAGAAATGAAATCTTGCGACTTAAACTCCACAGTCCCTGAGATGGAAATCGACTATCTTCCTAAAATAAATCAGCCTGTCCTTTAAGAAAATCTTAAATTTCTCCTAATTCTATTGCTATAAGCAAACTATGACTTGTCTATAGCACTCTTAGTTATTTCCGATCTTAAAAATAGATTAGTCCAAAGATTCTCGAATCATCTTTATTTATTCTTTTTTTTTTGTATTATTACTATTTTAATAGTACCTCAGCGAGAACAATTTCTATTCGACTAAAACTCGTCTGGACTTGTCTTTGACATTCTTGAACTGGAAGAGATACCAAGCAGGGATTTGAAACCTTCTATCAATATCCTTTTCCAAAAAAACATTTTTTTTAATTGCCCCTTGAAACTATGCAATAATTTTATTTCATTTGGAGAACCAATATATTTTTCAAAACAAAAAAATGTTTTTTATAGAAATATTTGAAATAACGAATAATAATTTGAAAAGTTAAAGTTAAAATCCTCCAGAATTTATGAAAATACTCTAAATGTTTGAAATTTTAGGGGTGCGCCACAGCATCCATGGACCGCACGCCGCTGATATTTATGTTTTTTATATATATGTAGGTATAGTATTATAAATTTCAAAACCCTTTATTCTTGTACATATTTCTTATTTGAGTGAATTTTTTTAGTAGATTCCTTTTGTAGTTAAAAGGTTAAGAAATTTATCGCAAGAACTTGTTAGATTATATTTCACCAATAATATGGCTTTCAAATCTAAACACTTAATTGTGATTTATCAGATGTCCACACTTTATTTACGGTAGAAAAAAAACACGTTCCTGGTAAGAATCCCGCGTATTCCATAATTTTTCATGCAGTAGGGAACATGTTTTTTTTTCAAAATGATGAAATATTTCTAATCATTTGTTCTCTGTTGTGATTGCTGCTGATGCCCAAGATGTAACCTTTTCCTTATCAATACCTAGGTATATTTTTTTACTTTATCCAATGCAAAGCATGGGTAAAGTATTGTAATCGCTCTCGGGGCAAGCGTGGCTTCAAAGGGTCCTCAGGTAAAGACTACGGAACCCATGGACTCAATTAAAGTCACAAATTGTAGTATTCAATTAGGTTGAATTTTAGCACGTGACGGTTTTGCCAAAAATTACAAGGGGTCTCGTCGAGAGGCCAAAAAGTGCGATTTTTTCATTTAGTGCGTGCGGATGATGTATGGATGTATGTATGTATGTTATCGTTTTTTTGGCCCACGATTTTTTCCACACCGTTGCACCGATTGAAATGAAATTGAAAACCTAGCATTCTTTTAACAAAATGAAGCGCTGATTAGTTTTTGGTACATATCGGCCCACAAACATTAGTACTTTATTTCAGTACTTTTTTAGTTTTTTCTAAATATCTTGAAAATGACTTAACCAATTTTTTATAATGATACCTCATTAAAAATATCATTTTTTAACATTCTTTCCAAAAATCGGGACTTTTTTAAAACGCCGCGGGACGTCGGGATAAATTGTTAAAAATATCAGGATTGTCCCGCCAAAACCGGGACGTCTGGTCACCTTAGTCTAATCTATTATTACATTATTAGTTAGATAGTCATTGGTCCTAGAAAACTACAAATCTTTTCTTTCGCTCTTTCTTGGCCAGGGAGGATCATAAAGTCGTTGTCCGTTGTTATTCTTACGAAATCTTATTTGTTTCTTTTTTGGAAAATTTCTATATGTAAATTTATGATTTGATGGTTAATTTTAAATTTAAAACAGTGATTTTATTATCTATCATTTCACCTCTATCAACTTGTTTTTATTTCACAAAAAATTAAAAACCGTTTCATTTTCATTAAATCCATCGTTTTTGTAATAAAATTATGAAAAAATTTAAATTTGAGTTATACTTAGGAATTGGTTTGAAATTTAAATCGCGTACGAAATTCTCATTGTCCATAAAACATAAGATTGGACGTGTGCCCAGGTGTCGAGCACTTTTCCAAGACCGCTCCTCTATGCATTATGGATGAAAAAATTGTTTGGACGACCCTGGCTACGCAACTGATGGTCATTTGACAGATACAGATCACCCTCTCCGCTTTTAAAAGCTTATTTGGAAGAGTCAAACGAATTCTTTTAATAATTATTATTAGTTTACATTTACAACATAAATAATTAATTTTGTTTTTTCATTTTAATGAATAAAAGCCTCATTTCAATGCAGATACAAAAAATCCTCCCTTTTAGACGAATTTAGATCTAGATTTCATTGTAAACAACTGTATTGTTATACAGTAATTAATATAAATTATCTTTTTTATGTTTAGCTCCTTCGTATTAATAATAGAAAATTTTGAAATGGATAAATGAATCAGCAGGTAGATCGTCCTTTGGGGGATGTGATTTACTATTTTTTAAATGTCTAACCACTTTTTTAACTCCTGGACCGTTCTCGTCGAATGTATTATTTCTGGAACTGTGATATGTTATCTGTCATTTCCCAGTGAAAATGTGTTGTTCAATCAAAAAAATTTTATAAACAAAAAAATGTAAATAGGTCTGATGAGTCAAACAATGGCGAAACTAGTAACAATTATAAATAATTCATCATGAACATTTGATCAAATTTCATTTATCCATTTTCGAAATTTTCTATTATTATTATTAATACGAGAAGGAGCTAAACATAAAAAAAGATAATTTATATTAATTTCTACTCCTAAACACTAAAATACTCTATAATACCCTAATTATTTATCTTTCAATTTATTTACAGAATATATGTGTTCTTGTTATTGGCAAAGTTAGGGAGTGGGCAGCCGGGCAACTAATTAGCAACCCCAAAGTTTCAATTTCGATAATCCTATTAGTGATCAACTAACTTTTTAATAGAATTAACAAATTTTGGAAGGAATCAAATATTTTAATGAGAAATACTTACATAAGTGATACCACGTAATAATGGAATTTCGATTTTTCTAGAGGGGGCAATTAGTTTTGTAAGGGGAACTTCTCCCTTGACCCACCCCTAACTACGCCCATGGTTCTTGTATAACAATTTGGATTTTGAAAAAAATAATACTCGTCAGGTCCCGTGGGATATTTTTATGTGAAAGTCCGGAAATTTTTCTCGAAGACAAACTATATGTTAAAAAAAATCCGAAAAAAGTGTCGTTGTCGAATAATTTTAAATGCTAAGAACTTAAAAATTATAAAAAAATTTCGTGCCCTCCTGAATAGTCAGGTCAATACGTGGAAAAATTTGAAAATTTTGATTCCAAATAATTGGGAATGATTATTGTTAAAAGTAATAGTGATCGTAGTACTTTCTTGTATAAAATTTTTAATTTTATTGTTTGGGAAAGTAATAATGAAATTAAATATCTAATATTCAATTATATTTAATAAGATATTTTATTCAATATTTGTTCTTAAATGAGGCAATTAAAACCGTGAGAACAGTTAGAATGTTCTCGTAAGGAGAAAAGACTTAAAAAAACAAAATCTTTTATGTCCTTATCAATCTTTTTATTTTTAAACTGGGAGACAGTTTCGGCCGACACTCTCAAGCCATCATCAGTCTAAAAAGTACAAATACATAAACTTTACAATTGCAAATACAATCAAGAAACAAATATATATAAAGATCAGTCCACTCACCCTCAGTTTTCAATAGTACATTGGTAATATTATTTTTATTTTTACATTTTCTTTGCAATTCAGCAAAATTCCAACATCTGTTGTTATAGATGAGAGTAACAAATGCAATTCTATAAAATTGAAAAAATATATAAAGACATTTTTTCTTTTTCTTTGTCATATTATTTAAAATTAGGTTCATTATTTGAAATGCTCTCTCACCTTGATTACCAATCACACACTTGTTTTTATTATAGCACAAAATTTTTTTAAAATACAATTGTAACATTCAATTATTTACATTCACAATATTCTCCCGTATCAAATTTTAGGACAAATTATAATTTTTCACTCTTTGATCAATTCAATTTCATTCTATATAAAACTTTTCTATTTTTAATATAAAAATAAAAATAGTGTATGACGTTATACCAGCTGCCAACACAATTAAATTAAAACCCCAGTCTTCAAAATCAAAAAATTCATACAAAACAAGATATACAACATTAATAATTTTCAACAAAGGTACTATAATTATACAGTTTCCATCAAACAGTAGAGAGCAAAACCTCAGGAAAAGTCAACACACTACACCGCTCCCAAAAAATCACACTCAGGAAACAACCAACTTATTTTTATGAACATATACAATTCAGCTTATTAGTTTGCTTATTAGGTCGCTATAGTATCGGACATTGTTCTCAGTGTCTACTTTAAAGTTGACTACTTTGTCTCTATTCCTCAGAATGTGTAGGGATTCTTTCATCTTACGTATGAAATCATCCCTCTCCCTGCACAATATAGAGACATCATTAAAATCAAACTCATGATTTGAGTCAATTGCGTGAATGGCCAATGCAGATATTAATTTGCCTTTTACTACCGATTTGTCATGTTCAATGACCCTTGTCCTTAGCATTCTCTTTGTTTCTCCTATGTATGTTCTATCACAGTCTTTGCATTTTATCTCATATACGACATTGTTTTCATTATAAACATCCTTGACAGTTGGAACCCGATACAAAGATAACAGGGGTTTTACAGGGCGTTTAGCCAGCATTACACCTGCCACCCCTAAAGATATTTTATATTGGATTTATATTAGGTAATTTATTGGATAATAATAGCTGCGAAGTCCGTCTTCGGCGGGCAACTTGCTGGTCAGAGGGCTACGTGATTTATAATCACCGCCCCCTTGGTACGCCACTGGTATTCAAGATTCAGGACATGGCAAAATGTAATAAAATATGGTATTTTACAACCCCCCCCCTCCCATCAGTGGTATTGTCAAGATTGAGTTTAGACTTTTATTTTTAATATTTTTCAATACAAATAAAATAGAAATTTAATATTTTACTTTACCATACAGGGTATGGTCAAGTATTGTAATCGTGCATGAAAAAAGTGTTGTTTTCCTTCTTTATTTCGAAATATCTCAAAAAACGGGTGAAACTATTTTGATTAAAAAAATGAGCTAAACCATGGCATTTCGCTCTACAAAAAAGCTCTAAAAAGTGAACATCTAAAAAATTATATTTTTCGAGATAATAATTTTTTTGTCAAAATGTCTGTTAGTCTGTCTGTTAGTCTGTGCGTTATCAAATTTTTGTGGACGAGCTAGCTCAAAAACTAGTTTGAATATCGAAACCAAATTTCACACGTAGTTTTAGCCCATTGAGACTAAGAACTGATTAGATTTTGGTGCATATCGACCCAAAATTAAGGGGGGTGGAGGGTCTTAAAAATTAAAAATCTAGGCCATTTGAGCAAACTCAACCAAATTTTGTATACATAATCACTGGACCCCGAGAAGTCTAAAAATGCAAAAACTAACCTCCAAAAAAAGGGGAGGGGTGTATGGTCAAAAAATTAAAATCTATGCTCTTGTACCAAACAATTTTGCATACATAATCAGTGGGCCCCCAGGAGTCTAAACATGAACAAACGCCCCCACCTACATGAATATAAATAATTTTATTAAATATTAAATAGGGCCAGGTTGTATGGTAAAGTCGAGTGGATGGCCACATCAGAACACGTCAGCTTATTTAATTAAACTCTCGACTAATATTAAAATTAAGTTTTATACACACAATGTTTTTTTTTATTTTATTCAACTATAAGGTGATGAGATGGAAATTGTTACTTTGGCAACTGGCCTCAATATATAATAATATTGCCTATGGTTGCAATTTCTATAAAAAAATAATAGGTCCATATTATGTTTCGTGTCCAACCACAAAAGTGCAAAAAAAACAAAACAATTTCTGGGTATCGTGCTAGAAAAATTGGGTACGAAAGAGAGAGCTCAATCGTGGGGATTCATCAAAATTTGAACACAATATGTACTTTCATGTACCAGATCTTTGATGTCAAAAAAAAAATAAGGTTTTAATGATAATAATTTCAATCAGTTGTACGAAAAACAATTTAGCATTTTTTTTTATTTATAAACAAATAAAAAAAAATCGGTTTCATTTGCGTCACTGAGAGTTTTAGTTCTTGATTGCTGATTCAAAAAACAACTTTCTCTCTTTCCAATTTCCTACTATTATTAGTCCATTTTTCGAAAAAACTATTCTTAATTCCAATCTTTGACATGTTAAATATGTCGAATGTTAGATTTTTTCCAATCCTTAAGTTGCTATCCATACCGGAATACTAGGTATGAAAATTTCCGGTAGAGAATTGAGAACATTCGTGAATTTCGGGTTCCTTGGCTATTAACATTAAAAGTGACTAGATTCAAGACTTGGCATCTATTTTTTTTACCATTAACAAAAGGCTATGTACTAAGAGAAAATCAGCTTGCCCTCTTCTCACATCAAGAGGCAAAGATGTAGTGTGAGATATACAAGTAATCATAAGATAATTCCATTATTGGAATGCGGAGCTTAAAGGCAATGTATCTTAAGAATTAGACTATTTTTTCAAATTCAATCCACTTTAAAAAAATAAGGGCATCAAAGTACCAATTTTATGCGATTTTCTTACCTAACGGGATTCAACAAACACGTCCATTTTCTCCTTATGACCTGATATAAGAAATATTTTGATATTGCAAGTATATATTTTGAGACCGATAGTAATCGTTTTTCTCATTTTACAAAAAGCTTAAGTGATTTAAGTGTCTATCTTTAGCAACATCTTATGTAAAGCTATCGAAGCGTAATCGGTAGAGAAAAGAGATAGGCAGTATGATATATTAAAGGTTAAGATTAATTTACAAAATATAATTGAATACGGTAATCCTAGGCAGTGGCGTAGCCAGAAAATTTTCATGGGGGGGGGGGCTCAATCCACAAAGCAAAATATTTAGTGGGAATTTTTTTTTTATTAAAATAAATAGTCCAGTTAAATTGTGTTTTTACCCGGAAGGTTTTGGGGTAGTTGTAATTTTTACCACCTTAATGTTTTTTGGTGTGCTAAATCAGAATCTGAGGCTTGTTAACAAAATTTCGACACGGAACATTGTCAAAAATGCAAAAAAATGTAAAAAAAATCTCATTTTTGCCAGTTTTTGCTTATAACTCGAAAACTATCAACTTTTCGTAAATAACCTTCCTATTCAAAATGAAAGTTCAAAAAGTTTCCTACAAATTTCATCATTTAGGTTTTTTTCTACCAACAGTTCGGGCTCAAGCGCTAGTTGAAAATTGGGATATTTTTTCTGTTTCCGCAAATCCCAAAAACTCGCATTTTTTGGATTTTTTTCCATTCTATTCCACTCTATACATTTTTAAACTAGATTAAATTTGATAGAATTCAACCAACGTTTCATCTAAAATGGTTAATTGTAATCCGTGGCGCAATGGGGTTGAATATTTGAAAAACTGAAATTTTTTGCAAAAAATTGCAGTTTTTCCTTCGTAAAATGAAAACCACTCATCCTAGAAACTTGATTTCTGTCTCATTCTCTAGGAAATTTTGTTGGCTTAAACGTTTACTTGAACCACTTATTTGATGAATCTCTTAGATTTATAAATTCCATGACACTTTTGAGGATTCGGATATCATATTATTTGTAGGAAATTTTATGAACTTTCATTTGGAAAAGAAAGGTTATTTACGAAAAGTAAAAACTACAAAAAATGAGATTTTTTGCATTTTTGACAATCTTCCATCACGAAATTTTGATGGCAAACCTCAGATTCGGATTCGGTACACCAAAAAACACATAGGATCAAAAAATCAAAACTACCCCCAAAACTTTCCCTCGAGGGGCCCTTTAGACAACAATTTAATTGGACTAAAAAGGTATTTCAAGAAATTAAAAAAATAACATAATTCTTGATTAAACATATGAAATATATTTAATTACGGTTAGTTTGCCATAAGAAAAGTTTTTTTCGTTGCCCTTACTCATCCCATTAGCCCTGCCCTTGGGGGGTTCTGCCCCCCCCCCCTCCGTGGCTACGCCTCTGATCCTAGGCAATAATATGTAGAGAAAAGTGATAGACAGTATGATATATTAAAGGTTCATATTTCGAATATCATTTAAGGATAATTTTTCTTTATTTAAATATAAGATTAATTTACAAAATATAATTGAATACGGTAATCCTACGCAATAATGGACGTTTCAATCATTTAAAACTTCTTAAATTAGTTTTAAATAAGAATCTGTTAATTCTTTTAATATATTTATAGGTACAAAACCCTCAGTGTTTAAATCCCAAATGGCAGCTTGATTACTTTTTTAATCATTTTTGATTGAGCTCTCAAATGAATATAAGTTAGAAAATTAAAAAAAAAATCGAAATGTCATGGATTAACAAAAACAAATTTTTTTTTAATATCAAAAAATCCTTATTTCGAAAGTTATTATCACTGAAATGATATTATTTTATTTATACTACTAGTTGAGATACTAAAAATGCAAATAAAATAATATAAAAATTATAATATTTAAAAATACCCATATTACGAAAAGTAAAATGATCTGTTTATTTTTTAGAGCTCATTGCGCATTTCGATCGATAATTTAACATCTTTATGATATATCATGCTTATATATATATATATATATATATATATATATATATATATATATATATATATATATATATACATGTATGTATTTGTTAAGTTAATTTTTAAATAATTTTTTTTTAATTTCCTTAATTTCACAATATTCGAAAAAAATAAAAATGTTGAAAAATAGAATTAAAAATAATTCAGACATCTAAAGCGAAACAAATAAATTTTCATTGGCTATATTTCTATTTATATAATACATTCATTTTTATAAATCGTGATATATTTTTGTTGATGTCTTTGCTCTCATTTCTCCTTGAAATGAAATCATTTGAAATTGAAATCTTGTATGAAAATCCAAGATTCCACGAAGATGCTGGGTTTTTTGTTTGTTTGTTTGTTTGTTTGTTTTAAACATAACTTCATAGAAAACATTAGTTACCCAAATATATTAAATAATTACTCATTCAAAAATGTCATTAAAGAATAATTCAATGGGTTAAAAGACTTTTTATGAACATAATCGGGTGTACGATAAAACAACCCACATTTCAAAGATAAATAACCTTAGATTGGTTTAGGACATTTAGAATTTTATTTCTTCTCCAGAAAATGGATACTTAGCTGCATGTAGTTTTTTATTTAGTTTTGAACATCACTTCTCTCACATAGCTCTGTAAGCTTGAAGAAATATCATGAGTTCCACCATGATTCTGCGGTCTTCTTAACAAATTTTTACCTTTTAATGCATCCTCAATCTATTAAGGTACACCCGAAAGCCCCAAAGAAAAAAAATGCGCAAAAGGTCTGTGTTATTTATGAAATATTCTTCGCGATGACGATGCTTGTAGAGATTCAAAACCAAATAGGAAAAACTACCCGTTCCCGGTATGCACTTTTTTGTACTCTAATATATTAAATGTATTTTGCATTATTGACCTTTGAAACGTGAGAGTTATAGGGCACCTTGTACATAAAAATAAATTTTGTGATTCTAAATAAATTAGAAATAAAGGGTTGAAACTTCTCTGTATTTTTCTTGAAATGATGTTAAAATATTGTTTAACATTACACTTTTTTCAAAAAAATTACTTCGCCAATTCCTGGGTACCTGTCTGGGGGAGACCAACTTTTGACTTACCTATTATTTAGATATTGCCTCCTTGCTGGCCCTACCAACTAAGTTATTCTTGTGTTAAATTTTAGGTTTACAGAGGGAAATTTCTTAATGTAACATTTCAACAAATTTTCGAAATATTATAGAATTTATAATGTTTAAAATTATTAATCATAAAATATTTAATTAACTGTAAGGTAACGCCAGCAGTAGTTGACCATTTTCGACATAAAACTTTAATTAATAAGGATCCTGTGGAAGGATTCCCTTGAAAAAATCTATGGACACTAGACAGCAGGACGTGTCTATAAATTTTTTTCAAGGGAATTCTTCCATCTGGATCCTTATTAATTAAAGTTTTCTGTCGAAATGGTCAACTACTACTGCCGTTACCTTACTGGATGTTAATATAAATGTTCCATTTTATTTTAAACGTTGATGATAAAAAAATCTGTCAAAACGCTCATTACTATTATAACAAATAAATTTATTAAAAATATATAATAATATTTTTATTATAAAATTATTTATAAATCATAAACTTTAATATATTTAAGCCCAAATGAATTCTACAAAATTATAATAGTAATTAATAATAATATTGGTTTTGAAACGTGTAAAAGTCATGTGATGTACACATATCACAAGATTCAATAAAGTAGGTAAGTCAAGTATTGCAGAAAGAAGGGGTAAATTTGTTAAGATTTTTGTGTTTTTTTTTTATTTCCTACCACATATCGGAAGAGAACTTATTTTAGCCTGATTCTTTTTTTGGCGATGGCCACATTGGTTTGGCGAGTCTATAAAGGGTTGGCCTCTCGATAGATGTCAACATTGACGTCAATTTCGAAGGATGGCCTGATCGGGTTCCCTTCCCCGCATATCTCTCCCCTATTAACGCACATTCTGTCATACATAAGAGATTATCCTCTTTTGTCTATCAAATGTCTTCATCGTAAGACCTTCGGAAAGCCAATACCCTCTCGCTTCGATCTAATCATTCAATTTAACTTTTTTTTTAAAGATTTGTTAAAAATAAATTCTATTTTACAAACTATAAAAAGATAATGCTAATGTATTGACCCAGCCATTTCCAAGGGGTAAAAAAAAGCTATAAGACTTATCATTATTATTAATATTATTTTTTTCTAATCATAGTACACTGTCGTCATGATTTCCAAGTTCTTTATTCTTTAAAATAGTACGCGATGTTATATGACAAAGGCCAAAAATATACGATATACATATAACATAATATTTAATTGAATATGTAAAAAATGCGTCAGAGTTCTTTATTTAAATTATTCAGCAAATTTATTATTTCCCTTTATAAGTGAATTTTTCTTAACTCTATTCAAATCTGAATATTATTTTCTATTTTGTTTATATTAGTATTTTTTCTGCATTTACATTTGCTTTCATTTTATTTCTAAAGATCATCTTTGATTATTTAGAGTAGGGTTCACAAGTTTTTGAATATAGAAGCTACCATTAAAAAAGTTGTGAAAAATCTCCATCTGCCAGCAATAATAGTGTGTAGTGGTAGATGCATGTATTGTAATTCAGAACTTTTTAGCCAAGACATTTCTGGTTAGGTCAAACATACTAAAATAAATCATCCAAATATAGAATAAATAAAAATTTTAATTATAGGCAAAAAGATCTGCCTGATTCGAACCCGGGATCTTCACGTATCCCTCGAGATGGTCTAAAGTGGTCCATAGACGATCAACTTGGTCGCCAACCTTCGAAATATTCTATAAATTTACAATTAAAATCTCAAAATAAACTCTAGGAAATATTAAAATTTCGAACGAATTAAAATTTGCTTCGTTACATAGTACCTATTACTTTTTCTTATTTCCATTAATTACAGTTTAATTACCAATTAATTAACAATTTATTGCGTCAAAACTACACCTATTTCTTGAAATGATGACAATGAACAATTTTTTTTTTCAGAATAAATTATAATCTAATAATAATTTGAAAATGCATATTTTAATTTTAAAAGCGTTGCAAAGCTCACTCTTTTCATGAAACGAAACTCTTGCTGCTGGATTTAAACATTTTTATCCCGATCTCCTTTCTTGCATCCAATCTTGCTCTAATTTTTCGCAACCCCGTTTGGGGTCGCCGCCCATAATTTGAATACACTAGGCCAGCAATAATCCCGCCTCATTAAAATTCCACTTTAAACTAATAAAAATTCATATTTTTACAAGACTAGACTCGGACCTTAAATTCACAAATTCTCATAAATGGGGTGATCTGTGGACCAGGGGAGTAAAAATCAATTTTTAGGGTTTATTAGTAGAAAAGTTTCTGCTGTAACCATCCATATAGATTAGATTAAATATTTTATTTAAGATTATCAAAATGAACAACGTTCCAACCACTAATTGTGGAGTCGATTGAATGCAAGGTATCTCGGTTAATAATAGCTTCATGTAAAGCAAACCAACATTAAATATTCATAATATTGGATATTATATCCAAATATATCATTAAAATAGTCAAAACTATACCTTTTTAACTTGAAATTGGGATTAATTAATATCATACTAATAATACATTTAAAATGGGAAATACTCAATTTCAAATTGAGAATTGAATGAAATTTCAAATGGGAATAATCGATTTCGATAAGCTGTTCCTTTATACCAAGATTTATTTATTTTAGTTAAGTGTCCACAGAATAAAAATTGGCAAATCATCATTATTTGCTTAATATTGGATATTACCTATATCTGAATATATCATTAAAATAGTCAAAACTTTACCTTTTTAACTTGAAATTGGGATTAATTAATATCATACTAATAATAGTTTATTTAAAATGGAAAATAATCAATTTCAAATTGGGAATAATGAAATTTCAAATGGAAATAATCGATTTCGATAAGCTGCTCCTATATACCAAGATTCATTTATTTTAGTTAAAAATGTCCACAGAATAAAAATTATCAAATCATCATTATTGGCAGAAAGACTACAGAGTATTGATAGTACTTTTTCATTCCCTCCTCTAGTTTACTACCATTGAATGAACAATGAATACATTATAAAGTTTTAACTTTCCTTCTTCTACTCACTTTTATTTAATATTTTATTTATCTATTTTTATTTTAATATAATTGATTAGTTCATTTTTTTAATTGTCCATCATCAATTTATACTTCTTCTATGTACAAATTTTAAGGACAATATTTTGAAACTCATCAAAATATTTATTTTATGTTCGATTTATTTTCATCAGAGTTTGTTATTTATAACTGAACCATCAAACCAACCGCATGACAGTTTTTATCGAATGTCTCGTTTATTCTCTCGATCTACTGATTAGAAAAAGGCTTGCGTAGTGTTTGACGTCAATGCCTGTCCATTAGGCTGGTTTCTTCCAGAAAGCCAGAGACCTACCTGCTTTTATACCTTCTTACCTTTCAATTTCTTCACCTCTCCCTCTCGGAATTTTATCTTAAATGTCACTGTAACCAGTCAGATTTATTTAAAAATTATATATCGATTCCATTCTTTATTTTTAATATATTCTTCAAATACAACTACGTAGATATTTAATTCAATTTTAAAATTAACTTGCTTTATTTGTTTTTTAATTGTCTCTGATTTTTTTATAATACTATTTCAAAAAAGTTAAACAGTTTCTAATCGTGTATTTGACTTAATGCCTTGTACTGCACTCAGGCGAACAGAGCATGCGCACTTAAAATTTTTAGTGACTGATTTCACAGTACTTACGTATACTCAGTTTGTCTGAGAGAAGTGAAAGTGCTCCAAGTTTAATATGTTATAATATATAAAAATAATTATAAATTATTTTATTTCGAGGGGGCGGGGTGATTATAAATTAAATATATAAATACTAATCTTTAAAAAAAAAAATAATCTTCAAACGTGTACCCGAAAGGTTTGGTTTTTTTAGAAGACATGTTGTGAAGTTTGTTTTTATTTTAACATACAGATACAGAATATGGTCAAGTATTATAATCGTGAACGAAATTTTTTTTTTTTTTTTGCTTCGTTTTTGCAAAATATCTCAAAAACGGCTGAAACAATTTTAATAAAAAAAATTGAGCGAAAACTTTGCGTTTTGCTCTACAAAAAAGGCCTACTGGGTGAACGATGAACAAAAATATATTTTACCAGATATTAATTATTTTGTCAAAATGTCTGTTAGTATGTTACAAAATTTTGTGTTACGGTCCTTGATCAAAAACTAGTATCGAAACGAAATTTCATATGTAGATTCTTTATATTGAGATTAAGAGGTGAATAGATTTTGGTTGAAATCGAAACAAAAATTAATGGGGGGGGGGGCGCACAATGCACATGCCCCCTCCTAAGATCGAATAAAAAATTCTCTAACATCCTTTCCGTCCAGGCCTCGCTAATAAGTTATGTTTAATGTACCATTTTTACAATTAAGTACACTGTATTAATGTATTATAATTTTGTGATAAAAACCCTCTAAAAATTAAATATTTAAATAAAAATGTAATTTAATTGAAAAGTTTTTATTTTGCCGAGAGTAGCAGAATTGTTGATTAATAAAGAGAAACAAAGTGTGTGTACTTAAATTTAAAATTTAATTTAACTGGCTCTTGGCTAAGTGAAGATCAAAAAATTTCAATATCAATGAGATACTGACCCCATGAAAAATAATATTTATAATTAAAAAAGACTGATGATGAAGGCCAAGACTTCGAATCTATAGTCTCAAACAAATAAATAATATATGTTTATTTGCATCAATCAAAGGACAACCTCTTTTTTCTCTTTATGAAAAATGTTATTTTTTTGTCTCCAAACTTGCCCCCCCCCCCTTCTGGAAATTTTTCTGCGGACGTCCCTGGGGGGAGGTGTTTAAATTTTTTTTTCAAACTAGACCAAACCAAGAAAAATGGAATTTACTATAAAACGGTGCTGTAATAAAACTGAACGTCATTATTTTTTTCTGGACCAAAATTGGTAGAGTTCAAAAAATACAAGTCTCAATATAAATTCTAGGCCGTTTGATCGATTTGTACGAAATTTCGCATATGCACTCTATACGATCTTAAGCAAATGACTCCATGTGAAAGTTAGAGTGACCCAAAGAGGAGTAAGGGTCAAAAATTATTAAAATGATAAAATTTTCACATAAAAATACTTCAAGCTATTTCTCCTAGAAGATTCCCATATTTAAATGAATATATATGTTTAATTGCTAATGAGCCCAAAATTAAAAGGGGAAGAAGTTCTTTTGTAAATGATTATAGATTATTGTTTTATTAAATATTAAATATAAGAGAGAGGCCAGGTGTATGGTGAAGTCACGTGGATAGCCACATCAGCTTATTTATAAAAGATTAGTATTTATTTATATTAATCTATTATTATTAATATCCGCTATATGTCTGCTCCAAGTCGCTGTGACAAAGAAAATCATATTCGTTTTTGAGCACAAACTGATATGGCGTGCCCTAGTGCTGATTAAAAACCATGGCATTTCGCTCTACAAAAAAACTCTAATAAGTGAACATCGAAAAAATTAGATTTTCAAGATAACAATTGTTTTGTCAAAATGTCTGTTAGTCTGTGCGTTCGTTACCAAATTTTTGTGGACGAGCTAGCTCAAAAACTAATGTGAATATCCAAACCAAATGTCACATATAGTTTTGGTCCATTGAGCTTAAGAGCTGATTAGATTTTGGTGCAATTCGAAAATTGACGGGGGGGGGGGGGTTAAAAATTAAAAATTAAAAATCTAGGCCATTTGAGCAAACTCAACCAAATTTTGTATACATAATCAGTGGGCCCACAGTAATCTTAAAATGCAAAAACTAACTGCCCAAAATGAGGGGGTGTAGGGTCAAAAAATTAAAATATAAGCTCTTGTACCAAACTAAACCAAATTTTGTATACATAATCAGTGGGACCCCAGAAGACTAATAATGCAAAAACTAACCCCCCTCCCCTAACTTACATGATTATAAATAATTTTATTAAATTTTAAATATAAGTAAGGGGCCAGGTTGTATGGTAAAGTCAAGTGGATGGCCACATCAGAACACGTCAGCTTATTTTTATTTTTATTCAACTTATAATAATGGATGACCAGGTATGTTATTATTTATTTTATTTTTTGAAATCGTTTATTTGTTATGATAAGATTAATAATAAATCAATTAGATATTAGAAATATATAGTGAAAAAATTTTATTTATTGTTTTGATATATAAATATTTACACATCTTTTATAAAAAACAATCTTTAAACGTTTCCGGAGAATTTCTCCCTTTATCAACTGCTTTATTTATTAGAAAATTAATCTTCCAAAAAAGTAACCATTAAAATTATTTATTTGTAAATATTTTATTT
Source organism: Forficula auricularia (assembly GCA_024734495.1). Taxonomy (NCBI): domain Eukaryota; kingdom Metazoa; phylum Arthropoda; class Insecta; order Dermaptera; family Forficulidae; genus Forficula; species Forficula auricularia. The sequence goes on from JALMQS010000790.1 coordinate 899,846, forward strand.
ATTTAAAATAATTTTAAAATACTTACATAAATTAAATAAATAAATAATTTAAATGTGTTTTCCAATCACTTTCATTTTATTGAACTAAAATATCTAAGTATACCTATGTTAAGTTTTTTGAAATTTCGCCAATTGAATACGACCATGTGCTACAAATGCATTCGTTTTAGAGTGCACCAGCTAAAAAAGTGACTCCAAATGGGAGACTTGACACAACCTGGGGCACATACGACAATTCTAAAACGAATATAGCTAATAATTCACCATACCTTGTAAGGTAAAGGAAAAAATCTTAATTGATAGATTTCGAATTGTTTTCTTGTTGTGCTATTTTTGCCTTAAAAGTAGTGTATGTTTTTATAGTAGTTACTATGTATATAGTAAAAGGTAAAGTAATTGGCTTGGGATTATGGGCATCAGCAGAAAATTTTCCTGAGAGGCAGAGCAAATATCAATAAATTATGTTGGCAATAATTTATTGATTGTTTTTCGTATTAAATAAATACATTTCTTTTATAATTACAATCTCGAGACGTTTATAAAAAATCCAAACATTTCTGGAGAAATTCTCCTTTTTTCAATGAAAATTTGGAAAAAAATTTTGCTTTAAAAAGGAAATATAAATCAACCAGTTTTCCCAAATTTCCATTTCCACTTTTTCCTGAAACGTTTGGATTTTTAATAAACTTTTTGGTATTGTTTTTATAAAATAATTGTATATTTTTGATGAAAATTTTTATTTCATTTTTTTTTTTTTAGATTTTTTTATTTTTAATGTTGTCTATGGAATAGCTTATTACATCAATACAAAATCGGCTAAATGATGTATAATAGAAAACTTATAATTTACTTTATATCGTAATCTCGATCCACGTGGAGTGCCCGGTTTGCCCTCTGCGAGCGCACACATGCTTAGGCCAGAGTCAAAATGGAGTCAAACAGTTGCGTCAATTCATTTTTCGGACTAATTATTTTATGATGATGGAATAACAACTATAGATAATTTTTTTTTTGAAATTCCCTTCGCGTAGCTATTGAGTACATTTTCCAGCAGTATTATTGACCTCGTGCAGAGTGACGTCAACCATTCTCTTCAGCTGGACTTTCGGTCTGGTTATATTCATTCTTACGTAGTACAATCTGAATCTGCTGGATTTACTGGAAAACATCATGCATTTCCTCTCATATGGGAGTGATTCATTTCAGGGATACGTAGATTAGTCAGCAGAAAGCACGTGGTTTTTTAATCTGGATTTTTACAGTTACATGCTGGTAGGATAATTTATTATTTATTGGTATTTTAAATTATATAGAATGTAAAAAACATTAAATATTATGTGTCAGGCCAATTATAAATATTTCGATTATTTTCTTTTATTCAATAAAACATATACAGTAAACTCCAGATTTTATACGGGCTAATGTTGAGGAGAGGCGGCACGGATAATCGAAAAACACGGATAATCCGAACTATAATTTTTTATTTCTAAAATACAACATATTATTCTTTTCTAAAGCAAACAATTTTTTAACATGTTTAATTCTCATTATTATTAAGAAAATCTGTGATTTTGGTGTTTGCAGGAATCTTTTAATGATTTTTTAATATCAGTTCGAATTTTTCTAAGAGCTATCGTTATACTCGAATTCCCATTGGTCCATGTACTCCAACAAAGTGTCATCAAAATTCAGGGACGTGTTGTGAGCTTGTGTCTAATGCGATTGATATTTTAATGATATTTAAAAAATATTATATATATACCTGCATATAATAATTTTTTTTCTAATTAATTCATGCGGAGTTTACTGTATATAAAATAAATACAATCGAAAAAACGTTTAATAAAAACTCAAAACATTTCAGGAGAATTTCTCCCTTAGAAAATTGTCAGATTTGTGAAAGAGGCAGACCCATTACTTCATAGGGATAAATGAATCTACGAATGAGATGATCGACGTTTTTCCAATTTTACCGATAAGAAAGTTTGTGGTTAATGTCCAAACAACGTTTTCCTGTTTTTGGAGTATCATTTTCTAGGGGACTCATTTCATTGTCCTTTGTACTACTGCTGGATTAGCTAAGAGCCTAGCGTAGCCGATTTCCATGCAGAGATTCTAGTCCAAATTCCGCGTATTCTAAAAATTTGTTCGCCTCCTACTCTTAATTACTCACACATACACAAGAACACACCCATTTTGACACAGATCTACATGCGTATTGACTAAAATGAACAAAGATCCGAAGGACGAAAAAAATGTTTATAGCAGAGGACATTCCCAGGGGGTGTGGATCCTAGGGCCTGGACCCCCAATATCATCTAGCTTATACTATATATTAATTTAAATCTACGAAAGTAAATTATAAATTAACTTTTCAAATTCTATTTAATACTACTTTTATTTCAATATTAACACGCTTTTATTAGCTTGACCTATATGTGTCAATGTGACGGAATCTTTCAACGTAATTTTCACCACCTCCAAGGCGTCTAATTAAATTGAATATTTTCTTACATATTAAGAACCGATGAATATACAATAATTTTAAATAATCGAGCTGAAAAAATTAACAGTGGGGGGGCGAAATTTGGAAATTATAGCCCCCTTTGGTCCTAACTCAACCGAAATTTGTATACAATATCTGTGGGCCCCCAGAAGGGTAAACATACAAAAATTAACAAAAGTGGGGGGGAGGGGAAATCGGGGAAATATATTAGACTTTTGTCAAATTTAGTTATAGTTTAGCGATGTACGCGTGGAATTGTACCCATTTTTAAGACTAAAAAGTAAAAAAAATAAATTATAGTTTAAAAAAACTAAAAAAAAAAACACGCTTATGTCACTAATGCACTAAAAAGTATAAAATAATGTACCTAAAAACTTTTTTATGTCCAATAATTAAAAGCGTGGGGCACTTTGTCAAAATTAATTAAAACTATCTATCTACATACTTCTCAAAGAAGCGCCCCACGTTTTTTGACCTAGTTTTAAAAGTTTTTATGTATATATTTTATACTTTTTAGTGCATTACTGACTGACAAAAGTGTGTTTTTTTAGTTTTTTAAACTATAATTTGTTATACTACATTGTACCTATAGGTACAAGGTACATATTAAAAAATTAAAAAAATATTTTTTAGAACCCCTTGAAAGGAAGAAATTTCTGGGTACGTGCCACTATAAATAGGTATTGTATGACACTGGGCAATATTCAGAAGCTTTTAAGAGAGAAGGACGGAGGTTTTAAAATTTCATCTTATAGTCGTCTTACTCTCTTTATTATACATATTTGAAAATTAAGAATAATTTTTAAACGATTAATTTTATATTTTTCTTAATTTCCTGAAGGGAGGGAGGAGAACCCTATATTCATTCCCTTCCCCTCTTGATAAGGATATGATGCAAGTTCGTTAATTTTATTTGAAGCATCTGTATCCTGATCAAATTCCATTTTGGATCCCAGTCCCACGTCATTGCTAACTTGTTCTAAAGTCCTATTTCCGATCACTTGACAATATTTATTCCTATTAACAACAAATATATTTTCCAATTTCTATTTTATAATTCTCTATGTTTGCATTTTAATTTCTCATTTTTTTTTATATGGATAATACAAATTCAAAGTCATTCAAATAAATTCAGATTTATTAATTTTCAGCAAATTGACCTTTTTAAATTTCTATTGTTTTGTTTTACACGTGCCTGAATTAACTTTTGCTGTATCATTTTATTTTCTGGAAACAAAACAAAAACAAACTATTTATTTACCATAATCTCTTTTAAGTCGTTTCGCATCATTACCGATACGTCATGGTCTTTTTAGTATAGATGTTCGCGGGGAAATACTGTAGTGAGGACTTAACTCTCTTCTAGATCACTGCTTTTTATTGAAAACTACTGATGTCACCGCTACACAACATCATCCTGGTGAGACGTCTTTGATTTAATATGTTTGTGTGGAAAATTATTGCCCCAGGTCATGTTTTGAACTAGCACCTGGTATGAAGTAGATAAAAGCACCACACCTGCATAAATTCTTTTTTCTTTTTAAATAATTTATTTATTAATTCTAATAGAATTTATTTTATTTAATTTTCATTTTACCCACTCAATCTATGATGAAAAAATACAACGCTTTATAGAACTTGGCATACTTGTTAGCGATTTAAAAAATAATAACAGACTGACTAACAGACATTTTGACAAAACAATTATTATCTCGAAAAGTATAATTTTTTTGATTTTCACTTATTAGAGCTTTTTTTGTAGACAGAAATGCCATGGTTTTCGTACTATTTTTTTAATCAAAATAATAATAAAACTTGAGCAAGATGCGAGGTAGGTTTTACAAAAAACCACCATACCTACCATACCCTGTATGGTAAAGTAAAAAAACTTAAGAACTATTTTTGAGAAAAAAAGGGAATTAAAACTAACCCGAAATCTTCCAGTAAAGGGGTACAGGCAGGAGTAAGTAGATTTTGACCAAAAACGTATCATAGTGTTGCTGACTAATTAATATCTATTTTATTTTAAATTTTGTATCCTTATGGCTTAGTAATGGAGAGAAATAGCAGATATAGCAATTCACATACGGGCCATTCTACCAATTTTCACCTTTTAAATTATCCCCTCACAGTTTTTCCTTCGAGATCAAAAAAATACCAATCACAGAACTTGTGATATTTGTTGAGCAGAGGAATTAAAAAAAATCGTTGAAAGCGTTTTCGAAAAAATAAGATAAAAAGAAACCCCCTCCCCCCACCCTCAAATGGGAAATTTTGAGCCGGTCACCCTGTGATAAAAAAAATATAACACCAAAGAACTTGGTAAGGGAGAATGATGTGGGTTCTTGGTGAAACATTTTAAACAAAAAGTAAAGAAAAATTTGAAAAATTTAAGAAACTTTTTAAAATTTTCTTTACTTTACCAAAAAACTTGTCGTACCTACTTGTTAAACGCAGCGATTTTTTTTAAAATTATTTTTTAAGTCAAAAAATAAAAAAGGGGCACACGTGATTTGTTGATTTTGACTATAAGATCTTACAATATCGTCGCTGGCTAATACCTACCTATTTTTACTTTATCCAATGCGACAATCATGGGTAAAGTATTGTAATCGGTCTCGTGGCAAGCCCGACTTCAAAGGTTCCTCAGGTAAAGATTACGGAACCCATGGTCTCAATTAAAGTCACAAATTGTAGTATTCATTTAGGTTGAATTTTAGCATGTGACGGTTTTGCCAAAAATTACATGGGGTTTCATCCAGAGGCTAAAAAGTGCGATTTTTTCAGGGAGTGCGTGCGAATGTATGTATGTATGTTATGGTTTCTTCCATCCACGATTTTTTCCACACAGTACAACCGATTGAAATACAATTGAAAACCTACCATTACTTTAACAAAATGAAGCGCTGATTAGTTTTTGGTACATATCGGCCCACAAACATTAGTACTTTATTTTAGTACTTTTTTAGATTTTTCTAAATATTTTGAAAATGACTAAACCAATTTTGATGAAATTTAATATTGTAATTAAGTACCTAGAGGACCACAAAAAAGTCATATAAATTTTTATCGTAAAATTATATTTTAAAGTACTTTACCCTAGAATAAGATAGTACATTGGATAAAGTTAAGCAACCATTCGGTGCAGTTTATTTTATTTTGTTTTTATTAAGTTTCAAATTTTATTGCTCTCCCATTTACTGTTCCTGAGATTATAGTTGTACCAACACACCGATCTTTGGGATTAAGAACTGTTTAGATTTTGAGTCAAATCCGAGCAGATGTATTTGACTTATACTCTTTTGACATTACTTTAAAAATTAGCAAAATTTCTTAAAATATCACTTCTGTGTTTACTTTGACTAGGTGTATATAAATGGCCACATTACTTATTTATTTATTTTTTTAATCTTATCGGAATCATAATGGACACTTTTCAAATAACTTTTGTTTTTATATATCCTGCCTATTACTATAAATTTATACTGTTGCCTCGTTTATTTTTATATTTTTTTTAACTCCATCATAAATGTATTCTGACGTCTGGACGACAAAATAATTATAATAATTAAACAATTTAATATTTTTATCGTAACATGAACATGATGTTTTTCTCTTCTTTATATATAATTTTGTTGTATTTATAGTCTTTAACTAATACAAGAAAAACTATTCACTCCAATGAAAAATATTGTTTCATGAATCAATTTTCCACATCTTTTGAAAAGTTGGCATTCTTAGCTGTGTTCAGATTTCAGTTATTATTTAATGATGAAACTTAATTTTAAAGTGTATTGATTTGATTTTACTTTTACCACATCTATTATGGAAATTATTGTAATAAATAAAATGTGTGTGTCAGCTCCGACGCACGACGGGAGTTTACTCATTCAGATCGACTGTCTAAATAGGCACAAAAAAGGCTTACTAGTCTAAGAAAAAGATTAATACCATATCAAATGATAAATAAACGAATCAGTGAAAATACCTAAATAAAATTTCAAATATTATTTAGATCAATAGCGCCGTCGTTATTAATTATTGTGACTAGAGGCTTATGGTAACTGAAATAAGACACATGAACGTTGGTAGATATGTGGTTCACAAATCTTACCCACAAATCAATACCCACGAATTATAAAAAAATCTATAATATAAATGTTATATAAATTTTAAATAAATATCATAATTAAATTTAAAATAAGAATTATATATAGGTAATATAAGATATATAATATAATATGTATGATATATCTAAAATAATAACAATAAAGTATAAATATAACATAAGTATATAATATAAAAAATGAATAGTTATAGTGATTGTCTAATTATCTAAGTTTAACCATAATACGTTAGAGAAAGACGTATCAAATTATAGGGTTGAATTGTATATGATATATATAAATAAAATCATCATTTAATTTTTGAGATTAATTAAATGAAAATTTCTAAATGTCAAGTAATAAAGTTTCAAATGTTTTAAAAAATAAATAAGCACTCGACAGGGATGGAACCTGTCATGTTGCATTTATATATATATATATATATATATATATATATAATAATATAATATATTTATATATATATAATATAATAATAATATTTTTTCGATTAATTTTTCAATGTCAATTTTAAAATCTGCGCCTAAAAAATGTTTGAATGATGTTGCCCTTTTTCACCTCCAGAAGAGTGTGCGTACGAAAAACGCGCTGTCATTCGTTGACTGAATTTTACTACCCATAATTTTCCATACCGGGCTCCTTATATGTAAATCGATTCTTACGGAGTAAACTCCAAAAATAAAAAATTTGGAGTTTTTCAATTTTTAAAGTCTGTTTGTTTGTCATCATATATTTCCACTCGATTTTAAAAACAAGAATTTGAAAGCGAAATTGTATTTTTACTACTTGTATATTGAGATAAAATCTACTTAGAATTTTTATAAATAAATTTTATAAGAGTGTCTCTTCCAACATCGATCAACTTAATCATACTACTCGTTTCTTTTTCCTCTATATGAGTTTTCTTAATAATTAATATTTACTTTTTTAAATATCATTTTTCCAAGAATGTATTGCGTTGAAATACTACTACTTTATTTTCTGGTGTCTTTATGATTGAAAGGATGCGTAGTTAGAAAGTTAATCGGTTTGTATACGAACTAACTACTAACCTTCTAATTCCAGGGATAAACAATGAGTTGAACCGTTTCTTATATTCATAATGAAATATAGTTTTTTCAACAGGATAAATCAATGAGGTTGTCCTATGTTTAATGCAAAGAAATATATACCTATTTATAATGAATTTATCAACAATTCTGCTACTCTCGAAAAACTTAATCTTTTCAATTATTCTTGTTTTTAATGACTATTTTCATTTTGGAAAACAATTTTTACTCTGTTTTCTATTTTCAACGGTTTACTTTTTGTTTTTTCACTCTTTTATTTAACTTGGTTTTTCTCTGCCTCTTTCAATCGAATTTGGAATAAATTAAAATGCCCCACTTCTATGGGAGCATTTTTTATTGAAATTTTGCTAACTTCCTTAATTTTAAAAAATTAGTAAAGAAAAATTTAAACTTTAAAAAATACAATGTAAACATTATCAAAATATTAATGAAAGTTTATAATGGGAATTAAGGTAAAGTTTGTGTGTGATTTTTTTTTATTTTTCAACCAACGTTTCGTCTACTTTGCCGACTTTTTCAGGGTTTCAAATAGTTTCATCACACATACATCTAAAATATATTATTTTTCTTTATCTCTGTTACCAATGACTATCAGAAATTCAAAAAATTCGGCACATTCACATATACAATATTTAGATAAACAGTCTCAGAAACAATACAAACAGAATCAGACACCACAGTTTTTGAACAATAAAACAGAATCATTTTCAAAAAGAGAAACAAAGAGGTTGTCCTCTGCTTGATGCAAATAAACATACACACATATATATCGAGATGATATATCTGTATATATATATATTATTTATTTGTTTGAGACTATAGTTTCGAAGACTTCGTTTTCATAATCAGTCTTTCTTCAATTATAAATGTTTTTCATGGAGTCAATATCATATGGAAAGAATGATGATGATGAAAACCAAGTCTTCGAGACTATAGTCTCAAACAAATAAATAATATATATATATACAGATATATCATCTCGATATATATGTGTGTATGTTTGTTTGCATCAAGCAGAGGACAACCTCTTTGTTTCTCTTTGTGAATCAACAACTCTGCTACTCTCGGCAAAACAAAAACTTTTCAACAGAATCATTTTACTTATCCATTTTTTACACATTGAAATATCAAATTCAAATGTCTTACAAGATATTCTATGTCAAATATTATTTTCTAGATCTAATAGTGAAATCAACTTACAGTGCTGGAACTGTACTAGTGCGAACTAAGCTTTTAAATTACTAGTGAAAAAATTAAAATGCGCAATCGTGATCGCACTAAAATACAATTTTGATTAAAGTGGTGCTGATTTTTAGCCAACGCCAAATGCAAATTCAAAAGGCTATTTACGTTGGCATGCTTTTATCTAAACTGACAATGTCATGTCCTCAAAGAAAGTGTAGCCTTTGTGTTTCTAACCAAGAGAGAGGATCGCTTCTCCCATTAAACAAATTCAATGCGATGCGGATGCATGATGCATGCATCACGCCTGGGATTGGGAGCGCTGCAAAAATGCCAACAGCAGAATGTCTATAGGCGGACACTCGCCTCAGAACAAACCATATCACATGTTTCTTAACTTCGCAGTTTCTTTAAAAACCAGTGCTTTGAATATTCCCAGGGTCTTAAAGTAGTTCTTTCACAAATGCAAAAATTCAAAAAGTCTTCGAAACTTGGAATATAAGTCATTAAAAGCATAATAAACACACTGTTAAAATTTGAAGACGATTTACCACACCAAACATGAAATAATTGCAATTAAAAATGAAATTTTTTATATAAGGTAGATTGGGAAAGGGTGGGAAAATGATCATTATTATTTTTTTTTTCATTGAAGAACTTCCACCATCTTGATGAAAAACTAATATTTGTTAGAATAATATATTCGGAGTAACTTAAAAAAAAATTGAAATTATTTGCCAAGTAGTTTTGATAAAAATAAAAAAAAATAAAAAAAAATAAACATATTTGGGAGATTATTTTTAGTGGAGGGGATATAATATCAATGGCTTGGAAACTATCCATTCACAAAGAGAATATAGTAGTGTAAAAAGTACAGTCACGTTAAAAAAACATAACCTAAAATTTTAACACATTCATATTTATAGAATTGTTACGAGGCTAAAACTTTTTGTGTGGATTGTCGCGAAAGAACCTCCTTAAACATAATTTCAAAGAGTAAAACATATCAAATAAAAATATATTTAAAAGAAACGCTTTTATTTCAAAATCCACTAAAATTTAGAAAATAAATTTTTCTTCACGCCTTAAAAATTTCTATACGCATATTAAATAAAAAAACTTTTTTAACTTGAAATATTGGTTAAAATGTGCCCATGGTTTATTTTTAATGATGGGAGTATTTAAACTGTTTATATATTAAAGAGAAATGTATTCTCTACTTTTTAATGCATTTTGAAATGAAAGCATGTAGTTTTTTGAATGTTTTTTTATTCATTTGATATATCCAGGAAGAGTGAATGGGTTTGACCGATTTTTCATTACTCTGACGACTAACTCTCTCTGACGTCAGTCATTCTGGGCCCCGTAAATTCAAACGATACGCACCCACACATAATCCAATATCATCATCTAACCTCGCACACCCATTTATTCAGAAGAATATCCTCTCTCTTGTTCATTTAAAATTTCATTATAATAAACTGTTGATCGATCATTTTATTTTACATGGTACGCAGCTCGAAAAGCGATCTGAATATTGATTTTTCTCGAATTTCTTTTTTTTCATATTCATACTTACAAAAAAATATTATAATTCATTTATTTCCAAATATAACTGATCGAAAAAGTAAAAGCTTTTTCATGACTTAGTAAACCCTCCAGCTAGAACCGTCCTAGTATAATAAACTTAAAAATAATAATAAATTATTAAAAATTCAAATTTTAATTGAATTAACTTGAGATAATTATTTTAATTAAATAATTAATAAATTTTATTGAACCAATTACCATGGTATTTTACATGGATTAACGTATACATTGTATTTGAGCTTCGACTTCGGAGATTACTTCTCCACCATCGACTGTCCTTGATCATCTTTTTAGTCCTTGTTTTTAATAAGAGGAAAAAACTAATTAAATAAAAAAACCTCTTTTCCGATAATTATTCCAATTCCATCTTCAATCGATAATTATTATTTTTTTTTTTATAAATTTTATTAAACCAATTATTTTACATTAATTAATGTATACATTGTATTTTTTCTTCGATTCCGGAGATTACTTCTCCACCATCGAGTGTCCTTATTCATCTTTAGTCCTTGTTTTTAATAAGAGGAAAAATCTAATTAGATAAAAAAACCTCTTTTCCGATAATTATTTCAAATCCATTATTCCCCAATCAAGTCGATTGGTTTATATTAATCCAATCTCATCCTCCCAGTTTTCATCCTTCCTCGATAATTATTTTTTTTTTTTTTTTATAAATTTTATTAAACCAATTATTTTACATTAATTAATGTATACATTGTATTTTTAGCTTCGATTTCGGAGATAGCTTCTCCACCATCGAGTGTCCTTATTCATATTTAGTCCTTGTTTTTAATAAGAGGAAAAATCTAATTAGATAAAAAAACCTCTTTTCCGATAATTATTTCAATTCCATTATTCCCCAATCAAGTCGATTGGTAATTAATCCAATCTCATCCTCCTTTTCATCTCCTCGATAATTATTTCTTAATTAATTTTAATATACGAATTATTTGAAATAAACTATTAGTGGGTCTTAAAAGAATAAACTTGTATGTTTATTTATGTCTCTTCACAATTCCTCAATAAACTCATTAAAAAAATGATTTTTTTTAAATTTATGTTTTAAAATTCTGCATGGGGGGCCGGGTAGGCTAGGCGGTAGCGTGTCAACCTGCTAACCAAGTGGACCCGGGTTCGAATCCGACTCGAGGCATCCGGCTAAAATCTGACCCCGGGGGGATAGAGACAAATTTTAAAAATAATTAGTATCGTAGATTGACTTGTGGCTAGAAAGGCCGAAAAGCCAAAAAAAAAAATCTGCATTTTTGAACTGTAAGTTTTAATGCTAGAAAAGCCAAAATCTAATCAATTCTCCACATTGGAAATATAAACAATTTGGCACACCAACGAAATTTCTACAAACTTTTATTATTAAATTATTACGGGTATTGGAATTCAGACACAGACAGACAAATATATAGATAGAAAAAAAACATGGTTGAAAATGATTTTTCTCCATGTTTCAAACATTTTTAAGCCAATGAGCAAATAAATATTATCCAGTGAATTCATTAGGCAAAGCCTGGGAGAATTGAGTAATGTTTCTAATTGTTTCTGAGGATTTCTATATCCACGATACCTTGAGAACGACTATTTCTATTTTAATTGCAAAGAATCAGCTTCAAAATGTTCAGAAAAATGATGAAAATCATAAAAATTAAATCAAATTAAATTAAAATTAATCTTTAAATGGATGGCTGTGAAACGGTTGTAGTATATGAGCTGGAATTTGACACACCAAGTTTCAGCTTTCTAACTCAAATCTTTTCTTGCATAAATTGCCAAATATTCAAAATTCACTTAAGAAGTATTAAAAAAATTGAATTTACTCTCCAATTTTTTACTTCTTTCGGGAATAGGGAAATTTAGATAATTTAATTCATTTGTCAATTTTCAAAGACTGTTTCTATAGAAAATACAGTGAATAAATATTATTTCGATTAATAAAATCTGTTTTTGCGTAAAATAATTATGTATCGCACCAACATGTTAATAAGTAAGCATTTCTCAGAACAAAATTTCTGGTTACGTGCCTGTGTACCCGTTTCATTCCCAAACGCATTGGTTGCGTTGTTCCACTGGAATTGACTGGAAAAGGTTAAAGGGGAATAATAATAGAACTTCATCTTTGCATTTTAATAGAATTTCAAAGAATATGCTAGAAAAGTTATCAACTATCAATGACTAACAATATACTTATGGATAGATCTAATTATAGTATTAATCCTATACCTATAATTAAAATGCAGTCATTTTGAATTCTCTTTAGTTCTTGTTTTTATATTTAAATGAATTCGATTAGAGGAAAAAGTGATATTTTTCAAAACTTGATACCTGTCTGCAAAAAATTGCCTACATTAGATGCGTAAGGAAAATGGGCTTAAAATTGCACGCCATTTTCCTTACGGATCAAATGTCGGCGTTTTTTTGCAGCCTAAGCTGAAGCATTTATTAAAATGATTATTGAGAAATTTTTAACCCCATTTTCCTTAAGGATTTTATATATAGGTGTTTTTTTTTTTTTATTTTATATATCATTTTATTGCAGCCTAAGCCCTAAGCTATAGCATTTATTGAAATAATTATTCACATAAAAGATAGCTTATTGTGAGAGCTCTCAATATACGATTGGAAACCTATCCTCTAGCATAGATTAAAATAATTTGAAAATGTTTTTAGCTAAAAAGCTGAAACTTGGCACCAAAATGCAGTTTATTGATTCAATAGTACCGAATTTCACTTCATTCGGTACATCTGTTCTAGAGCTTTCGATAAATCAGGGGTCTTCAAACTTTTTCAAGATCGGTGTACCAAATTTTCAGTAAAAATTCCTAGGTGCTCATTTCTCAAAACGTAGAAAATAGCATCTTCACTATATTTACAATTTACATAATACTTGTAATACCGCTTAATTATCTAATAATTAGATTAGATTCTAATGATTTTTTATTATATAGCTGTTTTTATTTATTTATTTTGAAGATGTTAATTTTTTTTTAGTAAGGTGACCACATCGTCGTGAAAGTTCTCCGCGGTGCATAGTTTGAAGACCCTGACATGGAAAGATTTTTTCTAGTTTTTTGCATGAATATAGAAACATTTTGACGTGAGAATAAAATTTCTACGACGCCACAAGTCATCATTTTTCTTAAACTACCAAGGCACACCCATGTGAACTCCAATTCTGTTTTTACAAGTATTAAATTCATAAAATTTATAAGCTATTATAATTATAATAATTAACCCAAGTAATATATTGCATATTAGAGTGTGTTTTTGTCTCGAGGGTCGAACTAACGTGCTCGGCAAGCGTGTTAGTACTCGCGTTCAACTCCTGAGAGGCCCTCTGATATGCAATATAAAATTATTATATTAAAATCTTAGATTAGAGACCCTAAATATAAATTATTATCTTGTTATTATAATTATTTTCTCGTTAAAATCAGTTGTTTTTTACGGAGAGGGGGCTATATTACATTTTTTATTGCTCTAAGTTACTTATTAGGGTGAACACTATACAAAATGTAGGGTGGGTAGTGTATATAGCTTATGTTGTAGATTCAATTTAAATTGAAAATCGTCGGCTTAGAGTGTAAACCTGCTAAATACATTTTTTATCATAATATGACATATTACTACCGTTCGAAAGAAAAAGAGTTACAGCATCGTCCAAGTAAAACTGCTACTTAAAATTACGATCGTAAGTTTTAGAAAAAATGTGAAAAATAGTTTTTTCCATAACAACAATATTAAATTTTGTTTCTTTTTTCTCAGCCCTGTAAAATTTCCTTTTTGTGAATTACCAGGTTTACTCTCTGATGTTACTTTTCTAGATTTAAATTATTTTGAAGTTATAATATTTCAGTTATTTTTATTATAAATTTATTCTGATTATATGCGTTCTGAAATCGTTTTGCATCATATTCAGATCCTGTGTCTATATAGACGCAATAGTTCTAAAGTCCCCATGTCCAAAAATGAAGTGACGGGAAAAATAAAATAAAACTTCTTTATTTTAATAAAGGCGCTTAATTAATTTTTCATATGGCACCATGGCCGTCGTAATTTATAATAGATTTGCACCGGTGTACAATTTAAAATTCCTGATACTCTCCAGACACCCTTATATATATTTCTGCCTCGTCACTCATCTGACGTTAGTTTTCTTCTTTCCTTTTCAATTATTAGTTTTGAAATTAATTATATATTCTTACCTTGTTATAGTATATAGGTAAATACGTATGTATAGACGTTCGCACACTGAACATACTTAATAAATATTCATAGGTATATTCTTTCCATTACTCTATTTAAAGTCACTAACTAAATTATATTTAGACTTCAGTACAAAATTGATAAAATTATTTAAATAAATCAATAATATATACAAATTAGCTCAAAGTTATGTTCACAAAAAAATTAAATAAATGATTGGGGTTAATATAAAAATTGATAGGGAAAGTCGGACTCGCATACCGAGGATTTTTTTACCCCATATTTTCCATTTGCCGTTATAAGAAGACCATGCACATGGAAAAATTTGTAAATACGTCTTCGAAACTATAGTCTCAAACAAATAAATAATATATATATACAGATATATATGTGTGTATGTTTATTTGCATCAAGCAGAGGACAACCTCTATGTTTCTCTTTGTAAATATATAAATATCTAGCTACCAGTGGCGTGCGGTCCATGGATGATGTGGATGCGACTTCAAAATTTCAGGAGGAACTTTAAATTTTCAAATTATTATCCGTTATTTCAAATATTTCTATAAATAAGCTGACTTGTTCTGATGTGGCCATCCACTTGACTTTACCATACAACCTGGCCCCTCACTTATACATATTTAATATTTAATAAAATTATTTATAATCATGTAGGGGAGGGGGTTAGTTTTTCCATTTTTAGACTCTTGGAGCCTACTGATTATGTATACAAAATTTAGTTGAGTTGGGTACAAGGGCCTAGATTTTCATTTTTTGACCCTACACCCCCCCCCCCTATTTTGGGCGGTTGGTTTTTGCATTTTTATACTTCTGGGTTCCCACTGATTATGTATACAAAATTTGGTTGAGTATGTTCAAATAGCCTAGATTTTTCATTTTTAACCCCCACCCCCCCTTCCACCCCGATATGCACCAAAATCTAATCAGCTCTTAATCTCAATGGACCAAAACTACGTGTGAAATTTGGTTTCGATATTCACACTAGTTTTTGAGCTAGCTCGTCCACAAAAATTTGATAACGCACAGACTAACTAACAGACTAACTAATAGACATTTTGACAAAACAATTATTATCTCGAAAAATATAATTTTTTCGATGTTCACTTATTAGAGCTTTTTTGTAGAGCGAAATGCCATGGTTTAGCTCAATTCTTTTAATCAAAATAGTTTCAACTGTTTTTGAGATATTTCGAAAAAAAGAAGGAAAAAACCACTTTTTTCATCCACGATTACAATACTTGACCAAAACCTGTATGGTAAAGTAAAAACATTTTTTTGTTTTGAAAAGTATTGGTTCTCGAAATGAAATAAAATTGTTGCATAGTTTCAAGGGGCAATTATAATTAATGATTTTCCGAAAAGGGTGCCGATAAAAGGTTTAAAGTCTCTGCCTGGTAGATCTTCCAGTTCAAGAATTTCAAAGACAAGTTCAGACGAGTTTTAGTCCAATAAAAATTGTTCTCGCTGAGGAACTATTAAAATAGTAATACAAAAATGAACAAATAAAGATGATTCGAGAATCTTTAGACCAATCCATTTCTAAAAACTCAATATATAAAGATCGGAAATAACTAAGATTGCTATAGCCAAGACGTTGTTAGCTTATAGCAATAGAATTAGGGGAAATTTAAGATAAGTCTTAAGAATTAATTTCTGAATCTTAACTTCACTCACACAAAGCAGTATCCGTTTGGGGCTAAGGCAAAAATATATTTTTTAAAAATCTAATGTAAAATTTAAAAAAATAAAGGAAATGATGCCGTCGTATTTGGTGAAATTTTCAAAAAAAAGCGAAGATTAAAATAAAATTTCAAAAGATGTACTTTTTTGGACAGCATCCCCTGGTTGAAAAGTCACCAACCGCCATTGATAGCTACAAAATAAATCGTCATAGTTATGCATTCATTGTCCTATGTGTTACTGAGCAAATACAATTTTTTATTTCCGATTAACTATGTGTATAAATGAAATCAATTAATTACATTTCGAAAATATGATTCTTATAATGGTATTTATTTATAATAATTATGTTCTTTTTCCCAAAGACTTATAATTCACTGTCGTATCTAGGAATAACAGGTCGAAAAATGAAGATTTGAATAAAAAAATAAACTAGGGAGGGTAGATATAAAAGAATGTATTTTCTAAATTAATATCAAAGAGACTGTCCTTTGCATAATCTGTAATCTAATAGATAGTTTTGGTTACTTGTTAGAAGATCTGTTGCCTACTCGGGAAGTGAACCTTAATGCCATAAAATTATACGGGCCATTGGTTATCTTTCGAGACGAATCCATCTAACATATATTATATAATCACACACTAATCTATATTTTACTTTCACATTTATATTTAAAAAATATAATGTGTAATTTCAAACTTATAGGCAATTCATAAGTTATTTTTTAAGTAATTGTCCAATTATTCATAAGCAAAATTTTTCAATGAAGATGTTAATATATCTATGACTCTAATTTGTGACTGATTAAATATGTGTTAGTTAGATGGGTTCGTCTCTAAAGCTGGGCATACACGATTGGTCCATTTGGCCTGAGGCCATTAGGGCTTAGTCCGCCATTGTCTGGATAGCTTTTTGACGGTTGGGTTCGATTGTCCAAGAGACAACAGTCTGTCAGTCAGATTTATTCAAATAAATAATCAATTAAAATGAGTAGGAAATAAATATTATTTCAATCGAAAATCCAACATATTTTGCATTGTAAAGCCCTCTAAGCTGATTTTTCCAATTTAAGATACATTTTCCATTTTTAATAATATTGTCTTTAATTGTATACATTTATTGTTGCACTCATAAATTTTTTAACTCCGATTTTACTCATTTTCATATTTTCTCAATTCAAATAATCTACAAAAAGTCAAATTCGTCAACTGTCCAATTTGGCTGTTTAAATATTCAAACCCGTGTATTTATTTGAAAAATGTTCAGATAAGACTGAATAAAATATCACCTAAATAAAATAAAGTAAAAAAGATGATTGAAGACTATATAATTTAATAAAGCTTTTTTAGTTATAAAAATTTTGTTAGAAAAAATTATTAAAATTGACCAAAGATAGTTTCTCAATTCCATCCCCAATATAGTTTTAGTATTTAACTTGACACATGCCATCACTGTAGTGGTCAAGAGAGAAACTATTGTCAGTTTGTTTATTAATAGCAACCAGTGGTGCTAATTTTATTCATAAGGTAACTCAGAAAAATGACTTCATAAAGGTAGTGATTAATTATATCGTTCATAAGTGTAACGTTCGTAAGTGTCATTTCCGTCCCTGCGATAACAAATCATATAAAAATATTTATTTAAAAAAACTTTCTAGTGTTGTTTTTCTATTAGTGAATTGTAAATTGTAACCTTCTATATTTTAAAGACAGTTTCTGCCTATATTACCAAATCAAAATTCCCTAATGTCAATTCCTAAAACTCCAAAAAGCTAAAATTAATACATCTTATTGATTTTTTCTAACTTTTCTTTATTAAAAAAATCCAACATGTTTAATATCTATATAGTAGTACTAGCTTCAAGGCCCGCCTTCGGAAGGCCTTTTGCTAGCCAGGGCTTCGCCCCCTGGACCCACACGTGGCTGTTTTATTAATGTTTTATACACGTGTAAAGAACACTTTCATATATCAACTCTTGTGAATTAATTGTAATAGATTGATGAAGAGGATAAAGTATATCTCTTTATGAATGAATTTAAAAAATTTATTTTTCCAGCAGAAGACAATATTTTATTGTCCTCTTCTGCTACTCAATTATTCGGCAAAAAGAACCGTTCAATTAATTCAATTAAATTAAAATAAAGTTTTTATCTTCTAAAAATTCAATAAATAAGGTAAAAATCGTCATTTGGGGAGAATTATCCAATTAAAAAATTAAAAATAATAAACTTTTAAAGTTTATTATTATATTATAGAAAATTTAGGCTTAATTAGGCTCAAAATAGTTTTTTAATCATTTCAATAGGCTGAAATTTCCTAGATTTCAAAACAATATAATAATGGGTTTTCAAATGATTTTGTTTTCTTTAAAGAATTCTACGGGCTAATTGAATTTTGGTTTTAATCTTTAAAATATATTTTTAAAGAAATTCCAAAAGCTAATTAATTCCTTTCAGTTAGTTTAGTTAGTATAGTTTCAATAATCCTTTATAATTAACTTTGAAATAGATAAATAATATTGAAATGAATGAATGAGCTCGAATACAAAAGCCAAAAGGCTTAGTTCTTTTGAAATGGCTGAGGGTCTTAAATACAATAGAAAAAAGATGAGGTGAGATTCCCAAGGGTATTTTTAAGAAAAATGATTTTTAAATAACATATTTTATTTTAAATTAAATATTTTTCATCTATATATATAATCAAAAGCTTGACTGTAACTTTTTTTATTTTTTCTACCCTATTAAAGACGGTTTTCAGAATTTTTTCAAATATTTTCACCCAACCCAAAAGAAGTTAGGAATTTTTGAAAAAAATAGCTTTTTTTAAATAACCATCACTTTTTCAAAAAAAAATAAAAAAAAAATAGATAGTTTTTTTAAATCTTTGTTGCATTATTAAATTCTTCTTCAACGATAATGTGGTTAGAAACAGGGCCGCCAACATTTGTTTTTTTGCTAGTTTAGTTCTTTTATTGTTTGGCAAGCTATGTTGGCTAACCTGAATTTTTTTTAGTTTTTCCTCAATTTTCCAATTTTCCGGGCAACTTTTTCAATTTTTTTTACATATTAACCTGAATTGGACTATTACGAACATTAAAAATAAAATTAGCCAAATCGGTCAAGGCATTTGAGAGATCTGCGCTTAGAAAGAAACATAAATTCATTTTTATTATATAGATTATGAAAATTGGTTTCTAAAATTAATTTAATTTTTAGACTGCGCAATGAATCATCCTCTTTTTTTATTAGAAATTACTATATGTTAATCATCCACTCTAATTCTTCCAAATCATAACAATGAATTTTTTACACCATATGTATACAAATAACATTTTTTCCTCAACCCTTTGCTGCTAGTGGGTTTTTCTATCGACGTCTTTGAACTCTTATTCAAAGTAAATTCTCTATTACGACGATGAAAAACCGGAAAGACCAAGAGGGAACTCATTCATCTCATTCATATTCATATTGTTTTTATTATCTATTATCAATAATTGTTAACTAAATTTTTAAACTATAGATTTGTTTTAATTTTAAAGGGCTTATATTCTTTCAAAATAAACAAAAAATCGTTTAAAATAATAAAAGTAAGCTGATCATTAGATTGCCTTTAGTTGGTGAATACTTATTTAGAACATGGTTGTACAACCCGCAGGCCGACATTAAATCATAAACTTTCTTAAAAAATTTAGATTTGTAAGAACTTAATGGAAACGTATCTCATCAAATTTGTTCTGATAAAAGACTATTTTTCCAAAATAAGCATCTCATCAGGCTTATTTAGCTAGATTGATAAAAAAAAAAATGGAAAAATACTGAAAATGATTTGAAGAATAAAACTGTTTTTTAAATTTTGAATTGAAAACTAGATTATATTTTTGACCCCAGTTTAAGTATATATAAATATTTTACCTCCGGCCATTCTGATTGAATGTATAAAATTACAACCAGACACTAATCACTGAAAGAAAATTTAATAATTTCGTTTAATTAAAATGTTATAAAAATTATCTTTCTAGAAACAAATATCACTTGCTTGTCAAAATTACTGATATCACTTTTGAAAGTAAGTATTTAGGAATGTGAGAAGCTATTTTTAAGAAGAAAATTCACAAAAAGTAGAATTAGAAGTACAATTTTGGATAAAAATAATAATGAAGTTAATGAAGTTTTTATTAAAACCAATCCACCTTTCCTATTTTCATTTTTGAAAATATTTCTTATATAAGTAATTAAAAATTCTTGATTTACTTTGTGGTTTTAAAAAAATTCATTAAAAGAAGTCAAAAATTATTTTTGCTTATTGGTCATGATGGAAATCATTATTGTACCTACATTATTTACTATTTTTTTAGTCATGTTATGTGCGAGCCAAGATAAGTTTTTTCTAAACTTGACCCAAGAAAGCCTAAAAGTTGGACACCCCTGTCTTATAATTTTTTTAAGAATGATCTCTGTTATTTAATCATTTTTTTAAGAACAAAGCGTAAATTTATGAAATTGAAACAATATCTTTTTTTTTTTTTTTGGGGGGGGGGGTTCAACTATTGAAAATATTAAATACAAATAATTTATTGTAATAAACGTAACTTATGCTTGAAATTAATTTCAAAATTGTTATTAAAAATTCTCAAACGGATATTTTATTGTTTACTTGAAACAAGAAAATATATATCGAAATTCAAATTTTGTCTTGGATTTAGGTAACTTTAAAATGGGAAAACCTGGTCTAAATGCATTATAGAATATTGCCTACCATATATATGTAAAAATTAAAAATCAAAATTATCAACATAACCAGCAATATAAAGATAAAGTAAAATAAAATGAGAGAGTCTCGAATATAACTGCTTATATTCTAATCTCCCAAGAGGAAACATGAAGAAAAAGACATTATATATTTTTCAAAATTTTCTATGTATAAATCTTAATTTGTAACTAATTTGAAATATTTGTGATAGACTGATGATGAAGGCAATGCCTTCGAAACTATAGTCTCTAGAAATAATTAAAAGTTATTTTATTAAAAAACAGAAGACTCTCTCATTTTATTTTATTTTTAACCTAAAATAAAAACAATTCTGTTACCATCGACAGTGAAATCTTTTATTCAACTAATAAAGATAAAGATTTGATCATCTTATTTTTGAAAAGAGTTGGGGGGATGAATCCCTCTGATATCGCAATTTAATAATATTTCTATTAAAATCTTAGAATCTGTCCTATAAATTAACTTCTTTCTCGTTTATAACCAGCAATCTTTCAAAATTTAAATGAAAGAATTTTAGGAAATTATCTGCCAACTATCGATTCAATATTGAAATCAAAAATTGAAGGAAAAAGTGAAAACTGAAAACTTTTACACTTTTCGCAAATTTTGCAGATGTGGTGATGGGAGGGATGGAGAGCTGTTCCAAGCATCTAGGAAGTAGAGCCTCCTGCGTAATAAATTTAAATATAATAAAACATTCAAAATGTATTTCTTGAAATACATGTTTGTTTGTGTTTGTCTTTTCCATGGCAACATGAGAAAATCTCAAAAAAGAATTAAATAATTTTTTAACCAGAAATTCTGAAGACCAAAATCTAATTATTTCTTCAAATATACAAATATTCCTGCACCAGAATGAGCTTTCTACGAATTTCCGTTCTTGATTTATTGTGAGTACCCAAATCAAGATATTTCGCTACCAAGCCCGATTAAATATCATAGTTGAAATTGATTTTTCTTTAGGTTTCACCCATTTTTAAACTCAATAAGCAGATCAAGATCTTAAGTTGATTAGCCATCCTACAGAGTCGTGAACGATGAGGTGATATTTCTGTTCATCATCTGAGGTTAGTAATATGTCGGTCCTCCCGATAGGGAGGCTTGCCTGCCTCTCTGACGTACCCAGTAATTCTAGTTAAAAATATTGACTTGTGTCTATAACTAATTTCTTCTTTAAGTTTTATTTACAAACGTAGTAGATTTTCATAGTAATTGAATTAATTACCTATACAAAATCCCCCACCATACATTTTTAATAAATCATTATAATAAGTGAGATCATATGATTTAGAACATTCAAAATTTACTACCGCTTATAGTTAAAACTTAATAGTTCTTCTCACTCTTATTTGCCATTATAAATCCTTTTTAAACAATTTCCCACTCTGTTTGATTAAAGAGATGAAATCGAGATACGATGTGTGTTATGTTATATTCCTTACAATCCTTGTTCTCTTACTAGTAAACCCAAATGGTTAGACCAGAGGTTCCCAAACTGTGAGTCGCGGCCTCTTCACAGGTGCGCCGCGAAGCTTCATAATTAATTGATGCAAAACAAATGGCCTAACTAGACAAAAAACAAAGTGAGAAGCTAAAAATGTATTTATTATTCATTTTTATCTCTTGCTTACAATTAGACTTACCTATATAAACCGAAAAAATTTAACTTTGCAACCCTCGAAAAAATCTGAAATCTATACAAAGGGTCCCCCTGTGGTCTAAATTTTTGATTTTCATAGAAAAATAAAATATTAATTCCCAAGATATTTTTATCGATTCTAATACAAGAGTATTTAGAGAGACGAAATACGGTATTTGTTTTGATATAAAGGAAACAAATTTAACTTTAACACCCTCAAAAAAATTAGTAGTTCCAATTCACACCTTACCTGAAACCCTAAAATTCTACTCATTTGAGAATCTCTGAGTAGGTTGACTAACCATTATGTTTATATATACTCCATTTGCCAAAGGCATTAAATTACGATGTTTCTTTTAAGCGTTCAATAAAAGGAATCGCGCGTATGCGCCTTATAGTTAACATCTGCTGTAAAAACAAGTTTATATTTATAATCTCCTGAAAACAGCTCCAAAATTAAAAAATGTGTTAGGCTCATCCACAAAGGCTCACGGGGGAAGTGAAACTTCTCTAGCCGTAGATGTTATTTGTATATAATGACCAAAAAGTGTATCCCCGTTAATAAATCACACTCCAGAGACATAAGATATATATTTTTAATAATTAGTAGAGATTGTGGTGTTGGTGCAAGGTGAAACATCTTTAATAAAGATAAGAGTAAATAAATATTATATTTAATATTCATTTACTATGAGTTAAGGATTCTTTGTTACTTGTTTCACATTAAATTTTTTTTTAATGTGAAACAAGTGACCAAGAATCCTTAACCCATAGTAAATGAATATTAAATATAATATTTATTTACTCTTTATATATTTTTAAGCTTAATATATATTTTAAGCAACAAAATTTTAATATCTGCTTGGTCCAGTGGTTAAAATGCAAATATAATAATTGAGTATCGTAAATTGGCTTATGGCTAGAAAGGCCGAAAAGCCAAAAAAAAATGAAGAATTTATATTTAAGTCTATTAATAATTACTAGGGCAGCTCTAGTGTACCGAGCCTTGAAATAGTTTTCACTTTTTTATTATCTAATGTGCAGGTGAGAGATTCTTTCATTAGAATCTGATCGATGAAAATAATTAAAAAGAGAGCGGATAGAATCATTTCTCTTTCTTTAGAGCTAATATGTATTGCAAGAATGTCAAATACAAGTACACACCTGTTTCAGACTATTAGAGATTAATTTCTTAATTTCTATTATTATAGGAATGGCCTTTTGAACTCGGACAAAAGAATATTCATTATCTAGGGAGAGAATATTTAATTTCACTTACGCCCTTGTCATACAATATACTCTTCTTATAAATTTCTTTATAAACAAAACGACTTGCTGAATAAGCAGAATATTGAATTGACTGAAAAAGATAATCACATATTAAATAAACTGATGTGGCCATCCAGATGACTTTACCATACACTTGGCCTCTCATATATTTAATAAAATAATTTTTAATTATCTACGAAAGAATCCCCCCTCATAATTTTGACCTCATTATTCATTAATGGGTCGTGATCAAATTTTTCAGAAACTGTGGGGGTGGACATAAAAAGTTTCTTCGCAAAAGTTTTAGTCGGAATGCAGTGTGACTTGACCGGGTATTTTCAATTTCATTAAGTATGTGACATAGAGAATATTAAAATTCTATCTCTATAAAACTTTATCACCCAACGAATATACAGACAGAAAGACTAACAGAAGAACCTGTCGAAACTAAAAAGTTTCAGATAAGTAGGGAAGCCCAAAAAAGCTCTATTCTATATCTATTGGATTACATTTTGTCTCTGAATTAAATTAGTAACTTAGTTTTGTTTTTTCATTCTAACCAATTCGTTCCAAAAGGCGTCCCTCCCTCTTGGGGAGCTGGCGTGCATACTCCACTTCTTCACTTCCGGTTGCATACCCTTCAGGCGTTCCCATAGTCTGGACAGGGATGCAAAATATAAGTCAATAAACTGATGTGACCATCCAAATGACTTTACCATACACCTGGCCCCTCTCTTATATTTAATATTTAATAAAATAATTTATAATTTTTTACGAAAGAACCCCCCCCACTCTTAATTTTGGTCCCATTAGTAATTAATAATATCTCCATTTAATTATGAGACTGTTTTATTAGAAATATCAGCTTTCTTCGATTTTTGTTTGAAAATATACCCCCCCCCCCCTTTTTTTTTGGTCTCTATCAATTTCACATAATGAGTCATTTTTATAAGGTCGTAAAGAGTGCATATTCATTTATGCATCGTACAAATCAATCAAAGTATCTAAAGACTTTATGATATTTTTTGAACCCCCCCCCCCCCCTAACGTTTGCTTCAATTTCATCCAAAATCTAATCAGATTTTAATCTCACTATAAAGAATCTATAATACATCTGAAATTTCGTTTTGATATTCACACTAGTTTTTGAGCTAGACCGTACACAAAATTTGGTAACGTACTAGCAGACATTTTTACAAAATCATTAATTCTCGTAAAATATAATTTTTTTGATGCTTAATTTAACCATTCTGAAATTACTTAATTTTACAATATTTTTGACATCTTCAGTCGTCAGTTACCCTTAAAAACGACTGGATTCGGCGAGTAAGAATTTCACTTTTGGGTTGTGTGCTGATCACACTACAGTATGGGATATGTTATTTGCACTCTAAAATAATCGTCCAAAATGTTAACTAGCTCTCGGTCTATAATTTCTATTAGAATTTACAAGTTCATTTGAAGGTATTTGGATCACTACATTTTTCATTCTTAAATAAATACCGTATGGTAAAAACACACGTGGTGTGCACAAGTCATACCAAATTTATTTTCTCTTTGAAGTCATAGTATCTATGCAGAAAGAACACGCATCTTTCATATGTCGTCGTTTATGAAATTTTAAACATTTTTTAATCAGTCGACAGATTACATTCAGACATGTATATTTTACTTAATAGTTGAATCAATTTTTCTATTTTTTTTATTTTTGGTTATTTAATTTTTAATCAGGACGTGTTTATCATCAAATTGGTGAATTTTTGTTTATTAATGTCCGAGATGATATAATTAGAAAGTTATAGCAACGGAACAATTCCCGTTGGCTGTTTGTTTATAAATTAATAATCATAATAATCGCAAACTGCAAATTGTAAACTCTTCTCCTCTGGGACGGTAGGGGCAATTTGTAGTGGGGACGGCGCCAATGACGAGGTGGCTTTTAATGTCTCACCGCCTGCTCAAGTGCACCAGTCTACGGAGAGCGCTCAAGTACGCCTTTCGTCCTACTCTTTCACTGTTTGTGGACTAGCACGTGTCTGCTAGTTGTCCTATGTGTGCCTGTGTCAGTTTGCCCCCGTCCACGATGAGCCCAACGTGCTGCTTGCCGCACACGCCCTCGAATACCGCGCACTCGCCCTCGGATGATGCCTCCTTGCCTAGCCGCATGGAGGCCTTTACAGTCCGCGTCTTTTTAAGAGCCGCACAACAATACGCTAAACTAGTCGAATTCAGCAGAACAAAGGTAAACACGTTTGTTAAACACTACAATCATCTATTTTTCTTTTTTTAACCGACTTTGAAAAGAGGAGGAGGTTATCAATTCAACGGAATGTCTGTTTTTATTTTGTGTTTGTTCATTTATTTCTCTTTACCATGTGGACCAATTTGGATGATTTTTTTTTGCATTGGGTTCAGTCTCGTACCCGATTGGTCCCGTTTTTTCATTGGTATTGGACCTATTTTTGTAATGTATGTTCACGTATAACTTCTTTGTTTATGGACAGATTTCGATAATTCTTTTTTTATTGGAAAGGGGATACCTTAGGACTGGTCACATATTATTAAGTTAAACCATTTATTTATTTAGAAATGCTCCAAGTCTTAATGTCGGACTCGAACACCACAATATTTAAATTAATTTCTCTCATTTTTTACATCAGACACATATTTATAATCATATATCGCTCACAACAATAAACAAGTTTTCTAATACTACAGGGGTTCTGAGCCTGTGGTATGCGGAAATACTATAGACATGATTTTTGTTATGATATTTATTTGATTTTTGTTCGTTGCAAATTTTTTTATTTTTAGATACAATAATTTCATTTTCAAAATGAAAAAGTTACTAGTACTTATTATTGTTTACAGAATTATTTTTATTTTTGTTTTTGTGTTACTCATTAATAATAAAAACGCTGCCTGCTCATAGAAACTCCTTCCTTATTAGTAAAATACTAGTACTATAAACAATATATCTATTAATACTCGTATACAGTAAATAGAAACAGAGATTCTATCTGTTGTAATGAAAGTCCAAAATACAAATTGATTCCTCTTATTTTACATCAGTTTACATTTATCATCATATATCGCTTACAACAGTAAACAAGATTTCAATTTCTCCAGTTAGATCTCCCTTTCTTGTATATTAGTTAAAAATTTTATTTTAATGGCTACAATACAACAAAAGAAACTGAGTTATCTATTATTGATGGAAATCTTGTGTATTTTTGTGAGCATGTGATTATAAATATGTAATTGATGATCTTAACTTACTATATCATCATATATCTAATCATTTTACATCATCTACGAATTTACTATAATATATAACATATTGCTTACAATTATAAACATTTTCATTATTAGTTATTATTGATAGAATCTCATTTTAAATTTATGACAATCAGCATTAGTATACAAGTAGAAATAGATCTTCTAAATGCAATAATGAATAACTTATTTTAGTTTTAAGAATTCAATAAATACTAAACAGAAAGGAGGCACGCGTACGTATCCAGGAAATTCATTTAGGGCGGCTTAAACTTTATTTAATTTCTATGTATAATTATGTAGATTGTATTTTTGTGATTTTACATTTCTACATTGTGTTGTTACATGTTTTGGGCAGTAGGTTCAGCCACCCTCCAACTTTAAGAAATTTCAATAAAAATTAAAATAATATCTTGTCGGTTGTAGCATATTTTTAATTTATAAGAAATAAATTATAAATTTTCTCTTCTAATATAAATATTTTTAATTTATTGAATATTTCTGACCTCATCTTCATTCTAATTTCTTAAATAAATATTTTTAAATGGAAATTTTATTAGAATTTCAGACACAAGTGAATTTACTTTAATGGGAAATAAGAAAGTAACTTCACAGAATTATTAAATCTCTGTGAAAATATTTATATTTGACTGAAGGCTTTCGAAATTCTAGAGAAAATATTTATATTAAGCAAAGACACAATCTTTAATTTATTTTTCTTTATAAATTAGTTCTTGTCAATTTATAAATAGTTTTTAAGCATACAAAATATTGTTTTTTCAGATATATTATATATATTCTCAATAAAATTTCGTTTTTATCGCCTCGCAAATGTTCATTCGTGAAGGCTAGATCTCATTTTTCATAAGTTCCTCTCGTATTTCGTGTTAACCTTAATGAATTCCATATGTGGCTCGATTACATTATATAAGGAGAAATTAAAACTTTTATGATTAGGAAACGATAATCCTTTCATGATCATGCGATTACATTTTTTAATTTCTATAATTAATAAAAAAGTCTCTCAAACTTGCAAATTTTCATTTTTGTAAAAACAAAAAATAAACTCTTTTTAGATCTTCAAAATTTATTTATATTAAAAATACTGCATAATAAGTCAACTTTCTAGAAAGATCTTTGATTTCTAGTAGGATAGAAAAAAATAATCCCTCCCATGTCGTTTTTTTTAATGAGTCGGTTATTTCCTTTTCTTGTGGTTTATAAAAAAATGAAGTGACGTTAGTGTTTCATTTTCATACTTTTTTCTGTTAGTATATTTTTCTGAAGACATTTTTATCTCAACCTATAATTTTCTTTTCTATATATTACTATAAAAGTAAAATATGGCTTTGTTTACAATTCTTTCTAATCTAAATTATTATATATATTCGCGAATAAATGATAATATTTTAATATATGTATATTTTATATGTTCTTGGATGATTCTTTTTAAATTCGGCATTTTTTGTGAAAAGAATATCATATAGGTTGACTTTATAGATTATTCTAGAAGAAAAGAGGTGAAGAACTCTTTGGCTCGAAGTCAGCCTTAGCTAGGATGATCTTGCGCCCCCTAGCCACGGACTGAACAAAAAACTCACATGGAATTAGACACACATGTTAAAAATTTAATTTATCTAATCTTTATCGGATTAATTTACCTATGGTTTCTATGGACTTAGATGGAGGTATTTTTTCCATAAGTTATTTCAGCCAATTTTGCGCCCTCGCAAAGGTGCCCTTTCTTGCCACTAGGGTTGCTAACTTTGGAGCACAGATTTGCGGGACTAAGCTAAAAAAACGAGACCAGCAAAGGTTTGCCTTAAGTATAGAAAGTCATGCAATTTGCAAAAATAGTGAAACGGTGAAAGATTTAGTAAAGTTAAAAGAGTTGAAATTTTATTAAAATCACACATAATTGATTATATAATTATTTATTCAACACGAACAAATAATACAATAAACTACGACGTTTCGATCGGCTTATTCTGTGATCGTTCTCAAGTATATGGACCCACTCCGATTTTTAGGTTAACTGGATTAGACACGTCATTGTCAAATCAATCCAGTTAACCTAAAATCGGAGTGGGTGCTCATACTTGAGAACGATCGCAGAATAAGCCTATCGAAGCGTCGTAGTTTATTGTATTATTTGTTCGTGTTCAATAAATAATTATATAAATAATTATGTGTGATTTTAATAAAAGTAATCACAAAAAGCAAAGCTTTAACAGCTACATTTCTAATTAAAGCACATTTTGTTTTAATATAGATTCGTAAATTTTTATTTATTGGTCGAAGTGCAAGTACCAAGTTAGAGTTTCGCCATCATATAAGTACTATGAAGGGACAATTAGCGTCACGCATGCATCTTTCGTGGGACGTCTCTTCAGGAGCCCTAGAAACAGGACGGTTTTCAACTCTACTTGCCACCCTCTTTTCCGAGTCAATGGAATTTATGGTGCTGGGTCTTTAAGGAGATTGTACCATTCTGAAATGATTAAAGCAGGTTAGGAATTCCAATCCAGTTATAGGCATAAACAAAATTGTTATGTATGGATCTTAGTTCAAGGATAACCATTATTAATAAATTAGTAAATTAAGTTTCGAGGTGCGTTTTAGCATACATAATAAATAAATAAACAAGAGTGCGTGTCTTAGGCTGAGTAAATTATTTATTTATTTTTCTGATCTTAAATACTAATTCAATAAACGAATCGATAAATTTATTGGTTCGGTTTGTCACTAATTTGTTGGAAGGAAGGTGTTTACAAATTAATATTAAAACTTTTTGGATAAAGATTGATGAATTTTATTTGAAATCGATAGTTTTATAAACAATAAAATTTTTGAGGTAGCCGGGATAAAATAACACAATTCATTAATATAATGTTGATTTTCATTAATTTTAATCCTATCATCTTGAGGGCCATTATCAAACATTTGTTTTTTGGCTCATTATAGTGCCTGTGATTATGAAAGTTAAACCAGTCATTATTTGTTTCGAGATATTTTAAGTTTTGCAAAATAAACAAGATTTAATTTGTGTATAACGATTCATCTATACTAATCCACCTAAAGGTCTCATTATTATATTTTAAATATATGTAACAATGTAACGCAAAATTTGAGATAAATTGATTTTTTTTAACTGAACATTCATAATTACCATATAATGTAATAAATATTTACATATACCTACATGTATTGAAAATCTACATATTACATAAAAAATAAACATAATTACCCTATATTTTTCATTTCTATATATGGACATAGCCATTTATGTAAGTCTTTTTTTAACATCTAAAACATCATCATGTTCTGATTTAAAATCCTGATAAAGAAATTCAATGTATCGAACGCTTTAACAGAATATTTGAATTTATAGAAAATAGAGTGTTTACCATATTATTATCATACACCCTATGAAGATATTGACCAAAATCACGATAGAGGTGACATCTCTTCGAATTATACAGAATTAATAATTACATGTAAAGGAATAGCGAATTCACCTCTCCTGACTGACATCTGCTGGCATTAAGTTATCGGGAAAACAATTTCTATTGTCCCATAAGAACAATACATTAACTTCGCACTTCTGATTTTCACCAATAAAAAGAGCTGTTAAATGATTAGCCTTTAGTCAGCAGGTGAAAATTGAAATCAATTCCCGCGCGTCGCCATGAGTTTTCATTTTGAATATTTTAAAGAACTCAAAATTAATAATAATTTACATATTCTCACCAAAATCTGTATATACTTATATATATTAAAATAAATAAATTGTATTTAATTTTTTGAACAAGTTTTAAGTAGAAACCTCTAAGAGAAGCGTGATTATTATATGCAATGTTAATTAAATTTAAATATATATTTTCTCACCAACGGAAAATTTTCATTTTTAATTATCATTGCGTTTAATTCTTATTGCTTAATTAA
Source organism: Forficula auricularia (assembly GCA_024734495.1). NCBI lineage: Eukaryota > Metazoa > Arthropoda > Insecta > Dermaptera > Forficulidae > Forficula > Forficula auricularia. The sequence goes on from JALMQS010000790.1 coordinate 931,131, forward strand.
CAAAATATAAATAAAATTAAAAAAGAGAACATGATCTATCGCTAAAATTGTTGACATTCCATTAAAACGAAAATACAAAATTCGATATCGGAAGTACCTTGATAAACATTTCACGAGTGTCTTGATAGGTTTACCTCGGCTTTTACATGTTATCTCTCTGCCAATATAATTGTGTTTATCACGATTAATAAATGAAAATGAATTACAAAATCTCTGAGGATTCATCAAATAGTTTTCATTTATCTCTATTGATAAATGTTCTTCTATCATCAGGTATTATCGTAATCGTATGACTTATGAAAATGTTATCATCCATGTGCGTCAATGACAGTCATGAACAGGATACTTTTTAGAGGAAACTTACAAAATACCATATCGTAGCCAATAAAAAAGCGAGTTACTCTTTTTTAGCCAATTTTGCATTAGAACTAAAAAAAACTTTATTTGATAAAGAATATCTTCTATGAAAATATGATCATCAATTATTCAGGGAAATTTTTTTTAAAAGCAATTAGAAATATTCTTAGATAATTTATAATAGTACCTACCTAAAGGTCTAACACACTTTCTCGAAAAAAAGTTCACCTTAGTCATTTTTCTTAATAAGGCGAGGATATACCTATTTTGAATTTTGTTTTTTCTTCTTCTTCATGTGCCATATGCAAATTATCTACTATATACATATATCCATAGTATTTTTTTAGGAGAAATTGTTCAGAGGGGTGATTTTTCTGTGATCTTCTCTATATTTAGTAATTTAATTTTTTTCGCAGGAGAACATTTTTCTATTGAAAACGGTATTTGAGAGAGTTCAAGTTGCCAAGAAAATCTACAAGAGAGTGTCATACATTAGATCCGAGATGAATGGATTATTTTTAATTATACTTCAGAAGGGTTGTTTTTTTATAGTTTCTCATAATATAATTAAAAATAATCCATTTCATCTCGGATCTAATAGATGTCTCCCTCTTCTGATTTTCTTAGGAAACAGAATTCGATCCCGAGCCAGCATGTCTACATCTGTTATTTATTAATCATTTCAAATTAACTTGAACCTTTAAAACATTTCTTTAAAATTAAACAAAATATTTAATCAACTTATAATTAAAAGTTTTAGAAAAAAGTGAACATTTTTCAAGTCTCGGTCCGGTCTCAGACTAAAACCGCCCTAGTAATAAATAATAAACTTAATTCTAAATTGTTTATTTATGGCGATATTAGGTATGACATCGCATCAAAATCTCAATAAAAAATCATGCGAAAATTTGACCATCTTTGAACTGAAATTTTTAAAGCTAGAGTTCAAAAAACATCTCCAGATTCGAGACACATATATTTCTTCGACTTTCTTGAGTTATCCGAATCTATACAAGCAGTAACACGCAGAAAGAAAAAAAAATCAGGGTTTAAAGTTATTTTTCTCCACGTTTCTGACATTTTTAAGTACAATGAGCTTATTTAAAAATACAAATTTTTAAAAATTTTAATGAACCTGTTTATATATCGTCGGCTTAGAGTGTAAACCTGCTAACTTCATTTTTTATCATATATGACATATTAATACCGTTCGAAAGGAAATGTAGCATCGTCAAAGTAAAACTGCTACTTAAAATTACGATCGTAAGTTGTAGAAAAAATAATGTGAAAAATAGTTTTTTCCATACAAACAATATTAAATTTTGTTTTTTTCTCTGCCCTGTAAAATTTCCTTGTTGTGAGTTAACAGGTTTACTCTCTAAGGCGACGATATGACATTTTCCTTTTATAAAATGTCTAAAAATGTAAATCATTATTTATTGAATCTCATGAACACGTGTATTATTACTATTTTTAATAATTTATAAACGAACAAACGTCGTAAATAAATATCTCTTTTTTCCTTTATAGATAGATTATTGAATAATAATTTTAATTTTTCAAAAATGTTATTGTTTTTAATTAAAAGTAATTGAAGGCAGCCCAGGGGTAGTGAGGAAAGAAAAAATTAACACATATCAAATAAGGTTATTGTTTTAATTTTACACTGATTTTTTTAATGATATGGAAAATCTTGATAGTACCTACTGAAAAAAAAACAAAAAAAGAAAAAATATAATTCAAGGATTAGCTTCAATTCGAAGGTTTTTTGTGGACGATGAAGAATTGAAAGTTTACTAAAATAAAATAAATAAAAATATTATAGATAGATCATTTGCATAATGAGACAAACAAATCTATCTAAAAGGAAAAAATACAATTAATAAAAAGGATGCAAATAATTAAAGACATTTTTTCTTCAAAATCGATTTATAATCACAATTACTAGTATTGTGTTTTGTCACAAATAATACCTACTCAATTTAGTAATTTTTGATAACCAAAAATATATTAAAAATAGTTATTATATTTATTTATTTAGTTTACTAAAAATAAGAAAACATTTGGACAAATTATCTCGGCTAGTGTTCTAATTTTTTTTAAAGTAAAAATTACCTCTTTATATAGAAAAAATGATAAAATTCGTTAGATCTTTGGTAGTTGGATTATTATTAAAATTTTTGTTAAAAACCAAAAAATGCAAAATATGGCTTTTATTGAAAAAAATTTGAGAATAATAATAACTTAAAGCATTTAGAAATGGAAATTTGAATTCCCATTATTTTAAAATAATCCCTTATCAATAAAATTCTAGAATTTATCAATAATTTTATCTAGTTTCTTAGTTTTTTTTTTTAATAATATAGCTGCAAGAACGTGTTATACTAAGAATGTCCTCATCTATAAGTCAATTCAGGAGATAGACGGCCCAGTCATAAGGATAAACGAGTTGGTGAATGCATTTGTTTGATTTGACAGTGAATAAAAATGTTGGATGATTTAAAATTGTGTTTTGCGCAAATGAGACTTTAGTGGGTATTGTTTACATTAACTTGTCATAATTGTCTCATGGTAGTATGTAGGTTTAAAGAAATATGAAATACGGAGACTGTTCTACGATGGACCACGGAATCAAGTAAGCTAGACAAGGCTTGTTTTCCTGTTTGATCTTTCTATTTAACTTTTATAATTAATTAGGTACTATTTATCTATTAAATTGTTTGTCTAGTTTAATGTTTTATCTGTTGGTGAATAATAATAGAATTGATTAGTTGAAATTAATTCTAAAAAAATAAATTGATGTCATTTTTGAAAATGACTAATTTTTATCCTTTTTTTTAACCAGCATGATTTCATTATAATGATAGACTTGAAGACTTAATCATTGCTGTAATTTTTATTATTAGAACCAATTAGGCATTTCCTACAGGTTTTCATTCATGATGTGATGGAGTAAAACCTTCGCTCTTAATTATTCGTAATCTTTTCCTATTTCCTAATTGAAAATTGTCTATATATGAATTGACTGCTTCTTCGAAAACGTTACGGAATGCTTATTAAAGGGCTAACTCAGATATTAGGATCAAGTGGGACTGGAGTATGAGGATTTAGTGTATCCGTATCGGTCCCTCGTTCCAGATTTGGTTAAACAGAAAGGGATTCATTCATTCTGCTGGCTAACGGGATCCCCGTTCGACTTTAATGCTCGAGACGAAATCTTTCACCTAGTCCTCTTTTGCTTTCATTAAACCGGCTTTCTATTCTTCCAAGGCGGAGTGCATTTTTGAAAAAAGAAAAACGACGCATCCTCTTCACCGCCCCTCAATTGTCTTGAATAAGTAGGCCTGAATGTTTGACGTCAACGTTCTTGTCCTCATTTTGAGGCTAATTCCGTCATTGAGTTTTATTTTTCTTTCTCATTGTGACATACCCCCACTATTTTTCCTTATTTTATATAAATACATCCGAAAATTTTCACAATATATATTTGTTTTGTTTGAAAGCTGCTTTTAATAATAGGAAAACAGAAATATAAATACAAGACATCAATTACTACAAGGAGAAACTCCCATTTTTATTTGTTTTGTAGTAAGTAAGTAACTATAGGTATATATATTTTTTTTAACTCACCCTATTACTTAAAGATGAACAAAATTATTTAAAGTTGAACCAAATTTACTCAATCACATAAAAACATAACAAAAGTCAAGAATACTCACCGTATAAATATTAAAACTATTTTTTTTTTGTTATTATTTTATCACTCGAAAAATAGTTTTTAATAATTTTACGTATATACGTCATAACGATAATTTATTTATTTCGAATAAACGACCAATTCCCGGTATAACTCTTGAATATAAAACAACAAAAATAACAAAAATAACATGTGCGACAGTAAGAAAAAAAAACATATTTTACCTACTAACTTAAACAAGAAATAAACCATAAAATAATAATAATAAAAAAAATAAATAAATAAAATAAAAATAAAAATAAACAGAATAAACATAAGCAACATATTTAAATACATATAGATCATAAGTCTGCAGAGGGGTCCAACAGGGTGCATATGCACCCCCCCTTGTGATCAAATAAAAAATTTTGTAACATCCCTAAATTTCGGCCCGTCCTCACTAAATTATGTTTAATATACTGTGTTTTTATATTTAAGCACTACTGAATTAGTGTATTCTACTTGTGTAAAAATACTCAAAAAATTGAAAATGTAATAATATAACAAGAAAGTGTTTGGGGCTCGATGATGGCCTTCGTGCTCCGTTGCCAGTGTTTCCGTATTAATTAATAGTAGAGATGGTATTCTTGTTAGAGGTGTTGCGGAAAATGATTTAACTAAACTGACTAAATCATTTTCCGCAACACCTCTAACAAGAATACCATCTCTACTATGTAATAATATAATTATTTGTCTCCAAGCTTTGCACCCCTCTGAAAATTTATATATTATATATTAGTATATATATTTGAAAATAACTTAAAAATGGGGTTTCAATTGATTTGATGTTTACTCCTTCAATTTCCTTAAAAAATCCTAATATATTTTTCTCATTTAAGAGGTAGCTACAATGATAATAAACTAATATCTTTCTCTTAAGTAAAAACATCCTATATATTACTTATACTAGAACTATAAATAAATATATATTGTGGTCTAGAAGTAGAAATACAAATATGATGAACTCTTAAGCTGGTCTCCGATGAATTTTCCAAAGCTCGCCCTTGTGGTAAGTTTGGTTGCCTAACGACAGGCGTTTTCTAATTATCCGTTCCATTGGCATTGGCTCGGTGTCTTATTTTCCGATATACTTAGTTAGTTAGTTGACTTGACCTCTGGGCTGCATCCTGCACCCACTGTGCATTGGCGCCAGCCGTTGTCTTATCAGTGGCGAGGTCGCTTGAACGCCTGACAACAACAGCGTCAGCTCTTGTAAATCCGAAACCTTTACGGTCATATTGCTACGAGCGAAATTTGATAGCCTGACCCGATCAAGAAATCCCGAGATAAAACCATAATGATGAAATCAAACCAGTTAAAACAGGCTTAAACAACTTACTGTACAATTAATTCGAATAAAACAAATTTGCCGACCTCAAATCTCTCTCAAATCAACAACAATAATTATCAAAGTAACACTTTCATTCATTTACATTTACACAATTGACTAAATATTATTTTCCTCCAATTAATTGAATTGATTTGGTATCTACTTTAAAATGTCTAATATCCAAAGCCCATATTTAATTTCCATGTTTATCTTTGATATTTGTTTATTTTAATCTAATTATAAAGATCACATTCGAAATATCAACAAATGACATTAATTTAATGACTTTCATTCAGATCTAAATCTGGAATTAATTAATCACTAATTAATTTATGTTCTTTAATGATCTATTAACAATTAAGAGATATAACAAAAGTTAATCACAAATTCAAATTCTTTCCCTTAAAACATGAAATATGTATAAACCTATTCTTTTAGAACGAATTAATGGAAATAAATCGCAATGGACTTTTAAATTGAGCTTTATTTTTTAAACACTTTTTTCAATGTACTCGTATAATATCTCACAGAGGCGGAACAATTTTTCCTGCCCCCCCCCCTCCTCCCGCAAGGATCCTCGTAGGGTCCCTATATATTTTTTTAAAAAATAAGATGAAATTTTTTTTATCCTTTAGGCAAAAAAATTTTGGTCTCACGAGCCCCCTATGTTTGTGGGACCCCGCACTGCGGGCCCAGCTGTTACGTCTCATTCTAAGCAAATAATAATTTGAAGGAGACAATAAAAGAGTGTGTCTTCTGTGGGAATTATAAATTTTTAATTTATTTAAAACGAGACTATAGTTTCGAGTGCTTAGCCTCTTCATCAGTCTATTACAATTGATTCACAGGAATTAATGTGTGTTCAATTTAATTCAAATAATAATTACTTAATTTTTTTTTCTTTTTACTAAATAATAATTCCTCTCCTTCTGAGCAATATCCTGATAAATTTATACTGGGGTGTTTTCCGTTGCTTTAACTCGAAAACTTGATGTGACGTCTTTATATTTTTGTCAGAGATAAAAGCTTCCTGAACTGAGCAGGATTCATTCTGATTGGATTTAACTCTAGCTTTTTCACTATCTAGTTTCGACTTAAATAATAGGAGTAATTTAATAATTATGCTAGCTGCATCCCATCCTTTCGGTTCTGATGTACCGAGCCTATACGGGGAGTTTTTCATAATGCCTTCCGGCTAAAGAAGGTTATAATATAAAGTTAAGCTGCCTTTCGTGTATTCTCGCTAATATTCGAGCTTTTTCGATGGCACGTATACCAAGCAAATTATATTTGAGAATGATGATATTTTCGGTCGATTTTTTATATTGAATTTTCAAGACTCTTAATTTTTCGCCAAATGAAATAATGAAAGCTTACTCATAGGACCTCCTGTTTTGTTTGATACACAGTCCAATCTAAGAAAAAAATCTCAAGTCATTTAAATTATTTCCAAAATGAAATTATTGTTAATAAATAAAATCTAATAGTCAACAGCGAATTTTGTCGCTATCCAAACTCGAGTATTTGTTTAAACACAAGATACCCTTAACTAGTTACTCACTGCTTAGGGTACATCTTACAACAATAATAATCTTATGTAAACCGTTTTGGCTCCATTTTTATCCTTGTTCAAACATAATCTGCAAGAATTTTTCTTCTTGTGAAAATTAGATCGAAATTTCTCACAATTTCTAAGTAACATTTAAAATTCTTTGAAAATTATCTGTTTTAATTATTACTAGGGACTTGTGTTATTTTAATAATAAAAACTTGAGTAAGATACGAGGTAGGTTTCACAAAAAAAGAAATAAAACAAAATTGAGTTTTGAATTCGATATATTTCGGGGGTTAGCCCATCATCAGGAGTCTGAAAACTGATTACATATTGGAAAAATAGTTTTACAAGTAAATTTTTTTTAAAAATTCTTACTTGGTAAACTATTTTTCAATATGTAATCAGTTTTCGCTCTGATTGGGCTAACCTGATATATCGAATTCAAAACTCAATTTGTTTATTTCTTTTTGTGAGCCTACCACCACTCAAGTTTTATTATTATATTAAAATGTTTCACCTAGAACCAACACCGAACTCCTTAAAAGTTACTTGTGTTATTTGTTTATTTTAATTTACACATCCTGAGTATATCTATTCAATAGTTTATAGTACTAGACAGATTAATATCCATT
>JALMQS010000791.1:647939-866924 GCA_024734495.1 Forficula auricularia
GCTTTAAAGTCAAAATAGCTTTCAAGATGCAACTATTTTTTGTTTAAACTTCAAGCTAATGTAACGGTGAACAGATTTATCTGGTAGTCGAAGTTGAGCCTAACTTAACAAACTGGTCATACTTAAATATCATATTGTTGTCTAAAGTTTTAACTTCTAAATTACGTAGTAAAAGCGATTCTTAAATATTTACCTATACACTTGCATATTTTTGGTTTAAAAAATTGGTAAACTGAATTAACTAGTTTTACTTTTACTTTCATTATTGCTTGATTCTTGTCTACAGAGTCTGACTATTTTGCAATGTTGGTTCCTTTCAAAGATCTTGGTGTTACAAGTTTCTTCGCCAATCATCTTAATCTTTTGAAATTTTACAATTTCTTCTCCTTGAACTGTGGTATCATGAATTAATTATTTTTTCGAATTATTGTATCCAAGCTCTGGACTGTTTAGACAAACACTTGGTGCATAAATAAGAGATCCTCCAAAACTGGGTTCTGTTGCTATATTTAATACCAACCAAATCCTAGCTCACCACTAATATGCCTCTTAACATGTTGAGCCTGAGTGTAGATATATTCTAGTAGTACAAGAAAATCATAAGTTGGTGTCATTATTTAAATCCGATGGAATGGAATATTTTTAACTATATGTCACAGGGCTTAATAGATGACACCAACTTATGATTTTCTTGTAAATTTGAATCTATTACCATCGGCAAATTAATATCTTTCATATTCTAGTAGTTGTATCCTATATACTTTAAAATAGCCTGTTTAATTTAATATCACCGAGTGAATTAATTGACTCTGGCAGGGTTCATCGTTGGTTATTCCCTGAATATAAATGAGAAACCGACTTATTATATCAAATACATATTCTAAAAATGAAAATATATATACAATTTTGAATAACAGAACCCAGGAAGTTTCTCTTACAATACTATTTCATTGATTTTTCACTTGCAACTTGGATTAAAAAAAAAATAAAATAAAAAACATACTCTAAATCTCTCTCTATAGAATTCCATTCTGAGTTATAAAACGCAAAAAGAGAAAGACCGTAAAAAAACCGCCGACATTTTCTTTAACCTCTTAAAGCTTTTTTTCAATTTATGACTTTGACCAGAAAAACGGGCTGATTAAAATAATTTATTCCCCCATTCACGTTCATAATTGATTCGTTAATATTGTCAAAAAGGCTTATTATTATTTTTTCTTCTTTTTTTATAACCCTTTTAAATTATAGCCTTTTAATTAAATGCACGACACCGAATTCTTTTAATTTCACCCTTCATGGCATTTTAACTTACTCACCTAGTTCTTTCACTTATTGTGAAAAATATCAACGATATCTGATATTATCTTTCAAATTTGAAGAGAGGGAAGAGAAACTGGGAGGGGATTCTTAAGTATTTAAATTTTCCATTTCGAGATACATATATATATAGTTTAAATGTCCATCATAAATCTTTTCGGTGACTTTTTATGGTTCAATTTCAGACGTGACCAATACAGAAGGGGTCATTGCTTAATAAAGCCATATGAATCTCTCTCTCTCTCTCTCTCTCATGTGTGTGTGTGTGTGTGTTTGTATGGCAGAGATAAAGATTACACTGACTGAGAAAAAAATCGACTAATTAATTTATATGGGAATGGTTATAACCATTAGAGATTAAAACATATAAAGTGAATTTTATTTTAAGTTTTTCTATTTTTTTCACATGATGGTTCATAAGTTCCGCTACTATTTAGAACCGTTTGTGTTTTTAAAAGATAAAATTAAAAACAAATTACTACCCTCTTACTACAAACACAGACTAAAAACATTATCGCAAGCACGAGAAGATCAAGAACAGTCGATGGTGGGTGGGGATGTAATCTCCGAAGTCGAAGCTCAAATAAAATGTATACGCTAATGCATGTAAAATAATTGGTTCAATAAAATTTATTATTTATTTATTTATTTAAACAAATTACTAGAGATGATGGATTGATGGAAGAGTATGGAATTGGAATAATTATCGGAAAAGAGGTTTTTTTATTTAATTAGTTTTTTCTCTTATTAAAAACAAAGGACTAAAAAGATGATCAAGGACAGTCGATGGTGGAGAAGTAATCTCCGGAGTCGAAGCTCAAATACAATGTATACATTAATTCATGTAAAATAATTGGTTCAATAAAATAAAATAAAATAAAAAAATAAATAAAAATAAAAAAAACAAATTACTAGAAAGCTAAAAGGGTCTCATTGAATGAATATCTCTTATGAGGAAGATATGTATGCCAAGATTGGCGTTTATAACTTACTAACACTAAGATATAGCAGTATTTTATCTAGCTCTAACTCCAAAATTATAATAGCTAAATATCTGTAAAAATCCTGAGGAATAGCTACGATTATAAGGATATAGTCTGCAGAGTTTCAAATTTTTGAACCATTACTTTGGCCGGAATAAAAAATTGATATTTCAATGCCAAAACCCCCATGTTATTTAGATGGGAAACTTACATTGCAGTGGGGCACAGGTTAAAATTGAGATAGAGACTTGAAACTTGGGGGATGTTTTTTTTTATTTATTTCGAACCATATGAGCCACCGGCAGCATAAAAATTCGAAAATATCCAAAATAAGGACCCTGCCTTCTGCACCTAGGCCTTCCGGTCGGGTTGCCCTGGCTGGCATCGTCTCGAGACGGCCAAAAGTTTTCTTTTTAATATATATTTAACGCATTGGCTAAGCACGATCACTATCTGACCAATTAGAATCGTTCTAATAATTTAACGCTTTGCCATTGACTATGCACTGGCCAATCAGATCGTTTGGATCATACAAACATATATACATACATACATACTTTTCCATTTTGTATGCATAGATAGATAGATAGATATATTTCGCCACCACCCTGCTATATTCAACCACATTTTTTGTAACTCATGTTCGCAGAAGCTCAACACTCCCTGCCTAATTCCCTTTTCTGCAAAGTCTAATTAGCCCCTCCTTAGTTCGTCCGTTTGAACCCTCTACATTCTTAGACACTTTCCTTAATTGTCTATTCAATGTTTTTTGGGGGAGGGTTATATTCACTCCTTTTAAATATGTCTAGGAAGAATATTTTATTTTATTTAAATATATCCTCAAGAGATTGTAGATTTGATGCTTTGGTAAGTGAGTTGTTTGTCAAAAAGACGTTTTCACATTGCACGTTTTTAATGAGATAAACACATCAGAATGCACGATGTTTCGACACCTAGTTCTGGAGTTGTTTTCAAGTGCTGCTCCTAGGGGAAGTCTTTTAATCGACTGAGGGCCTTATTGAGGTTTTCACTGTTCTATTTTGAAAACCTCAACATCCCCTCAATCGATTATTAGACTTCCTCCAGAAGTTGGAAATGACACCAGACTCCTCATACAATCTGATGAGCTTATCTCATTAAAAATGTGCAATCTAAGTGATTTCAGAAAAAAAAAAATTTTTATGAAGAAACCAGATATTAAAATGAAATATAATATACATTATAGTTTAGTTAAGAGCCTTATTTTAATATTTATTTTAACGTTTCATGATGCAGTAGCGTCCAAATATTGTTTATAAGAATCGGAAAAAATAGAAGGGTTATTTATTTGGGAATTTTATATTTTAACCGCCGAGAATAATTCTTATCGCAGATCTTCTCCCCCCTTATGAAGTATTTGTTAAAATATATATTACTATTTTATATCTAAAATATATTTTAACATAGATATTTAATTTAAACTAAATATTATAAAATCTGTAAAGAATTTATTCGACATACGCCCCAGGTCCTTTCGGAGACCGGGCCCCAGGGCTACAGTCTCGCTGCCCCGCCTTCTCAACACCTTTGAATACAACAGATGAAAAAAATACTGTCTCATTTAACTTAGATATATTATAAATAAATTTAACGTATAGTTTCACATTGAGATAAAAAACACAATGCATGGAAATTAAATTGACATTTAATTAATATTCCAGCATTAATGAAATTTATTTATTTACATTTATTTTCATTTGGTTTATTCATTTTTCAAAACATGTAAGATTTTGTTTTTTGTTTTTAATTTATTTTAATGATACTATTTTTGTCATTAAAATATAATATATATTGTTACATCTATTTTTCAATTAAATCCTACTTTTATATCTTTATTAAAAAAATAACTATTTGAAAATGCTAGTAGTTAATAAAAAACTTAAGAACGTTCATTAGGATCGTCTCCCTTAATTAACATCAAATCCCAAATTATTTTCTAGGAACGAGTCCTCTGCATTAATTTCTCTCTAAAACTTCTAAAAAAGCTAATTCCCCACTTCTTTTATTTTTCTCGAATTCTTTAAGACTTTTACCAGTGCGTCAGCAAATTAGAAACATTGACCCGTCATCAACATGGGCCGTTTGATGCTGTTTTTAAGATAGGATATGGTAGAAGTAGAAATCAAATTTCTTTCTCTATTGCACGTCTTCCTTAAAAAAGGGAGTTCTGCAGAGTTATTGTCTCATTCTTTCAATAGACTGGTAATAACTTCCCCATGTTGAGCTGGTCAACGCTTCTAATAAAAAAAGTCAATTTCAAGCAAAAATTAATAATTTCTTAATACCAATTAAAAAATTAATTTTGATATTCTTATTGATTTTTGAGAAACATCTGATTTCGAAGGACAAAAGTTGTAATAAATAAATAAATAAATAAATATTGATTTTTTGAGGTAGAGCGCATGCAATATTTGTCAAAACAGTCTTACAAAAAATAATTAACATATAAATATTTATTTATTTATTTTTAATAGTTAATATAATAGCTCCAAAAATTCTTAATTTTCTTTCTTTTAACTTTTAAGTCTTTTTCAGACCTTAAAGTCGAAATTCTACTTGTTTTTTTTTTAATATCAAAATTGTTTCTGTCCTATTCGTGAAATTTCAAAAAAACTAAAAAAGTATTTGCCCTAAAAAATCAGGTTTTGTACTTTTAGAAATTAAAAATTTCAATCGCCGTTGGAAAAATACTGAGTATAATAAAATTTCGTTTTAAAATTCTTAATGGTTATAAGTAGAGACCGGATTTTTATGCAGTAAAAACTGCCAAAATATGAAGTTAAAATGCAAGTAATATGCAGAATAAGTTGAAATATGCAAATATTTGCAGCAAAATATTGCAAACTTGTCGTCATTTTCGTGTAGAATATAGTACCTATTTATTAGTACAATTAAATAATAAGAAAAATGAGTGGGTTGTTGTTTTGTAGCTTATTTACATCCTTTGTAATCCAACTTCCTACTTCGTAGTCCAACACTACACTTTGTGTCGTTGAGGCCTATTTCAATTTTCTTCGAATTTAAATTAGTGTCCTCCTGTTTTATTTAATTTGTTTTTTTCATTCTTTGTCCGAAAAATTACATTTAAAACCTTTGTATTTGGCGCGAAATATGGAATTTAATGCAATATCCTTCAAATATGCAATTTAATGCAAAATTACTCAAATATGCAAAAATCTGCAGTATAAAATTTAACCCACAGTATCCTAGATGCATGATTCGGATAGATAATTGATCTCCTGGACAGTGCTGGATTTCCGCCTAGGCCCACAAGGCCGGGCCTAGGGGCCCAGCCGGCTGGGGCCCCGTTTGCGGAATCTTTTTTTTTTTTTCAACCTAAAAAGATCACAAGGGATCTACAACAGGCATTACAAATATCATACAAGTATGCAATCACAATCTCTAGCTAAACAAATATCGCTTAACATTCTCATTAAAATTACTAAGAGTTTTTTGTACATTAAAAAGGCTAGATGCCCCTACAAATACAATGTTCTTGAATAAATAAAAAAATAATATATATGTTCTGTACTAGTGCATTTAATTTGCTAAATTTCCAAAATAGCTTCGAGATGGTGGGGGGGGGGGCAAATGTCAAGTGCCTAGGGGCCCTGGGTCTCTTAAATCCGCCCCTGCTCCTGGGTCGTATGTGGCGGCAAACAAAATATGCAATTGCATAGGAATCCGGTCTCTAGTTATAAGGTAGACACATTGAAACAATTTGATACATTTTTTATAAACACTTGTTTCAATTCCAAGTATTTTGAAATGTAAGGATTTGGAAAAATCTGAATATTTTTCTCTCTCTAGTTACAATATTCCTTCGAACTACCATGGTACCATCCATAAAAAGACACTTAAAAGATGAACTAATAAAAATACGAAGCTATTAAAGTTGTGGCTTTTTACAATAGCGATTAAGTGATATTTAGTGATAGATAGCGGGGAACCGTAAGACAAGCGAGATTAATCGTTTGTTAAGTTGCCACGGAGGTCCAGTCGTCCGTCTGTTCAATCTTCTGACAGTTCTTTTTTTCTTCTTCTCTAGGTATGCTGTGTGTTTTATTTCTTTAGACTACCTTATTTGGCTTGGAACCGTACAGTGTCGTTAGTTGGCCGGTGATAATTAATATATCTTTATTGAAATTGGCCGACTGATTGATTCGACCTCGGGGCGGACAATTTCAATGGAAAGGAAAAGTGTGTTGTGGTTCTATACCACCAACAGCGAAAGAAGCTTACCAACTTTATTCTTAGCTAGATACATACAATTTAAAGTTCGGATCAATGAACTTTTCATTCAAGAAGATGATAAATAAGTGCGGAAGATATTTTTAGAGCGAACTCATTAAACACTAGAAGGGTTGTTGCTTGCTATCCGTTGAAACATTTCTTTTAGTATAATCAGAGAAGTGGTTTAGAAAATTTGCTCTCATGACGCGTGAATGATTGGCAGATAAAATTGAACTAATTTGTAAAATTACATTCTAATCACATGGTTAAAAATTATAGGTATTAAATTATTTACGAAAGAGAAATTTTCAATTAATAGAATAATAAAAAATAATGATAAAGAAAGATTTGGACTGTTCACAAACTTGTTTATGTTGAAAATTTATTGATCTAATTGATGATATTTAAGTTTTATTTCTCAAACTAACCAAAACCATCCCAAGACTCCTTTGAGTTCGAATCGGAGAAATGCCCAACTAGTTCATTGGACATTAAATTTATCTACATGAATTCTAGGAACTGAAACTCTCTCCGCACCTCCTGTTTTCCGGCTCTTAGAATCTTTAGTCCTTCAAAACTCTCAAAGGTAGACAGGCAATTTCATATCATCCCTTACCTTGCTAATTTCTTATCTTGGGCAATGCATAAGTCTGTTAAGACAAATCGATACTGCATGACTGCATCACCTCGGTTCGTGCACCGATTGCATTAAAAAATTTTCATTTGATATTTGTGGAAAACTTGAATCAATTATATTTCAATAATTTTATAACAAACGTGATAAATTTATTGGCATTAAAAATACCGAGGGGTGATCCGCGATTGGAAGTAAGTGTACACCTCTTTCGAAGTATTTTGGAAGTACTTGGAAATATTTGAAAGTACTTGAAAACTTTTGGAAGTACTTGGAAATATTTGGAAGTGCTTGGGAATATTTGGAAGTAATTGGAAATATTTGGAAGTACTTGAAATATTTGGAAGTGGTTGGAAATATTTGGAAGTGGTTGGAAATATTTGGAAGTCCTTGGAAATATTTGGAATTACTTGGAAATATTTGGAAATATTTGGAATACTTGGAAATATTTGGAAGTACTTGGAAATATTTGGAAGTACAAGTGGAAGTAGGTGTACAGCATAATAGGTCGCGGTTCACCCCTCGAAAAATACTATGGTAAAGACAATATTTTATCTACAAGCCAAATATCACTCAAAAATTAATATCAAACAGATACTTTATATTTCTCTGAGGAATTATCACTGTGGAGTATACTTGTATACTAGGGATAGAAATGATTTCTATAATAACAAAGAGATCTTTGTTTTTAATTCATCAGAATCGGTAAACTTCACACATACAAGCTATACAAGCCACACATTTGCCAATATTATGAAAAGAAACAAGATAAGTTCCATATATCTGAGAACTAACTACACTACAATCTGCTGACTTTCTATGATGTAATATGTTGGGGTGGTTTCACCATTCCGATACCTTTGAAGCCATGATTCAATTAAATTGGATAACTTTCCGATTATTAATTTTTCTAGAGTGCTCAATAAAAACTTATATGAGCCTGTATGAGTGTTACTGTTGTTGGATCTTTTTGAAACCTGATCAATTCAAAAAGTAATTAAGGGATCATTCTAAAATTTTCTACTCAACTGATTGAACTAATTTGGTGTTGATTAGTTTTTGATCGAAATCATCTAATTATAGGGGGAAGGTTTTTACTTGAAGCCTATAAAATATTACTCGTTAGAAATAGATTAATAATATAATAATCATAAAAAACAGGTGTGTGAGTGTGTGTGTGTGTTGGATTATATTTGAATGAAAATCGAAGCTATTTGGTGGCCTGAGTGAGTGTCGAGGACAAGTTGGTTTCCGAGATGGCAACGATTAAACGCAAACAGAACAGAACAGGACTGGCTGAAGACCCAGTCGGATGACTGAACAGGAACAAGACGTACGACTAATAAAGAGATATCATCTACTAATAAATAATATTTTAATGGCGGTTGAAAATTCTTTTTAAAAATAAACTTGTTAGAAACAAAATTGTCAGTTTTTTATTTTTTATATTCCACTGATTTTAACTTTTTTAATTACAACATAAAAGAAAGATGATTATTTCATGTTTCAGGATTCTGACTCTTTCCTTGCTGATGATGTGGATATTTCAACAAATTATTTATTTAACTATTTGCTGATATTTTTTCCCTATCCTATTTCCCGTCATTATTATTATTTTTATTTTCGTAAACAAAATTTTTACCAAGATTAAATTATTAAATTACTTCATCAATTAATATAAATACTTCTTTCACGGATAGAGCCTAAAATTTTCTGATAATAATGAAATGATGCCATGACAACAGCATCGATTGGATGAGTTGACTTGAACTAAGTATAAACTGTATATCAGTCATCACCAGTTTCAAGATAAAATAGCCGAAATGCCGTCAATAAACTAGATATTTTAAAAAATTTACAACTTTACAGTGGATAGTCTAATAAGAGGAAATTTCCCATATCATAAATAAAAACGGCATCTTTTAGAAATTCTTAGAAGCAGAGCATTAAAATTATTCTTTAAAAAACGCCATCTATTAGAAATACTTGGAACTAGAACAATGGTATAGTAAAAGACGCCATCTATTAGAAAATCTTAGAACTAGAACAAATTCTAAAGTGAATAAAATAGCTCCATCTATTAGAAGTGTAATCAACTAAACTAAAACTAGTAAAAATATAATATCTTAATCTATATATGAAAAATATTAAGATACTTGGATTAAAAAAAAATAATAAAAAGATTGAGGATCTATGAAGAAGCTTCTCGAAGAGAAGCTTCTATATATGTTTCCAGGCTGCTTCGCAGCCTGGAAACATATTAACGTTACGCTCGATCTGAGCGTAGCAAAACGCCTTGTTTTCATCCTGAGAGAGCCTCTCCCTAGACTTTCGTCTTAACTATGAAAATTTGGAACTCATATATATATTCAAGTCATTCAAATTGTGAAATCCCCACTAGTAATCGAATTTTTGGGGGCTTCATAAAAATTTTTCAAAGAATTACACCAAAATTTACTCAGCGTGATAAATCTATGGAATTTTTTGCATATTTTAAATAAAATCGAATTCAATTTAATTTCCAAATAAGAAAGAAAAACATTTTTAAATTAATTCGTTGACAGATGCACGCTAATTGATTTAATAATATTACACCAAAATGTCAATTATTTTACCCTTAATTGGTCTATTTATGCTCTAGAATAGGATTTTATTAATATTTATTTCATTATTTATATAGAAATTTCACTTTTTTAATAAATATGTACATTCCTTATACTAGTATATAGAAAGCCTATTTTTAATTGCTTCTTTATTAAGAAATTAAATAAAAATAAAATCAGCTTGGTCAGATTTTATTATAATATTATGATCTCTTGTGATGGGAGACTTGAGAAATAATCTAATAAAATTATTTTATTAACATATCATTAACTATTTGTAAAATTAATTTTTAATTTTTCAACTATCTATAGTACTTATCTATAGTTAAATGGTTGAATTATCGACATTTAAAAGGAGAATTTTTCGCTTGTCGCCGGCTGAGCCCTCCTTGGCTCAGTGGGTAAGCGCCCTGCTAGATTAATCAGAAATGTTCAGAAGCATTAATTAAATAAAAGTGCACGGAATAATTTATCCTGGTTCGATTCCGTTTAATGCTAAATTTATTTTTATTATTCATATATTTTAAAATACATTTTTATTTATTTTTTATTATTCGATATTCGTCAATGTTACTATTTAATTTTAAAATTTTATTTTATTTATTTCCCTATTTACCTGATAATAATTCTATACAGCTTAAATTTTTTCGCTTTCGGTATAAATAAAATACCGTCCGTTTTGGTTGCATATTATTCAGGGGCCACCAGAATAAATTCTATTCAACACTAAAATATATCTCCATCAATCATCATAGAAATTTGACTATTTTATTAAATAAATATCTATATTCATAATACTACTATATTTGAAGCCTATGTAAATCTAATGAATGGGTAATTGGCCTAAATAATTTATCGATGTATAACCTGTCCGATCCTGTCGAACGGTTGTTCTAAAAGCGCCCGAAATTAAAACCAATTCTAGAATATAATAGATGTTGACCATTTAGCTCTAATAATTTTGAAATTTAATTTAATTTATTTGCCTATTTAGCTGATAATAATTCTACACAGCTTAAACTTTTTCGCTTTTGCTATAAATGAAATTACGTGCCGTTTTTGTTGCATATTATTCAGGGGCCTCAGAATAAAATTATTGGATAAAAAATACTTGGTAGGTTTCACATTAAGATATAAAAAATAAAACGAATTTATTTTTCGAGAATCTTTAATCTCGATATATATATTTCGGAGTGACTAACTCATCTTCAATAACTTTCTGTTTCTCCTGAAGATGGTTTAGATCACCCGAAATATATATATCGAGATTAAAGATTCTCAAAAAATAAATTCGTTTTATTTTTTATATTCTTAATATTGAAACCTACCAATATTTTTTATCCAATAATTATTAAAATAATGCTTCACCAAGTACCAACACCAAAATTCCTTAAAAACTAGCCCCAGAATAATTTCTGTTGACACTAAAATATCTCCAACAAAATTTATTTTAAAAAATAACATTTTTCCTATTAAAAAATATTTAGGGTTAGATGATTCTCAGTCAAATTTTTAAGTTTTTTTTATCTCGGGTACAATTAATGGAGGGACAAATTTATTAAAAATTATTTCAGTTTAACGGAGTTCGAGACTGCTTATCTATCTAGTTGATATTCGAAAAAATCTTTTGTATTTCTCCAGGGTGACAACCTCTGCATACCAAATTTTTTAATAAAAAAATTGTTAATAATGAGAGTTAATTTCGAATAAAAATCTTTGTTTTAATAATATTAATAAAAATAATATTGAAATAAATTTTTTCTCATTATAAAAACATTTATTTAACTCAAAAACGATTTCATCAAATAGAGTTCTAGTGCTTTTGTCATATTTTGTTGGCTAAAAATAACTTTTTATTTTTACATTTTTGAACAACTATTTAACTAGAGTGTCAAATCTATTGAAAAATGTATCATTTGATTCATAAAAGTTGAATTATTGATCTGTATACATTTTCTTGAAAATGGTATAATTTGTATAGAAATTATAGCCCTTTTAAAATCTCAGTCCATTTACTTCCATGTTAAAAGGACAATTTTAAATAATTTATTTCTGGGTAATGAGACATACGATCAACTTCAAATTTCGGGAATAAATATTTAATGCATCAATGATTCGATGGTAAAAATTTGAGAATTTTCTTATAAAAATGATATACCGTACCGAACCTCCTTAAGAGAGCGGTGTAAAGAGCCTCAAAGTATAGGCATTCTTAGCTTATTTTTGTACTTGTCAGTATTCAGTGGCTTAATTTTCAAGCGTTATAAATACAATAAATACAAATTCTTTTATAAAACAACTCAAAACGTTTATTTGAAATCCAAACGCTTAGGGAAAAATTCTTCCTTTATCAATGGAATTTGAAAAATATTTTCCAAATTCATTGATTAAATGAGAATTTCTCCTTAACCGTTTGACTTCTAATAAAAGTTTTGAGATTGTCTAATAAAAGAATTTGTATTTATTTGATAAATAAACAAATAAATAAATAAAATATAATCAATAAATTATTTCAACATATTACAGATATGTGTTTTTTTTTTTAATCTTAACTCTTAATTATAATTTACAATTTTTATCCAAAGTGATGTTAATTTTTCAAATAATAACAGGTTTTTTTAGAAATATAAAAAACTCACTTTCTTAAGATCTTAAAATTATTTATTTCATCTGAGTATTAAAATAAAAATTTGATGCAAGGGGAGAGATGGCTGTCCACAATTTATAAATTAAAAAGAGAGGAATTCAGCCAGAAAAGGAAGCCTCTGTCGAATAAAAGACTCCCAATTATAGAAAACGTTTTGACTTTAATCATTTTTAGAGAGTCTGGTGTTGGTGCGAAGTGGAACATATTTTAATAAAAGAAAAGTAAAAATACATTTTTGGAAAATTATTATTTACTATCAGTTATTCACTAGAACACTTGTTTCACTTGTAAGAAATAAAAGAGAAAGTTTTCTCAATATAATATATGTTTCGGGCTGTCAACCCATCATCAGGAGATACAGAAATTCTGTTAAAATTAAATATATTTTGTGTCAGGTCAATTACATATGGGTCATCGATCTTAGATAGCCAATATATTTGTTAAAATTTTTATTCGCTTATGAGAGTTCGCCATATTAAGTACTGAGCAGACTAATACCTATGTACACATTTTATATGTTATATATAATTTTATGTTTGATATTACAGGGTGGGGCATAAAGATCTGCATTTACCACAGTTTGAAGAGGTATAAAAAAATGAAAAAATTTAACTAGAAAAAACTGAATATATTTTTTGAAAAGAACATAAAATAATTTTTTTTAATGTTTTTTAAACATTATATCAGACAAAAAAGGGGGGGGGGTCAAAAATGAAAGTTCTAGCCCCTTCGACCAAACTTAACCAAATTGTGTATACATATTCTGTAGAACCCCATAGAAATGCAAAAACTAACCACCCAAAACGGTGGAGGGTCAAAATGAAAATTCTAGCCATTTAGACCAAACCTACCCATTGGAAATTGTACACCTCTTAAGTATTTTGGAAATACTTGAAATATAAAGATGGAAATATTTGAAGTACAAGGAGTAGGTGTGGCATATTAGATTCACCCCTCGGACCCAAACTATGTATATACAAATTTGGAAGAGTTTTTACATTAAAGTCCATAAAATATGTATACAAAATTTGGTTGAGTTTGGTCAAAAGGGCTAGATTTTTTATTTTTGACCCCCCTACCCCAATTTTGAGTGGTTAGTTTTTGCATTTCTAGTCTTTTTGGGGCCCATAGAATATGTATAAAAAATTTGGTTGAGTTTTGTCGAAAGGACTAGAATTTTCATTTTTGACCCCCAACCCAGCCCCTTTTTTTTGTCTGATATATTGTTTAAAACACATTTAAAAAAAATTATTTTACGTTCTTTTCAAAAATATATTCACTTTTTTTCTAGTTAAATTTTTTCATTTTGTATACCTCTTCAAAATGTGGGAGATCTTTATGGCCCACCATGATATAACAACTCAATGTATTGAGTTTTCAAATATTGTAAGAACTAATTCTTTATAATTGATTATGTTTTTGTATTTATATTAATACATTTTATGTTCATTACAGCTCATTAGAGATGAAGATGGCCTTATCTAATTAAAGCTGAAACGTTTTCTCTAATTGGGAGTTTTTTTATTGGACAGAGGCTTCCTTTACTGACTGAATTCCTCTTTTTTTAATTTAAAATAAAAATATTTATTCTGAAAACCGCTAGTTTTACAAATCGTTTCAGCTCGTTTGAATGGCTTGTCTTCTGTTGCTTCCCTCCAAATTAATTTAGATTTTGAATAGATATTAATTGGCATTCTAAACCTTATATTAAGTCTTGATGAAGACATTTATATAATAGAGGTTTAGTATATATCACGTGGAGCCCATCAATCCATTTCCAGTTTTAAAAACTCTCCCTTTGCATACAATCCTAAGCCATTAACATTTCCTCTATAATCCGCTTGTTTCGAAGTTCAAAGCTCTTTCTATTTCTCTGCCCCCCCCCCCCCCCCCTCGACATTCGTGTTCTCCTGAATACAATAATAACAGAATTAAAATATTTCGTGCACCCAAAGTCCCTTTGACCAGTGTTTTATGATAATCTTCCTATCTCGAGAGCCATGTTCTACAACGCAAGTATGCAGACCAAGTATGGAGAGTACTGGAGCAGCAAACCACTCCAAACACTTTAATTATGTCGAGTGGATTTCAAATTGTCGCCATATCCCTTTTAGCCAGTTCGTTTTGTTTCATTTAATAAACTTTCTTTAAAAAAACGCACTGTATATATATAATGCTATTAGCCAACTGCTTTTAAATCCAGTTTTGACAAAAATAATGTCGGTTGTTTTTTTCATTTACTTATTTATTAACGAGCTTTTCGTGCGTGCGCGAGCACGCCCTCGAAGCTCGGCCCTCAGGCGGAGTGCCCTGGCGGGCAGCGTCTTGGTCCAAAATTTTATTCCTCTTAAAAAACCACACTCCAAATGTATACATGTAAACTCTCAGCCCACATAGTCTCATAAAAGTTTCGCCTCATTTTCGTCCTGACACATTGAGCATCATCATTAGTCTTTTTAATTAGAAATGTTCTATATTTATGTTATTTCTCATGAGCTCAAATACCCGATTGGTAAATTCTTATTAATAATAATTCTTTATTAGCTATTTTAGCTATCTATCATACAATTAAACAAATATATGTAATTTGTGTTTTTAAATAATACATTCAATTTTTTGAGATACAAAGATAAAGATAATTAATACATTCTAAAATTATAACAATTTATAATAAACATATAAATGTATAACACACCACACATGACAATAAACAAATGAACACATGTACATAAATACTAATATTAATAATAACAAAATTCAAATTAATCCTACATTAAAAAACAAAAATCACAATTTTGATACTATGAGATAACGAATATAACAAAAATAACAATAATAATCTTTATTAGCCACTTTCTGCTATATTCATACAATTAACAAATATATATATATATAATATATATATATATATATATATATATATATATATATATATATATATATATATATATTTTTAACTAATACATTCAATTTTGAGAAACAAATGATAGACATAATTCTAAAATATAACATATAATAATAAACATACAGATATATAATACACAATACATGACAATAAGTAACTATACATACATATGAGACAAGACCAAGGAGTGGATTACTGCATTTAAATAAATAATAAATAAATAATGGGACACACACATATACATATATATTTATAAATATATTTACAATAATACATATATAATACACAACATATACCTACACTATCCACCCTTGCAACAAGGAATATACTGTTTATAAATACTAATTGACGAGATGATTTTTTACTCTTGTTGTGACAAAAGTAATAGTCTCATCTCTCTTTTGAATGCAACTAGGTTCTTAAGTTTTTTTATATGTTCGGGTAAGTTATTGTATGCTCTTAAGCCCTTATAAAATACATTATTCATTGTACTTGTTTTATTAACTCTACTCAAGTAGAAATCATTTCTCTGTCTTGTCCCGTATGAATGTAATATGTAATGTGTGGGATTCGTTTCATCTAATATGTCCATCAGATATTCCGGTGCTAATTGATTTTTTAATTTTATAAATAAATACCATAACCTGCATTTCTATACCATTCTTCACATCAAGCCACTCCAATGTATCAAGCATTGATTTGACCTTTGTAAATTTATTGCACTTTAATATATTCCTCATGGCTTTGTTCTGTAGTTTCTGTAGACGCTCGATGTCTGCTTTACAGAACATATATAATATTGTAGGGCAGTACATGAAGTGGGGCAAGATAGTAGTTTTATATACTAGTGATGCCGTATAAGAGGAGAAAGACATATAGCTATTCTGCCGAGTACACCTACTTTTTTTGTTATTTTATTTATTATATAATTTGCATGATCCCTGAACATTAGTCCGTCGTCAATTATGATGCCGAGATATTTTATTCTGTCAACTTGCTCTAAATTCTTATTTCCAATTTTTAAAGCATTATTTTTGCAATGTCTAAGTTTATTGTTCTTTGTGATCAGCATATATTTTGATTTTTCAGCATTTAGGCTTAATTTGTTGTAATTTAACCAGTCATGTACATCCTCTAATTCTTTATTTAATGTTTCAATAATTTTGTTATAATCGTCACCCATCATAGTTATTAGCGTGTCATCGGCAAATAGATAAATATCACTTTGCTTAGTCACTCTAACAATATCATTTATGTATATTAGGAATAGTACTGGACCAAGAACACTACCTTGAGGGACCCAACTTCAACTTCTCTATTTTCAGAATTATTTATCCCATATTTCACCCTTTGCCATCTGTCTTTAAGGTAGCTTCGAAACCATTCTAATGCAACACCTTTGAATCCGATTTCTCAAGTTTTTCCTATTAGAATGTCTCTATTGACTGTCTCGAATGCCCTTGTTAAATCCAGAAATACCGCTACTACCATTTTACCATTGTCCAAGTTTTTCTTCCATTCAGAGACAATATTTTGTAGTGCTGTTTCACAGTTATGTCCGGTACGGAAGCCTGATTGATTTATTGCAAACAATTTGTTATTTTTTATATATTCCATTATTTGGTTGTATACAGTTGTCTCAAGAATTTTTCTATAATTGGGAGCATGTTAATGGGTCTGAATTCTTCACATTTATTTGTACCTTTAATTTTTTGGATGGGTATAACAGTTGAAATTTTTAGATTATTGGGGACGATGCCTTCCAAATAGAACTATTGATTATATGTAGAAGTGGATTTGCGATAGAATCAAAGCATTCTCTTACAAAACAAACATCAATGTCATCTGGACTACCCTTATTACTTAATGAAAATATGATATTCTTTAACCCATTTGTATCCATTAATTTGAAGTCAACAAATGCCCCATGAGTCTTCATCAATCCAGTCATTATTACTTTAAAACGAATTTACCTATATCCAATTAAAATTTTTGTGCAGAGGGTAGCAGATTTTTTATATATTGAAGGAGACAATAAAAGAGTGTTCCTTCAATTTACCTATATCTAATTGGGTAATCTGAATCCATGAGAAATAACATTTCTTATAAAAACTAATGATGATGAAAGGACAAACCTTCAAAACTATAGTCTCAGACAAATCAATTATATATAACGAGCTTTTCGTGCGTGGCTTCGGCATGCCCTCGAAGCTCGGCCCTCCGGGCTGGTGCCCTGACGGGCGGCGTCTCATTCCAAAAATGTTATTCCTCTTAAAAAACCACACTCCAAATGTATACCTGTAAACTCCCGAAAATACATAGTCTCTTAAAAGTTTCGCCTCATTTTCGTCCTGACACAGCTACAGAAATGAGGCTCTAGATATAAATCTGGAAGTATTTGTTTTTTCTATAATCTACAGCATTGTGATATTTTTTGTGTGGAAATAGATTTATTTAAATAAGTGGGATTGTGTGAGGATGAGAATTATATTTTATCATTTTTTTTAAATTTGGGATCGATAATCGATATAAGGCTCCAAATATTTAAAAGAGATCAGGTGTTGTTTCTATGACAGGCTGCTCCAGTATTGCAATGAAAACTCATATGGGCATGCGTGTCTTAAGTCGTTCAATTTTGTAAAAATCAAAAAATAATGACAACAAAATTTAGATTTTTAAAAAATTATAAAAAAGTGGCAAATTATTAAAGAATAAACAAATAATAGTAAAAATACCATTCAACTAGATAGATAAGCAGTCTCGAACTCCGTTAAACTGAAATAAATTTTAATAAATTTGTCCTAATTCTACTTTTTCAACATATGAGCAGTTAATTTTTTATGCGTGACAGGTAGACTATTCTTTCGGGTATTAAACTATGACTATTGTTTGCATCTATTTGGAATTGATTCAACCTCAGGGAAACTATTAGGAATTACAGCCCTTAATCTCCAATATAATTTTAATAGATATTTCTTTATTAAGGCTCTGTGAAATTTTCAAAGCATAGAAAAGAAAAATTTATTTCTTGGGCCAAAAATTAGGAAATAAATTTTAATGTGAATAGAGTTAATAAAAGTGTTAGCTATTCAAAATGTTCCAGGTTAGGCTGTCTATGATTAAATAAATTGAATTTTTACCATCTTTCAGTTTCTAAATCAGAGGAAGTTAAAAAGATCTAAAATGCAGACAGAGTCACATAAATAATAAATTCTTAGGAATCGAGCTGAAATTTCTTTCGAATTTCCTGACTTATAGGTATGAGGCAGGGACGTTTCCAGAAGAAGCTCCCATGGGATCGAAATCCTTTGAAATCGTCTAGCTGACATAAAATATAAATAATACAATAAATACACAAAAACCTAATATAAAACTATCTATAGGCATCTATCTATTCTGTACTTAATAATAATCGGCTTACGACGAAGAGATTTTTTTTTAATTTTAAAACCCACCAATAAATAGTTCATGAGAAATAAAATTAATTAAAATTAGAAAATTTAATTTATTAATTTAAAACCCCCCAATAAGTTCAGGGGCCCTAACCAGCAAGGCCAAAAGCGGACTTCGCAGCTGGTTAATAATATTTTACTTTATCATATCATAACTAAATAAAGTAAAAACGGTTAAAACTATTTTGATGAAAAAATATTGATGGATATAAATTATTTAAATTGCTGTTGTTATCGTCGATGACGAATATTTTTCTTTGTGGCTGGTTATTGGGTACTTTTTATGAGGAGGTTAAGTTCAAATATTGCCTGAGGAAGCAGAAAAATATACTGCGAAACGTAGCAACAATTTGAAAATTCAACTTCTAATTTTATTTCAAGCCCAAGTACCCAATAACCACCCATCAAGAAAAATTAATTATTTAGGCAAAATGAACGTGTTACCAAATTTTGTTTTCCTAAGCTATAACTCAAAAATCTATGACGGTATCAAAATGAAATTTTATATTTAGATATTTTTTTTTTTTTGAAAAAAAAGAGCTGATTAGATTTTGGCTGAAATTCAGACAAGAGGAGGGTTTTTAAAAATGTGAACCCTATGTTCAATTTGGACCAAATTTTGCACAGTTATTATGTAGGGTCTTTTAGTTTATCAGACGAAATTTTATTTATTTTTTTATATGAAAGCTGGCTGTGATGATAGTCAAGATCTGTAAAAATTTGATATTTTATAATTATATTTATTGTTTAATATTTTCTTATTATTACTAGCTGCGAGGCCCGCCTTCGGTGAGCCTCTTGTTAGCCAGGTTATTTAAGGGCCAATTGTATGTCGGTTTGCAGTCTTTGTTGTTGACAAACGGTCAATTTAGATTCACCAAGTGCCCGACCGGTTGGCCAATCAGATGACACGCACTTTCATCTGATTGGCCATCCGACCGGGCACTTGGTGAATACTAAGGGTTGACCGTTTGTCACTTAACAATGACTTTACAAACCGATATACAACTGGCCCTAAGAGAGCAGGAGGGTGGCCATAGAAGTAGTTACTAATCAATTTCAACCCCCCCTTAGGAGTGTCTAAACCACCCATTGTTTTTTCACAGATAGTAAATAATAGATATACCAAATTTGTTTATAATTGTTCCAGACGTTCAAAAGTGTATAAAAAATACCATACATACATGCATACAAACATTGAATTTTATATATTTTTTTTTTTTTTTTTTTTATAAATTTTATTAAACCAATTATTTTACATGAATTAATGTATACATTGTATTTGAGCTTCGACTCTGGAGATTACTTCTCCACCATCGACTGTCCTTGATCATCTTTGTAGTCCTTGTTTTTAATAAGAGGAAAAAACTAATTAAACAAAAAAACCTCTTTTCCGATTTAATTCAATTTCGTCCATTGTCAATCCAATTTCTATTTTTCTGAATTTTATATATAGATAGATTATTATTAGGTACTACTGTTAGTAATGATTAGAATCGAAAATAAATAATAATAAACGACCAGGAAGTGAAAATATAAGCTTAAAAAACATTATCTTTCCAAAATCTATCTAATTATTTATAGGCTCTATTTTGGATCAACAGATAATCAGACCCATGTGAATCCAACTTTAGAACTCAAAATGTTATAAAAAAAACCCATAAAATTTTAATTATTTTATTTTTTTAAATCTCACAAGGGAGGTGTAATTATAATAAATATTCTAAATCACCTATCGATCTTCCATCAGAGTCTCAATCCGAAAAAAATAAGAATTAATTAACACCAAAATTTCCACCCCACCAAAAAAAGGCCTTCCTGAAGCATTTTCAAACATTTTTATGATTCCTTTCGCTCATTCGTTCAGTGTACTGCTATTAAAATGGCAATTAATTAATTAATTAATTGATTGGAATTTCGCAATAAATTTCTAGTACACCATGTGTGGTCTAAATCGAAAAAAAAACTTTCCAAAACATCAGGAAATAAAATGGTATTAACTTATTGAGAAATATTTTGAAGAAGACAATAATATAATAATAATAATTTCTAAATGAATGTCCAAGGTAAAATATAAATATTAATCCTTTCGAATTTTTGAACAATATTATCATAAGCTGCTAATATAAAATTTTATATTACAACACTTCTTTACAAGAATTAGGTTAATATCAGTTTCCCATGACTTGGATAGTTTTTAGCTTTCGATTAGAATTTGATAGTCTTTTTCCTCAATAATACTATGATAAAATTTAATTGAATCCAATCCTCTTTTTTGTGTTGAAATTATTGATATAAAATTAAATTTATCTTATCATTTGAATATTTAAGAAAAAAATTACAAAAAAATAAGACAATTTTTCATTAGTTAATTTTTTTTTACTTTCACTTATATCAATATCATTATATGACGCAATTGAAAAGATTTTGTTTGGGCAAGAGAGCAGACTTGTTGATTCATAAAGAGAATCAATGATGTTGTCCTCTGCTTGATGAAAATAAACATTTTCATATATATTATATAGGTACTAAATATTAATATGTATATTGGGAAACTGAGAATTTAAATACGCTATCTGGTGGTCAAAGCTAGAACTAGAGGATGAAGGATAAATAACCAACTAATAGAAGACAATTTAACAGTAATTAAGGTGATTAAAAAGATGGAATCGTGTAAAAAACTTAATATTGAAATGAATGTAAAACAATTTAACAACGTTGGAATACAAGTGCATACGGACAATTTTATTCCAAAATTTTCAGAATTTATTTCGAACGATCAAGTACATTAGCTGAAATTAATTTAATAAAAAAATTTCTTAAACAATAATGTGTACTTGGATGCATCAGCCGATTCCACAATCCTTCATACGCTAGTTCGTTTTTTGACCACTAGGCGTTCAAATTTTAAGCCACGCCTTTCCCAAGGTTTCCAATACATAATTTATTTTATAGTTTCGAAAGTTTCACCTTCATCGTGAGTCTTTTTAATTAAAAATATTTTATCTGTTATTTGTCGTGGGGTCAATTACCCAATTGGATATGAAAATTGGCTAGCTTGCTATAACAATAATTGACCCCATTAGAAATAACAGATTAAATATTTATAATTAAAAAGACTGATGATGAAGGTCAAATATTCGAAACTATAGTCTCAGATAAATAACTATAATACAAAAGTATTTATATTTGGTATCTATCTATATATATGTTTATTTGCACCAAGCAGAGGACAACCTCATTGATTTCTCTATGAATCGCTGTGAACTATTGCATACTTCTCGACCTCCCGAGGAGAAATTTTTTCAATTAAATTCATTTTAAAATTTTTAGTCTGAGAAATTATAGGTGGTTTTAAATCATCAACACATAAATACAATTTAGATTTTTTAAAGACAAATTGACCACAGTCCCCTCAGCCCTCTCCGGACTCCTCTTGCATATAAATAGGTAATTATTAATTTTTTATTCCGAGTGAAAAAATTACCTTTAAAATTTGATGACTTCAATAATTGTCTTTAACAGATTATGTAAAGTTTAAAATTCTACGAATAAATTTGGTAATACTTAAGCGAAAAAAATAATTGAGTGAGGTTCTAATTAAATCAAAACCAATCATTGGAGGATGTGAATAATTTGAGCTTGGGTATTTAATGATTGGTTCCAGAATTTTTCTCTTAAATCGAGTTCTAATTCATGAATTTCGGAATAGGTTGTTAACTTTTTTATGTTAAACTTCAATATGGCTGATTAGGAATCATTTCGAACGTTTTATCTCGTACTTTCTCTACATTAGATATAAGAGACGTCCGTGGTCAATTTACAATTTACATAATTATCCCGAATTCTAAACGCACTACTTTGGATTGTGATTATTGTTCTCTAGAATTTTCGACACAAGAATTCTTAAACTTTATAAAAGAATTTCGATTCCGATTCTTGAGATTTATAATCGATCCTCAATTCTCGAAAATTTTCGAGATTTGCAAAAAAAAAATTCGATTCTCAATTCTCGAGAAATTATGAGATTTACAAAAAAATTTCGATTCCCAATACACGAGAATTTTCGTGATTTTCAAAAAACTTCGATACTCAATTTTCGAGATTTTCGTGATTTACAAAAAACTTCGATTCTCAATTGAGAATTTTCGTGATTTACAAAAAAAAAATTGATTCTCAATTCTCCAGAATTTTCGTGATTTATATAACAATTTCGATTCTTTAATTCTCAAGATTTGTAAGAAAATTTCCATTTCCGATTCTTGATAAGTTTCTTTAGTAAAATTGCTGCTGTTTTCAAAAACCAAAACGTATAATACATATAGAAAAATATATATTATTTAAAATATGTTTTTAAATGTGAAGATGGAGACATCGTTAAAAAGCAGTTTCACGAATTAAAATATTTGCTTTTTAGTTATTTGATTTTTGTTTGTATTAGTTTCATATTTGAATTTTATAAATAAAGTATTATACAACACAAGGCCGTAGCCAGAAAAAATTAGGAGGGGGTTAACTACCCACCGAGGGTTTAGGGGAGTATGGATATACTCCTAGGAGTAGGAGACATGTTCTACCTCTCTGAATCCTCTATTGCTTTTTGTTAATCAGAGTACTATTTTTATTGAAAGTTTTGTTTATATCGTGTAAAATTTCGATGTTTACTTCAACATTTCAGGTGTGGGGGTAGGCTACCCCCCCCGCTAGATGCAAATAAAAATCAACTTTATTATCTGAATTTAAAATTTAAAATAATCATTTTTGTTATTCAGCTTCATAATAAGATTTAAATATATCATAAGGGGAAAAGGATCAATAAAACTAAGAGTTATATTAAACGATCATTAATAACGTTTCGCTGTTTTATTACAGTTTCTTCAGGCCCTTGATCAATTTTTTTTCTAAACACTGAGTTTGTGAAGTTACTGTGGATTTTCCAAATAAATATTGGTGTTGTGCAAGTGAAATTTGTTCAAATCTTTATATTTATGTATGTATAGGGTAGGCCATCTAACATTTGGAATTTAAATCGACTATAAAAAAAAACTAATGAATATTTTTTCAAAATGATGAGTTTATTAGAAAGATTTTTTTGAATGAACATCATTATTCGATTTCCAAAAACAGTGAGCAAACGATCGATGGTTACGTTGGATGTGTGGCAAGTGGTCCTGTCCTATTGAAACAAAATGTCACCTATGGAAAGAAAAATGTTGTGTTTCATTCTTAAATGAAAATGTCCAATCTTTCTAATAAACTCATAATTTTGAAAAAATATTCATTACTTTTTTTATAGCCGATTCAAATTCCAAAAGTTAGATGGGCCACCCTATACATACATATAAAGATTTGAACACATTTCACTTGCACAGCACCAATATTTATTTAAAAAATCCACAGTAATTTTTATAGGCTAAATGAACCGACAAAAATTGATCAAGGACATAAAGAAGTTGTAATAAAACAGCAAAGCGTTGTTTGTTAAAAATTTTATTCGCTTTTGAGAGTTCGCCATATTAAGTACTGAGCATTCTAATACTTATGTACACACTTTTAACCGACTTCAAAAAAGGAGGAGGTTCTCTAGTCGACTGATTTGTTTTGTTTTTTTTTTGCTTTTTTGTGTCTATGTTACCTCATATCTCCGCCAATTGGGAACCGATTTTGAAAAAAAATTTGCCTTGGGTTCAGTCTAGCTTCCGATTGGTCCTGTTTTTTTTTTATTGGTATTAGACCTTTTTGTTAGGTTTGTTCAGGCCTAACTTCTTTGTTAATGAACCGATTTCGATGATTCTTTTTTTATTGGAAAGGGGGTATCTTAGGGATGGTGCCATATTAATTTGGTCAAGTTCTGATGATATTATCACTATTAATAACATCACTAAAAAGAGAAAAATAAAAATAATTTTTAAGAAAAAATAAAACCGACTTCAAAAAAATTAAACGCAACAAATAAAATACACTAAAAGGTATAAAATAATTATTATCTTATTTAGTTACAACTAAACGAAGAAATATTAACATGAAATTACTTTTTGAAGTCGGTGCCAAACAAACTATACCTATAAGCGAGCGTATCTGCCAAACCTACTAAGTAAGATCCGTCGAGTGCGATTCATAAAAGGTATATGTAACTAATATACTAAATAAGATAATAATTATTTTATACCTTTTAGTGTATTTTATTTGTTGCATTTAATTTTTTGAAGTCGATTTTATTTTTTATTTTTTATTATTTTTATATTGTTTCTTTTCCTCTAAAAATTGATATATTTATTAAAAATAATATTAATAAATCGATTTTAACAAAATTACCGAGTAACGCTCTTGCTATTCCAAGTACCTACTAAGATCAACCTAAAATCGGCATAAATGGCCCTTAGTGCCTCGCCATACCCTACATTTTTAACACTCTGGAGTGGAATCGTTTGTACCAGTCTCGTTTTGAAAATGATTCCATCTTGAACAGGAGTTGACCCGGTTGACCCCCGAGGCTCGAATTGCCTGGCTCGCGAGTCCGGAGTTCGGAACCCGATTGCGGGGGCGATTGACTCTCAAGGAAATCGCCTCGTCCTCCTTCTTCTTCTTCATTCCGAGCCTGTCTTTAAACTCCTGCAACTTCACCGTCCCAGTCTCTGTCTGTGTGTCTTAGTACTGGTGTGCTGAACTGGTGCAGTTGCCCAACCGGGAGAGTGTGGTCCAAACGAGCCCCACAGCCATTGCAGCTTACAAAGACGGACGCGCGCCAACCTCTATAATTGATCGATAAAATCGGACCGGCAAAATCCCCCGGGGTCATCTCCTATATATTTATATCCTGACATTGATATTAAAAAAAAAATAAAATCCCTTTTTACCAGAGCCATTTTAAATGAATGCATTTGCTGTAAAAAAATACCCGGACGCGAATATCAAATATCTAGATAACATGTGACTTGCAATTAAGAAAACTTTGTTACGAAAAAATCCTTTCAAAAAAAACTTGCAATATCTTAGTATATCATTAAACGTGTGAAAACAAAACCTAAAATAAAAGTGATTAAATTTTTTTATTAATGCATTAAAAATCAGCAAATCAATTTTCTTCAGTAACCGAAAAATTACATACTTTATAAATAGCCTGAGTAATTTTAAATTTCAATTTAAATGATCCTACTTCATTATTTTTATTCTTTAGGTAGTGATGAAAAATTTAATTTATTTTAACTTGAAATTCAATATATTATTTTCGCTTAGAAATTTACTGTAAATTTCTATGTAATAATATATAATTATCCATATTTATACATATTGCCTATAACAGAGAAGGTGGATTTTAACAAAAAGACTACAAGTTGAAATTCATTCAAAATAAGCAGTAGAGAAAGTTTAAGTACTAAAGAAAATTGTATTCTTTTTTTATATACGTTTGGATCTTTGGAACTTGCATTTGTGATGTTCAGTGGGAAACACAAAATCTTTTAAATAAAAGTCATAAAAATAGGAAAAATAATCTTAGATTCATATACCCTCTCCAGATAATAGAGTAGTTGGAATTTGCTACTTTCAGAGAAGTTAAAAAATCGGCATGAGATACAGAGCTGTTTTTTTTTTTTTTTTTTTTTTTTAATGCAATCGAATGCAGAAGGGGTTGCACCAGTAAAGATGTAGCCCCTATGGATCTCGAAAGACCCTTGCATTACCGAAGAGAAGGGAAAGTTGATTAAGTGAGAGGGTGTAGACGTAGGTGTCTATGCACTCTGGTTTTGAAGGTTTGAAGATCATAGGTGCTCGGAAATATAGAGGCTGGGAGAGAGTTCCAGTTCCTTGAAGTCATGGGGATATATGTATTCGCGAATGAAGTGGTCCGGCACTTTTCCAATTTGACCGCAAAAGAGTGTTGGGAGTCGGCAAAACGTGTGCTGCGTGCAAAGCATGCTTTGGGGGGAATTATTGATTTTATCTCATCAGAGCACCTGCCGTGATAGTATCTATAGAAAAGGGAAAGGGCAGAGACATCTCTTCGATGAGCCAGGGAGTCGAGGGAGTCGGTGAGGGTAGAATCGTCAATTAGCCTGACGGCTCGTTTCTGAATTGCATCAAGGGTAGCAAAGAGAATATTTTG
Organism: Forficula auricularia; assembly: GCA_024734495.1. Taxonomy (NCBI): domain Eukaryota; kingdom Metazoa; phylum Arthropoda; class Insecta; order Dermaptera; family Forficulidae; genus Forficula; species Forficula auricularia. The sequence continues at coordinate 674,857 of JALMQS010000791.1, forward strand.
AGGCTCCTCTCCACAGATGAGAGCCGTATTCGAGACAGGGGCGGATTTGGGCCTTGTAGATGGTGAGAAGTGTCCAATCAGTCTTCGGCCTGAATTTATCACGATTATGCATATCCCCTAATATTAAGTCTTTTGATGTTGTTAATGTTTACAATTTATTGTTAAAAGCTTAATTGATCACCACTAACTATTTGCCATCGGGGGAGTGAATTTGTATTGAATTCGCCCTACCTTATTAATTCTATATATTATCTTGAATAAATGTCACCTCTGCTGTTACGTCAAATCAGTCTTCGGCCTGAATTTATTACGATTATACATATCACCTAGTATTAAGTCTTTTGAGTTTGTTAATGTTTACAATTTATTGTTAAAAGTTTAATTGGTCACCAATAACTATTTGCCAATGGGGTGAATTTACATTGAATTCGCCCTACCTTATTAATTCTATATATCTTGAATAGATGTCACCTCTATCGGAATTTTTCTCCAGTTGTGTAAAGTGCCTCCCTAGAAGTGGGTTAAATTTCGTTTACAAGATGTTTAATGCAAGAAGGAGCGCACCAAGAATTCTATACAGTTAAAACCGACAGTTAAAATCGACAGACACAAGAACAATGTTAAATAAAAGCATACGTAGTTGCTTAGAACTCTACATTTGCAGCTATCTTCATTAATTCTCAAAATTTAAATCTCTTTTTCCTCTTGATATTCCTATCATCACGCTTGTTCTTCTTCTGCCAATGAATAGATATAATAGAGCGGCTTCTTTATCTGATAAACGATTAGCGATAGACTCTTTGTATTAAATAATCTACATAGATTTATACACGTCAAATCAAGTTTTTTTATCTCAACTAATTTGTCTAAAATATTAATTACTTGATGATTTTTGATCAAATACAAGTTTTCTAGATAGACTAAAATATATGTTTAATGTCTTGTCTTAACAAAGTGGTCTCTGCAATGGATTATATATAGGCTGAACCATCCTCTTTTGACATATCCTTTTTATATAATAAGATCTGATGAAGTTTTCAAAAATAATTAGATTAATTGAATTGTGATCATTTTATGTTGATAAACTAAAATTGAAATATAAAAGTTAAATAAGATTGAATTAGTGGAAGTAGAGATATATAGGTAATAAAAAAATATTTGGGATGATTATTAATGACAAAGGGAAATTGGTCGGTCCATATAAGTATGTCCTAAAATGTTAATTAAGATATAATGAATACATTTTTCTAATTGGCCTTGCGTACCTACTTAAGTTGAAAGGAATGATTATATCTAGGCATCTAGAGGGACTTTTTTATGATATTGATGAGGTGTTATTCCAAAAAAGAAAAAGAGGGAGAAATTTCAGGAGTTGTGTTGGGGTCGAAGATACCTGTGGATTTGTAGCCAATTTAATTAAAAACATTTTTTAACGGGAAGTTTTGAAGCTAAAAATCTCAAAATCTAATCAGTGCTTCGTTTTATGAATACAAATAATTTGGCTCTAGGACGAACTTTCTACTTCATTTCTTACCAACTTGAGTTATGGAGGGTATTAGAATCCAGGGAAACACATATACTCCGATATTAGGGAATTTACCAGCGATCTAGCGCACCTCACATATCAAAATTAATGAATTATAAAGTGATTTTCTTCTGGTCTCAAAGATTTTATAAATTCAATTTTTTGTGCCCCCTCTTTCTACCCCCCCCTAGAACTTAAAAAAAAATTAGGTAATTAATTAACTCCCTAACTCACTGGCATTTTAACAAAATAATTCATATCTAATAAAATGTCATTTTTTGTTATTCGCTATATAAGGCTTTCTTGTAGACCGAAACGTCCTGATTTTGCTCAATTTTTTTTATCAAAATAAATATTTCTAGCTATATTTATGAGATATATTGGTAAAATTTGTGGTTGAGTTTGGAACAAAGGGACCTATGTGTTCCATACTTTATAATTTTTAAGCCCCTGTAAGGTAGGCTTCTAAAATGCAGAAATGTAAAAATAATTGCATATGCTAGAAGATTTAATGGATAATTGGGATATAATTAATGCAAAATTGATCAGATTAGTTCGAATGTACAAAATTATTAAATTGTCTTCTGAATTACATATACTTCCAAAGTTTCAAATCGATAGGACAATTAGAAGTAGGATAAAATCGACTTTCTAGAATCCCTTAGATCTAGATCTGTTAAATACAAGTTAAGCTAATATAAGGCGTTTAAAAAGAAGCACAATTACAATACTTTGCTATATATTAAAGTAAAAGAGAATGCTTTAAAATTACATTTACACATTTTTCAGTTGTTTCTAAGCATAAATAAGAAAAAATAATAATCTACTGATTCTAATAGTAACGGTCGCCCAGCAGGCTTCGCTTGCCGTGCGGGCTCGCTAAGCAGAAATTGACCTAATTTTTTATAGATCATTATAATACTCTGACAACTTTGTTTATGATATTCATCCCTTATCCTCATTTCCTCTTTTTTTTTAATTATTCATTAATTATTCATTTCTAATTTAGTAATTTAGACCAATAAATAAATAAATCCAACCTAAATGACGTTTAAATTGCTTTCATAAAAATATTTTTTTTTCCTTCATCTCCATATTATAACTTTAAATAGAGATAAAACGTGTTTTTGATTAGTTATTAAAATTATATAATATACTATTTAATATTGCAAGTGTAATTCGGTTTTCTTTTCGTCCAATGTGTTAATTAATTGAAATGATCTCGAATTAACAAGAGCTGGCTAGGAAAAGCAAGTATATAATATAATCAAAATCTTGTTTTATTGTTAAAGGAATAGAAAGGTTTAAAAAATTCGGCAATGTGCTTAACACCACAAGGCAGAAGTGATAACATATATGTAATTTATTATTCTAATATTCTAAATTTATTAAAATGTATATTTTTATAAAAAATAAATATTTTAAGTAAACTTTTAGCTATTTTTTTGAGATTGTTAAATATATATTTATTTTATCTATTTTTAAATATGTAAGGTCTGGGGAAACAATGAACAAATATATTTAGTTAATAATATGCTGGTTATTTTCCATTAAGAGAAGGTCTAATTTGTTAAAACGGAGAATACACCAGGAATTCGCTGATGAGCGAATTTCACCGGCGTCGGCTACGCGCGAATGTAGGACAGGGGCTAGCGGGGAGCGGAAGAGGAGAGAGCGGCGACGAACGCGTGGCGGGACGAGAAGCCAGAGCTGGGCCTAGCGTTGAGGCAGAGAGTTTGAGCTTAGGGAATCGTGTAAAAATTAGGGGTTGAAAAGGGGTGAAACGACTGGTGGAGTGAGTAGTGAAATAGAACGTGAACCAGGAGTATACAACTCAGGGTGTGATTATCTTATGAGGATATCAAGGGTGTTGAAAGGAGAACAGATGACGGCCGTCAAATCGAGTGAGCTCACTAATATTATTACAAGTAGAATAATCATATTATTGTACTAATACCTAAATAATCAAACATAATTTTAATGTTATTAGTTAGTAAGTTAATTATATTTAAAAATCATCATATTATTATAACTAATACTAAATAATCAAATATAATTTTAATGTTATTAGTTAGTAAGTTAATTATATTTAAAAATCTTAAATTCATAAAGTAAATATTAGATAAAACAAACAAACCTCTTGTGTTCATTAAATTACCAAATTGGCCTAATAAATATATTTAAATTATTTATATACATTATTAAAATAAATTGTAAATATAAAAATAAATATTAAACAATTAATTAAGAATTCTACCTATAATTTTATCCTCACTACCTACCCTCCGCGGACAGGGCGCAGAGGGCTTATCCCCTTGAGGGGCAACGCAGGGGCTTACAATATAATATTATTATATTTAATGTTTATTTTTTTTTAGTTTTTTATTATACCTACTTAGTCCAAAATCCTGAATAAAAAATAAAAAATTTAAAAATTAAATATAATAATATGATTTTTAAAAATAACATAACATAAATATATATTTAACAATGCCAAAAAAATAATTAAAAGTTTACATAATAAATTTATTTTTTATAAAAATATAAATTTTAATAATTTTATTATTTTTTGAAAATGAATAATTAATATATTTTCCGACAATGATTGAACTGGTACTAGACCACAGCCCAACCGTGATGGGTGACGCGACTTGTAATGTGACGCGTGACGTCTCAATCTCATTTACTGACCAGGAAAATAAAAATGTACATAAGCGCCAAAATTCAAATATAAGATATTATTTTGAGCTTAGAGTTAATGCTGCAGCGCCATCTGTAGCGTGACGCAGACCCCAACCGTGACGCGTGATGCCCGATGCGTGACGCGTGATGCGCGACGCGTGACGGGTCAATCCCATTTACTGCCTAGTAAAATAAAAAGTGTGCAAGGCGCGCAAAAAGAAGTTATCACTTCAAAAATTTAAATTGGAGGAAAAAGGAAACGTATTTTGATGTCCAGATATGCTTTCTGAAAATTTGTCATTATTAGACAAATTTATTTTTGAGAAAGTCTATAATAACTTGACACAAAGTTATTTAATCCGATTTGGGGAATATACATAAATTCAGGAATTTGAAGTGCAAAATTTTTTTCAAAAATTCTTTTGAAATATCTTTAGAAAATCAAAAAAATTCAAAAAAAAAAAAAATTGAAAGACAAAAAATACACGAAAAAAGTATATTTTAAGAATAAATTCAGAATACTTTTGTTTTCAAAAAATTTCGATTACATTCGAAATTATTATTAATAATGGTATATCACTCGCATCCATAATAAATATTAATTAAAATAGGAATAGCAAGAAATTGGACAATAAATAAAAAACATAGTTTTTATTAAATGGGCCAGACGTTTCGTTATTTTGACTTCCTCAGTGGCCCATTTTATCACTCTTTGTCAAAAGACAATTCGACTATGCGACGAAACATCTTTAATCTTTTTTATTATTACTACAATACATTATTGGCCTCAATTATTCAACAATCTCGAACCTTTTTTCTCATTTCAACAATTAAAAAAATCAAAATTCTTCTCTTTATGGTGTTTTTATTTTTAAACAGTCAAAGCTGAGGAATTCGAAATAAATCGACGAAACGTCTGGACAATTTAATAAAAACTCTTTTTTATTTATTGTCCGATTCCCTGCTATTCCTGTTTTAGTTATTAATAATAATAAATGGTAAAACAGTTGAATAAAGATATTGAAATAATTAGATGTCCAGAAATAGAAATTTTTTCTGAAACTTCTCAATTGATAAATATTAAAATATTATTTATCTCCTGTAAATCTATTTTATATTGTAATGTACGATATTCTATACCCAAACATGTCTTGGTAAAAAAACATCGAAATTCCTGTGAATGAAATTCGAAAGCCCCTTTACTCGCTATAAGAGATCCGATATCTTGCATTTCCATTCACTAAAAAATTCTCTTTCTTTTCGATTAAATGTTAAAGTGGTAAAGGAAGGATTTTATGCAAAATTATGTAAACACTTTTCAATGAATGTATCGTTGATAAATCGACGACATTGATTTGGCGTTAAATATAATTATAAATAACCCGAATGAGAGAAGAACGTGTTCGAGGAAAAGAAAAGAAAGAAAATTCTTTCCGGAGACTTGAATGCGCTAATGGGATGGATCGAGGCCTTCACCAACTCATGTCTTAAATAATTCATCAAGCAATTAGTGTATCAGTGTAGACGAATGTATTTGTGCTCGGGGTATGTGTAGGTGTCGAGTGTTAACTGTTAACTATTCGTTTTGAGACATTAGATATACCTATATAGAGACGCCATGTTGTAGACGCGTCTTCTGTGGCTGAAACCAATTAAGCAATTCGTTTTTTAACAGAAGTTGAAGAACTCACAGATTAACAATATATATATACTCAAATTGGAAATGATTAATTTTTTATTTTTTTTTAATTTCATTTATTTTACGTGAATTGATGATTGATTGATCACCGTGACGAATGATGCATATTCATTTGTCAATTTCTTTTGTATAGCTTATGTCGAAACGAGTTCCGGTTTGTTAGCTTCACTTGAAATCAAATAATCAAATAACATTCAAATATTTTCTTAAGCTTTGTTAATAGTTTTAATTAAAATCGATTATAATATATAAAAAACATGATGGTGTATATGTATACTATATGGGACTTTCCCCTCTTTTGAAATACCAATTTTAAAATGAGAAAACAGTAATTAAATACTATATACCCCACAAGATTGAAGAAGAGAAAGGTTCTTTGATTTGGATAAGTCAATGTATCTAAAATTTAGAATGAAACTAAAACTTTTCGTTACAGAAAATTTTCTAGAAAACGTTAATATTCGCCTGAGCTAGTTTCATTTAGAATATACTCTAATTTGATAATTATTATTATATTATTTAAATTATTAATTATTTTATTATTGGTTATCGTGATTGACATCCAAATTGAATAATATTGATTAGAGAGTGTCAGTCAAAAAATGAGAATGAAAATTTTAGGTCTTGAAATAAAAATTATCACTTAAAACAGGAATAGCAGAGAACTGGACAATAAATAAAAAACAGAATTTTTACTAAATGGGCCAGACGTTTCGTCGATTTATTTCGACTTCCTCAGTGACTAGAATGACAAAATAGGAAATCTGATTTCCTGTTTTATTAATTAATACTTATTATGGATGCAAGTCATATACCGAAAAATTATAACTTTCTTAGAATGTATTTACCACCCTCCAAAATCTACCAACTAATAGGGTCCATTTAGGATCTACATATCATCGAATGACGGACCCATAGGATTCAAGCCCTAAGAAGTACAAAAGCTCACTCATACAAATAATCTTATTTGACTCAGGAGAGATATTACATACCTAGGTGAAATTTGTTCAAATTTAAAAATTTACCTTAGAAAAATAAAAGTAAAAAATTATAGTAGCGCATTAAGATCTCTAAAATGTTTCCCTAGTAGAACAAAGTTTGAAACTATATAGAATATATAGATCTGGAGAATATATTTAGACTGTATATATATAGTTACTATATAGGTATATAGCAGGTGGGGCCACTAACCTTAATTTTGGGAGCCGCAAATTTATAAAACTGTTTCAAAGCGAGCCACATTGTTTGAAGATTAATGTTTTATTAAAAAAAAGACACATTTTTTATTTTATAAAATATAAATGTAGTAACATATATTATTTACTCACTACTTATAACATTACAAATTACAAATTAATTTTTGTATTATATTTTTTAATTTAATTATTATACAGGGGGGGGGCATAAAGATCTACCACATTTTGAAGAGATATAAAAAATGAAAAAATGTAACTAGAAAAAACTAAATATATTTTTGAAAATAAAATAAATGAAATCGTTAATGGCCCTGGCAGTCGATAAGCCCTTAAAATAAAAAATAAAATAAAAATAAATGTAATTTTTTAATGTATTTTAAACATTATCATACAAAAAAAGGGGGGGGGGTTAAAAAAAATTCTAGCTCTTTTGACCAAACTCAACCAAATTATCGATACATATTCTGTGGATCCCCAGAGGGCTAGAAATGAAAAAATAAGCAAATTTTGTATACATAGTTTAGTCGAAAGGGAAAGAATTTTCATTTTTGACCCTTCCCCATTTTGTGTGGTTAGTTTTTGCATTTCTAGCCCTCTGGGGGTCCACAAAATATGTATTCAAAATTTGGTTGAGTTTGGTCAAAAGGGCTAGAATTTTTATTTTTGACCCTCCCCCCATTTTGGGTGGTTAGTTTTTGGATTTCTAGCCTTTTTGGGGTCCACGGAATATGTATACAAAATTTGGTTGAGTTTGGTCGAAAGGACTAGAATTATCATTTTTGACCCCCCCCCCCTTTTTTTTTTGTCTGATAATGTTTAAAATACATTTAAAAAAATATATATTTTTTGTTCTTTCAAAAATATATTCAGTTTTTTCTAGTTAAATTTTTTCATTTTTTTATACCTCTTCAAAATGTGGTAGATCTTTATGCCACAGCCTGTACTTTTTAAAATCAGTATTATTCAAGAGGGTTCAAGAGCCGCACGAGACACGTTGTGGCCACCTCTGGTATATAGTTTCAAAACTTTGTGCCACAAGGGTTGTTTTTTATTTTACATTTAAATTTTATTATCATGTTAAGCCTACAGAGCAATGTATACAAATACCAATTGTTTTTTTCCTGCTTCTATGTTAAATAATTTAATTAAAAATAAAATAAAAAAGAATTTAGTTCATTCAAATCAACTAAAAGAATTCGTTAGGCATTCTTTAAATACTTCGAATAACTTGAACATTTTTCAGAGCTGTTTCCTTTTTCAATTTTTCGAATTTTTATTCCATTCCAATTCACTTAATTAAAGAGAAACACAAAATATTTTCTTATAATTAATTTATTGATGAAATATACAATGTTATATTTTCTAAAAAATGGGGTTTGGAATTGTCTAGTAAAATATTTCTACCAGTGATTGGGACTGAATTCGAACTATTTTCTTTTTTGAGAAACTGACTGGTCGAATTTTAAAGGATAATTGATGGAACGGAAGCACAAGTATAATGAAAAATAAAATAACTATTAAAGAAATATATTGATTGTATCGCCACTTTCATCCTCTTAAACCCTGAAAAAGGAGGGAAGAAAATATTCCTAGCATGTTCTTTTCCACTTCTTTTCCATTTAAAAAATGTCTGGTTTCATCTAGGACTCAACATTTTACAAACAATGTTTCAGTTTCAAAATTTTTAGATGGATAGATATTACTTAGGATTATTAAAGATTTCAAGATTAAAAAAAAAAAAAGGTATTTTATTTCTTTTAAGAACAAATTATTTTTACATTTATATTCTATAGAATATAGTAATGTGAAGTATTGCGATCGCCTGCCTGGGTCCTGCCACTTTGAAAGAGACTATCTCAGAGATGAAAAAAGTTAATTTCATTTTGTAACTTCTAGATGGAAGGTATCGATGACCTTAATAGCTGGAAACAGGATTTAGGAATAAAAATCGGAAGTAACGATTTTTTTTTTAAATTGGTATACTTATCAAGTGTCATGACGTCATGAGTTATTAGTAGTGTATAAATTTAAATCCGATTGAAAAAAGGAAGAGGGTGTATAGTAAGTTAGGAGTGTCGCGATGATTTCAAATAAGTGAGAATGTAAAAGTCGTGTGATGACCACAACAGTTGATTTTCGAAATTTCCCAACTTTCTACCAATAACTGCTAATTGTAAAAAAAAAAGTATTGCCCACTGAGACCCCTATGGACTGGGGGTAGAATAGGTCCATAGTATCCTCTGCTTGTCGTAAAAGGCGACTAAAAGGGGTTGGACGTGAGGCTAACAAGCTCACTCCGTAAAAAAACCTCCCAGTCATGGAAGCAAGCATTTGCTTCCATTCAACAGGGAGAAGAATATTAAGACACCTAGATAAAACAAAAATAATAAATTAAGATTCTAAAGAAAAAAAAACATATTTCTTTGAGAAGCTTCTCTTATAAGAAACTTGGATTATATATGTTTAATTGGCTGCTTCGCAGCCAAGTAAACATATATACATTCTACCCTCAGAACGCTCAGATCTGAGTGTAGCAAAACCGCCTGGTTTTCATTGGGAGTGGCCTCTCCCTTAGTAAGTTCTTTGACTTCTTACTAATAAAAATTTGGAACTCATATATATATTTCATTCATGCATGGGATGCAAACCGCTCCTCTGATGCAATTTTTAATCAGTTCATAAAAATTTATTCAGGAATTACATTAGAATCCTGATCAGAATTCCAAACAATAGAATTTTTAGCAGATTTTAAATAAAATAGAATCAGAATTGATTCTTAAATAATAGAGAAATTTTTTTTGAATAATTTCGCTTGACATCTTCAACTAATAAAAATATTAATTAAACAATAAAATGTCAATTTTCAAACTTACATTGCAACAATGGACATATTTGAATTCAATTTTAATAAAATGAATTTTGAATTTAAAATTGCAATTAAATTACACATTACTATTTTCTTGGTGTAATTCTTAAAGCCATATATTTAATGATTTTTTATCAAGGGATGCTTGTCATTTAAAAGGCCTATTTTCCGAGCATCGTCTCTTTGAGGTCCCTAGCTCAGTGAGTTAAGTGAGCATTCCTATCGTAATTAAATATGGATTAATTTTTAATTTAATCATTCAGACTCATTCTGGTTCGATCCCAAGCCATGCATAATATCTAAATTATTATTTTTATATAAATATATATATTTTTTTCAAATTATTTTTAAAAGATTCATTTATTTAATTATTATTTCAAATCCATTACCACAAGAATTTCGATTTTTCAAATAAATTTTAATTAAAATATATATTTTGACTGGTGAAAAGGCGAACCTTTCTGACATATAAATGTGTAGGGGAGAGGTGGCATGAAAGGGACACGTATTGAAAGGGACAATTCAAATAACTCGCTAAATAAATGTCGTCTCGGAACGACATTATTTTTGTTCTGTAGCAACCCCAAAGTACATACATTGACATCTTACTTCACACTCCTATCATTTCAAGGATGCCGGTGAAGTGCATGTGTTTGTAATCGTGTACCAAATTATTTTTTTGGCTCTTCTTTAGAAACGTTTTTTTAGTACTGTAAATTGTTAATTAAACAGTTTAGCGTTGTTTATAATTGGTGATATACATGCAGATACGAGAAAAAAGATCAGTAAACTTTTATTTAGAATTGTAGAATTTGTGGTCATGTTTTTAATTTGTGTTTGATAGTTATGAAAGGGACACAACAAACGGTTATGAAAGGGACGTCCATTTCATAACTAATATTTCATAAAAAATTGTTATTGTTACTTTTTACCATATAGAAAAAAACAATTATTTTAAAACCGAATTATTACTATTAAAAGAACTATGATTGTTTTGTTTTTTAATTATATGAAGGCAAAAGTTTATTCCCATGTTAATTATCTTTTAAGATGAGAAATTTAAGACCAATATGTTATTAATTACTTTCAAAGATGTGATTTTAAACTAAAGATAGTTACTTATAAACGTGCTTCCTAATATTTAGTATGCGTGTAGCAAAGTTTCCGGAGATTTCCTTATATTAACGCGCTGTTCCTTTCATAAATAATCGTGTCCATTTCAAAAAAACCCATTTTTGAAAGGGACAAAATACACTTTTTTAATTGCGTAAATATGGTACTAAGAACAATTGAATGTGTTTTATTGTATTTTATTTCGATAGCCAATAAATTGAAGTTTATAATTCTATTTTTACCTATTTAAAATGTAATTAGTAGAGATTGTGGTGTTGGTGCTAGGTGAAACATCTTTAATAAAGATAAGAGTAAATAAATAATATATTTAATATTGATTTAGTATGAGTTAAGGATTCTAGGTCACTTATTTCACATTAAAATTAAAAAATTAAAAGATATAAATTTTTTTTCTTTCTCAATAGTTACTTTCTGTACTTCCTGAAGATGGGTTGATAGCCCGAAATATATATATTGAAAAAGAAAAAAATTATATCTTTTAATTTTTTAATTTTAATGTGAAATAAGTGACCTAGAATCCTTAACTCATAGTAAATCAATATTAAATATAATATTTATTTACTCTTATCTTTATCTTTAAAATATTATATTATTTATTTCTAGAGCTTCCACAGCAAAAATGTCCCTTTCATTGCACCTCTCCCTACATTTAAAGTGCTTTACGTATATTACCCATGATTTCATGATTGTCTGCGAAGTCGGCAACCTTGAGTACTCTTATTTATTCATGCGAGTTGTATTTTCGGATTTCTTGGTTAAATTAAACAATGAGAATAATTTTTAAATCACGTCCTAAAAAGACACTTTTATAAATCTGGTGAATAAGAGATTACTTCAAAGAAAAATGTCACGAGCTATTAATCGTGTAGAAATTTTAATCCGATTGAAATAAAGGAAGGGCGTATAGATTTTCAAAGGGGGAATTTCAAATTAGTGAAAATGTGAAAATCGTGTGGTGACCACACCAGTTGATTTCTTTTCGAACAATTGGAACATTACGTTGTTATTCTACTCAAAAAAGAGAATTATTTTTTCATAAGGTTTCATGTTATAATTTACAAACAAAAGATATGGAGCATGCCGAGTCAAGCAAGGAATCGAATTCATTCAACGAAATTACAAATTACTAACTTGAAAAGCTTTAAAAATATAAAGAATCTTTATTTAAAGGTTTTTTTTACAAATAATTAATTTTACTCAACAGTCAATGATACTCGTTATTGATAACATATATAGTGATTTCCATTACAAAATACTTAAAAAAAAAACTTTCTCTCTAAAGCTATTAGCCAACATTAATGAAATAAAAATATATGCAAATAAATACAATATATTTTAAACAAAAAGTATAATATTTAATAAAAATAAATTACTTTCTAATATATTGATCAAGTATATTTTTATTTAATCGGTTGTCATGAAATTTAACAACTGTTATCTCTTGAAGGAGACAATAATAGAGTGTGTCTTCTGCTGGAATTATAAATTTTATTTATTTATAACGAGACTATAGTTTCGAGGGTTTTGCCCTCTTCATCAGTCTATTACAATGGATTCACAGGAATTAATTTATGAATGAAAGATTAAAATATTTCATCTGGTTAGGTTAAGAAACCACATGAAATATTTTAACCTTTCATTCATAAATTGATTCCTGTGAATCCATTGTAATAGACTGATGAAGAGGGCAAAACCCTCCAAACTATAGTCTCGTTATCATCCATCATTGAGTATACAGTCCTAAGACTGGTTTGATGCAACAATCCGTCTCCACTCGACTCTGTCCCCCGCCAGCTGTTTAACCTCTCTAAATGTCTGGCATCCCATATCCCCAATTATTTGGTTGAAATATTCTAATCTGGGTCTTCCCCTTCCCCTTTTCTTTCCCACCTCCCCCTCCAAGATATCCCTAAGCAGTCCCCCATGTCTCAGTGTGTGCCCCATCATCTGACCTCTTCTCTTCTTCAGACTCTTCCACAAGGTTCTTCTTTCTCCGATTCTTCCAAGAACTTCTTCATTTGTAATTTTATCCATCCATTTGATATTCATCATTCTTCTGTAGCACCACATTTCGAAAGCCTCCAATCTCTTTCTCTCCGCTTTTCCAATTGTCCAGGTTTCACACCCGTACATGGCTATGCTCCATACATATGTCTTCAATAGCAACTTCCTGTTTGCTAAGCTGATTGAGGAGGAGCATAGTAGTTTTTGTTTTGAATTAAACCCCATTTTTGCTTGGGCAATTCTTGATTTAATTTCGTTTTGCTCCTCCCATCCCATGTTATTTTACTTCCTAGGTAGCGGAATTCCTTAACTCCTTCTAGGTTTTTCTTGGTTAATTTTGATGCATTCCTGTCTCGTTTGTTCTTTTTTTGTACATACTAGGACCTTGGTTTTATTCTTGTTTATTTTCATTTTGATTTCTTCTATTAGGATTTGGTTAATTCCATTCAAGGCGTCCTCTAATTCTTTTTTATTGCTTCCTAGAAGGGCAATGTCATCGGCAAATCTTAACATAGCGATCTTTTGACCTTGGATTTCTATACCTGTATCAATTTTGTCTTTGAATTCTTTAATCGCTTCTTCTATGTATAAGTTGAAAATCATGGGTGACAGCACACATCCTTGTCTTACACCTTTTTTTATTTTGGCTTCTCTTTGTTCATCACCAATATTTATAATTAAACAATATTAAACAAAATTTATAATTCTAGCAGAAGACACACTCTTTTATTGCCTCCTTCAATATATAAAAATTCTGCTACTCTCGGCAAAAAAACTTTCAATTTAACTGTTATCTCTTCGTATTCGACAAAATAGTATCAAAGTAAATTCAATCCTCAGAAAATTAAATCATAAAAGTTTCTATATAAGTAATACTGAAGACTAACTTCTTAAATTAGTTCGAGCTTAAATATTAAGTCTATTTCCTTGTATACAAAAATGTGTGTCATGAATAGTTCAATATTTAATCGAAGTACTAATTTAACAAACAGCTTGACGTTGCAATAAACTTGAGAGTATATATTTATTTATTTTTATTATATAAGTATATAATAAAAAAAAAATATCAGGAAATTAGTGATTAATTTTCCCAAGCTCCTAGTTGATAGGCAACCAAAGCACCATGTTTATTTTAGTTTCGTGAAACAAGCTAGATTCGCTGCTATTAAAGACAAGCAATAAAAATTTTATTTAAAAAATCAATAATAACTAATTATTGGGGATCGGGTTAGTCGAGCGGTTGCGTACAACCCTGCTAATCAAGTGGACCCGGGTTCGAATCCAACTAAAAATCTGATCCCTACATAGAAGACATAATTAAATAATAGTATCGTAAATTTGCTGATGGCTAGAAGGGCAAAAAGTAAAAAAAAAATATTTTTGAATTATAACATTATTTCGGTTTCAATTTCAGGAGGCCATTATTTAAAAAACAATATTCCATAGGAGCCCTAAATGGAGATTACTATATAAACAAAAATTAATTCAATATAATGTTTCGTTTCTTTATTTGCAACTACTTCGAGCTCTTAATTTCATCGTTTCACGTTGGATACAATAATCAACATTGTTCAAATATTACATAGAGTTCTGAATCAAAATGATCAGAAGAATTCTGTTATCTAGCCAGTTCTTTGCGATATATAACTATTATATTATTATTATCATTTCAGTTCATAATTTGTATTAATTTGAAATTTTATTATAGGAAATAAGGACAAGTTTTTATGAGTGGCTTATTTATTTATTAACCAATATTTCGTCGGCTTTGCCGACTTCTTCAGGGCTTCTAGAATTATAAGAAAATTATTAATATCAAGTTGCAAGAGTACATTATAATTTTGGAACAAACATGTATTAATATATATTTTACCCATCAAATAGTCACGTCACACATTCGTCTAAATTTTCTTTTTATCTCCGTTACCATTGAAGACCATCATAAACTTAAATTTAAAAAAAAGTCACACATAAAAGTGTCCTTTTTCCTATTATAAACTTTCAAATTAATATTTAATATTTAACAATTATAAGATCACCAAAAAAAGCACCAGATCACCCTATGTTTCAGAACTTATAGAAAGAAAAGATTGAGCTAAATTACACATTTTTAATGAGAAAATCTCATCAGAATGCAGGACGTTTAGACTCCTATTTCTGTAGTCGTTTTTAAGAGCAGTGGGTGAATTCTGTTCAGTTCTCAGTCTATAATTTGACTTCGCCCACAGCACTTCAAACGACTCGAGAAATAGGTGTCGAAACGTCATGCATTCGGATGAGATTTTTTCATTAAAAATATGAAATCTAGATGAATTAGAATACGAGAAACATTTTTTTCAGCTATCAATTCATCAATTCTACAATTTATTCAGAACGGTATGTAATAAATGAATCAAACATGAAACAATGAATTTAAAAGCTTGAAGAATTTTCACTGAAGAGACGTAATTTCGATTGAAGTGATTAATTTTTATTTCAATTTTTCCAGATCGATTCGCCTTTAAACCCCCCCCCCAATAATAATAATAATTAAATTGAAAGTTTTTTGCCGAGAGTAGCAGAATGTTTATAAATTGAAGGAGACAATAAAATAGTGTGCCTTTTGCTGAAATTATAAATAAATTAAAGATTTATGATTCCAGCAGAAGACACACTCTTTTATTCTCTCCTTCAATAATAATAATAATAATAATAATTTTTCCAGAAATCCAAATCCTTGAGGACACTTATTTAAAACATTAAAATAATCTCCAAACTCAGGAGTCGAAGAAAGATTAAATTTACTAGGAAGTATAGTATCTTGGAAAGCAATGGCAACCTACCAAGAGTATAATTGCCTAGTAACCTCTCTAAACTAGCCGTTCGGAACCGGCGTTAAAAAGTAGGTCCAGTATATCTGTAAAAAACAGCTAAACACACTCAGCACAGGTATATGTGGAGAGGAGCCAAAACGTCAGGGAGACCTGATATGGCACTTAAAGAAGAAGAAGGAAGTATAATTCTAAAATTCTGAAATTTAAACTTAATTTTGTAAGATTTAATTTTTTAAAATCTCTGGACTCTAATGGAATATTCACATCCTCTTTAGGAAATTTCAGTTTCTCTTTTTTGTGCTCTTGGAGATTTCAAAATTATTTTTGGAACCCTAATCCTGTTTTTTTTATTTAGCATAATTAGCCCATAAAATGATTTTAAGTCTTAAATATATCTCTAATAAGATAATAACTAATCCAAATTTTTACAAGTTAAAAATATATAATAGATTTATTGAATTTTTTCATCTAAAGGATGGCCTAAAAAAATCTGCATTTTGTGTCAATTTCTTAGAATTTTTTTCTTCTCTCTTGAGATGTTTCGTTTTTCTTCCCATGGATATCCATTACAAAAATAAAAACAATCCAATGGTGTAATAATAATTTCTAAGTAAAGAAATGGTGTAATTTTGTAAAAGCTTGATAGTCAACATCCTCAATTACTCACCGGTATGGAAATCTGAGCTGAATAATTATAGGCTAATCATCACACTTTTTCAATCAGGATTTCTATTTATCCTTCTATTTCTTTTTGCGATTCGGGAAGATTTGCCAAGAAAACTGGACACCGCGCGTGGAAGGAAACACGTTTATTTACTAATCAAAGAGAATATATTTTTAAGCGCAATTAGCTTACTAATTAAATTTTATTTTACTTTTTTTTTGTTTATATTATATTTATTGCCATATATGAAATTATTTTATTTTAAATCCAATAAAAATAGGCAACATACAATCGCTCGAAGGAGAAATTTTTAACGATGTATCCCCTCCACCAATGGTGGCTAGCATATACTAAAAACGAGTATAAGTGTAAAAATTATTTTAATTAAAAATATATTTGCCTAAATAAAATAAATAAATCAAATCAAATAATTCACTCAACAACAACTGAGTCCTGTCGTCCTGTCCTCCAATGCTTCCAATTTCTAAATCTAATTTAATAATTAACTTACTAATAATTAGCTCACTTAATCGGGCCTTGAATGCATGCGTTCGATTTATTTTTGACATTCCTAGACGCGATCATGTCTCCCCCTTTTATGTCAGACTTGGTTGGCTTAGGGCGACCCAGAGGCGTCTCTACATGCTTGGCAAATTCCTGCATCGCACCTTCATTTCACATCAGCCCGAATACATCTATAAAATGTTCACTTTTAAATCATCCATACATAATCGCGCTTTTCGGGCTGATTCAAATCGTATTCATATTCCGAGTCACCGGTCCGAGGTGGTGAATAGGTCATTCACTGTCACTGCTGCCCGACTGTGGAATTCATTACCTTCATTCACCCGTTCATCTTCATCATCACTTATATTCAATCGTGGTCTCTTGGCATGTATTCGCGGGGGCGGGTTTCGGGAGTGAGCGTCTCTTTTTTGGCGTCTCTCTTTTATGGTGTATCTTTTCCCCCCTGCTGGCTCTCTCACCTTCTTTTCGCTGGAACTTTCTTTTTCGCACACACTTGTTTTTATTTTTCTCTTCTTTGTTTTATGTTAATTATTCTTTTTTACTGCTCATATGAGGCAAACTGCCTCAGAGCA
Source organism: Forficula auricularia (assembly GCA_024734495.1). Classification (NCBI taxonomy): domain Eukaryota; kingdom Metazoa; phylum Arthropoda; class Insecta; order Dermaptera; family Forficulidae; genus Forficula; species Forficula auricularia. Next base: position 692,540 of record JALMQS010000791.1, read on the forward strand.
TTGTGTAAAGTTAAATTGTAAGAATTATGAATGAATAAATAAATAAATAAATAAAATAAAACAGGAATAGTAGGAAATTGGACAATAAATAAAAAATAGAAAAAAAAATTTATAAATTTTTGATTTTTTTAATTGTTTTTTTTTTTTTTTTTGGCTTTTCGGCCTTTCTAGCCATAAGCCAATTTGCGATACTACTTATTATTTTTTTAACCGACTTCAAAAAAGGAGGAGGTTCTCTATTCGACTGATTTTTTTTTTTTTTTTTTTTTTGTGCCTATGTTACCTCATATCTCCGCCAATTCTCAACCGATTTTGAAAATTTTTTTTGCATTGGGTCCAGTCTAGCTTCTGATTGGTCCCATTTTTTTTCGTATTTTTTTCATAGGTATTAGACCTTTTTTATTAGGTTTGTTTAGACCTAACCTCTTTGTTTATGAACCGATTTCGATGGTTCTTTTTTTATCTGAAAGGGGGTGTCTTAGGGATGGTGTCATATTAATTTGGTAACCATTGCTGAAGACATAGAGGAATCGACTTTAAACCAAAAATAGCGATTGATTCTCATCTAGTACTTGAGGAATAACCATTCTATATTGGATTTTTGACGTTTCGGTTTTTATTGGTGACCATTTCTGAAGACATAGAGGAATCGACTTTAAACCAAAAATAGCGATTGATTCTCATCAAATACTTTAGGAATAACCATTCTATATTGGATTTTTGACGTTTCGGTTTTTATTGGTAACCATTGCTGAAGACATGGAGGAATCGACTTAAAATCAAAAATAGCCATCGATTCTCATCTAATAACTTGAGGAATAACAATTCTACATTAGGTTTTTGACGTTTCGATTATTATTGGTAACCATTGCTGAAGACATGGAGGAATCGACTTAAAATCAAAAATAACGATCGATTCTCATCTAATACTAGAGGAATAACCTTATTGCATTCCATTTTTGATGTTTTGACTATTAATGGCAACCTCTACTGAAAACGTGGAAGAATAGACTTAAAATCAAAAAGATTAAAATCTTTTTTGGTAAACAACTCAAACTTGAGTTCATATTTTTTTTAGTTTTTTTTACTGTATTTTAGACTTACGTATTTTTATTTTTTGTTTTGGCCGTAGAGTTAGGATATGCATTCAAAAGAAAAACTAATAAATATTTTTTCAAAATTATGAGTTTGGACATTTTCATTTAAGAATGAAAAACAACATTTTTGTGTCCAAAAATTGAAGAGGATGACATGGGTGACATTTGGTTTCAATAGGACTTGCTACGTAACCAACGTAACAATCGATCTTTTGCGCACTGTTTTTGGAAATCGAATAATGATTTTGTGTTTCATTCATAAATGAAAATGTCCAATCTTTCTAATAAACTCATAATTTTGAAAAAATATTCATTAGTTTTTTTCTATAGCCGATTCAAATTCCAAAAGTTAAATGGCCCACCCTGTAGTTTATTTTTAGCATTGAAAATATCAATAGATAGAGACTATTCAATACTTTTTCTATACTTTTTGGGGAATAAAGCACTGTAGGTTTTCTCAGTAACAGATTGACATGTTGTCTGTCTAGCTCCCCAGTTCATTGCTGATGTGGTTGTTTGTAACACCACAAAAACTTCTAGCAAACATGTTTCTTTCAATAGTTGTTAAAAATGCTATTCTATTACTCTTAATAGAGAAGTTAGTACAGTTTTTATACCTCTAAGTTGATTAAAACTTTTTCCTTTCTAGATCGAACATTATTCTTAATGCCCGATATACTATCAGTTAATTAGGGGAGAGTAAAAACAGGTCACGCTTCTTTTAGATCTCTGAGTTTTATATAAATATTGAAGTAATAAAAATTAAAGTGCCAATCAAAAATGATTTATTAAATACCTACCTACATTCTTGAGACATTAGAATATTTTACAATTAACATTTTTTAGATTAATGGCAATTGGGTTAAGCTATTCGAAAATGAATTCCAACCTTTAATAATAATTGGAGTCAATGAAACAAACAAATACTTCATATTTTATTAAATTTTTAACTCGGCCATAAGGTAAAATGTGGTTCAAAATCTCTCTAGAAATTTTTAAAATTCAATTTTAAATATAAAAACATAAATATAGATTTTTTTGTTAAAGTACAATGGTGTGGGTTCTTGGTGCAACATTTTAAATAAAGTAAAGAAAATTTTTAGAAACTTTTCAAAATATAAAATACTAGGTAGGTTTCGTAAATTAAAGAAAATTTTGAAAAAATTTTTAGAAACTTTTTAAAATTTAAAATATAAAATACTAGTTTGAAAGTTTATAATAAGAAAATAAGGACAAGTTTTTATGTGTGACTTTTTATTTATCAGCCAACGTTTCGTCGACTTTCCTGACTTCTTCAGAGCTTCAAATAGTCATGCCACACAGTGAAGCCCTGAAGAAGTCGGCAAAGTCGACGAAACGTTGACTTATAAATAAAAAATTCACACATAAAAAACTTGTCATTTTTTCCTATTATAAAGGTCTTTAAAATCTTTAAACGTCTCTATCTCCGTAAAAAATGTTCTGAGTGCCTTAAAACAATCGAATTGATAGGTTTTTTAGGTTAATTTTTAACCCTGCCCCCCCCGATTTTGGGCGGTTAGTTTTTGCATTTTTAGACCTATGGGGTCCCACTGATTATGCATACAAAATTTGGTTGAGTTTGGTACAAGGGCCTATATTTTTATTTTTTGACCTTCCACCCTCTCCCCCACCAATTTTGGGCGGTTAGTTTTTGCATTTTTAGACTTCTGGGGTCCCATTGATTATGTATATAAAATTTGGTTGAGTTTGAAACAAGAGCCTATATTTTCATTTTCTGACCCTTCCTCACCAATTTTGGATGGTTAGTTTTTGCATTTTTAGACTTGTGAGGTCGCATTTATTATGTATACAAAATTTGGTTGAGTTTGCTCAAATAGCCTAGATTTTTAATTTTTAACTCTCCCCCTCCACCCCCTTAATTTTGGGTCGATGTGCACAAAAATCTAATCAGCTCTTAATCTCAATGAACCAAAACTACCTGTGAAATTTGGTTTCGATATTAACACTAGTTTTTGAGCTAGCTCGTCCACAAAAAATTGATAACGCACAGACTAACAGACGGACAACCAGACAGACTAACTAACTAACAGACATTTTGACAAAACAATTATTATCTCGAAAAGTATAATTTTTTCGATGTTTACTTATTAGAGCTTTTTTATAGAGCGAAATGCCATGGTTTCGCTCAATTTTTTTTTAATCAAAATAGTTTCAGCCGTTTTTGAGATATTTTGAAAAAAGAAGGAAAAAAACCCACTTTTTTCATGCACGATTACAATATTGACTATACCCTGTATGGTAAAGTAAAAAAAAATCAGTCGAATTGAGAACCTCCTCCTTTTTTGAAGTCGGTTAAAAATTATCAGGAGTCGGAGTCAGAGTCGATTGTTTTTTTACTGACTCCGCACCCCTCCTTGAGAGTATGGGTTTTTTAAAAAACAGCAAGATTTATTCTTCCAAAAATGTCTCTCTCTCTTAAACTAAATAGATAATAACTATTAAAATTTAATGATTTCCGTGTATTTGTATGCTGTTTTAATTGCAAAGAAAATAAAAAAAACATTTTTTTATTTGAGTGAGAGAGATAGAGGTAAAGAAACGAAATAAAAGCAATCCTCAAGATGTTTCTTGTTGATAGAAGTGGAAATATTCAGGAGGAGAAACTCGTTCAGGTTCTTTTGTTTATTGAAGTGAGTAATCAAAGGGAATTCTGATTGGCTTTTATGTGTGTGTGCTGCTTCTCTATCTCCATCCACATATACCTACTCAGAGAGAGAAGCACATTTAATATACGGTAATACACTCAGACACAAAGTTATTTTGCAATTTTTTGAACTAGTTCAGAAAAAAAATCGTAAATTGTAGTATCTTTCAAGGAAGAGTCTAATTAACATTTCTTTCGAGTTATCTTAATTATTTTGGTTTCGTTTGGTTTATCAAATCTAATAATAATTAACCGGGTATATATAAAAACAATTCAAAAGAGGAAAATGGAAACACTTTTATTATAGTATTTTTTTGGTAATTAAAGATTGACTATTGGTTATCAATTATTGTACACAATTGATGGAAAGGCAGCCCAAGGATAATGAAAAATAAAATCCCGAATTAACGAGGTTCTTTCGCGACAATCCACACAAAAAGTTTTAGCCTCGTAATCACTATATAAATATGGACGGTGTTAAAATTTTAGGTTATGTTTTTTAACGTGACTGTACATTTTACGGTACTACTTTCTTTTTTGAATGGATTGTTTCCAAGCCATTGATATTATATTCCCTCCACTAAAAATAATCGCCCAAATATGTTTTTTTTATATTTTTATCAAAACTACGTGGTAAATAATTTCAATTTTTTTAAGTTACTCCGAATATATTATTCTAACAAATATTAGTTTTTCATCAAGATGTTGAAAGTACTTCAATGAAAAAAAATAAAATAATGATAATTTCCCCACCCTTTCCCTATCTACCATATGTAAAATAATTCATTTTTAATCGCAATTATTTCATGTTTGGTGTGGTAAATCGTCTTCAAATTTTAACAGTGTGTTTAATATTCTTTTAATTACTTATATTCCAAGTTTCGAAGACTTCTTGAATTTTTGCATCTGTGAAAGAACTACCTTAAAGAAATTTATTCGAATCTCATTTTCATTCTCTTAAAAACTAACGTTTTAGAGGATATTCTCTCTTTTTCAATTCTCTAATTAAAGTAATAAAAATTTAAATTCTAGGTAGGTTTCACAAAAATAAAAGACATCAGTTAGCGAGGCTGGTCACTTGCTACCTCCATACATCCCACCGACCCTATTATTCCCCCCAAGACCCACCTCTGATCATCATTCACCCCGCCAACCCTATACGTATCCTCTGGACTCTCTCCTCTTCTCCCTCTTCCCCTAACTCATCAGAGTGATCAGCCTACAAATTCCAACTACCCGGGATGCGGATGCTTGTTAACATGACTCTATATAATTATATTTTGGGGTAGAGCCCATCTTCAGGAGCTCACAGAGAAAATTCTCTAATTGAAAAGAAAATACTTGTAATAATATTAAAATTATTTTCTTTTATTTAATTATTTATTATTGATCACTTGATTGATTTATTTATTTATTGTATCAAAAATATCTAATCTAATTATATAGTGTATTTTTTAACTTTTCACTCTACCAGCTCACTGATTCCTAATAGGCTGGGGCCCTATATTATAAAGTTTTCTTGATATAACAATTTTCGATTTTCAGGGTTCCGTTCAAATTTAAAAACGACCCCTATTTGTGTTCATACAATACCTGTGTGTATTATGTATGTCAGAGAAAAGAAGCTCGTAGTCTAATTAAAGTACAAATTTGAAATTTACAAGTGAATATGTACGCACCTATATGCCAAGTTTCAGCTTTCTAGTTCAAATTGTTCGTAGATTAAAAATTGCAAAATCATTAAAATTTGTGAAATGTGTACTTAGACAAGAAAAAGTTTTCCCTTTCTCCTCTAATTTCATTTTTGAAAAGATAAATTAATTAATTTTGCCATTTGCTTTAATAAAAAATACTAACTATAAATTCTTTTGAAAAAGTAAAAAAAAAAGATTTATTTATTTATTTGTTACGAAAAAAAGTTAATCATTAATTAGTTAGGTTTATTTTACCGTCAATTAAAGTCAATTAAGTTGGTAAACCCGGTCGGTGGTCTGAGAGTTTGCATGGAATAAGCAGCGAGAAGAGAGGGTCTTAAATGTTTAATTATATAAACGAATTTACTCTGACGTTGCTTTCCATGGCGGTTTAAATGAAATAAATGAATAATAATTCGGTGTGTCTCAAGTTTCAATTAAAATGTCTTCAAACTGAGGGCTTTCGCTCGCCTTTCAGGCTACGAAAAAAGATTCCGTTTTCTGGAGATAAATGAACCACATTTAGTATTTTGCCTCTTCTTGACACTCTTTTGAACATTTAATTAAAAATACTTGAATGAAAAATTATTACTTATTTTTATTCCTTAGAAGTTAAGTTAAATTCAGATATATAGGTGAATCTTTATATTTTAAGCTATGTAGTCGTCTAAAAGAGGTGACTGTGGGTCAGTGGATAGAGTGTCGGGTCGCTGACTCGAAGATCGCTGGTTCGAGACCGAGTCTCGGCAGATAGATATTTGCAGTCGCCTCCTCTTGGAAAGTAATGGCAACCTACCAAGAGTATAATTGCCTAGTCAACCTTTCCAAATTAGCCGTTCGGAACCGGCGTTAAACTGTAGGTTCCGTATATCTGTGTAAAACAACTAAACACACTCAGCACAGGTATAGTGGAGAGGCGGAGACGCCCGTTTCGGGTATGGCACTCGAAGAAGAAGAAGTCGTCTAAAAAGTTATTTAGTCCGCATTGTTCTTATACAGACCTATGAACTGGTCTTTTGATTTTATTTAAAATTTTGGACAAGTCAAATTAGAGCTAAGAATCAGGATTTTTAGCATTGAAAATGTTTTAACAGATGTTACAAATAAAATATCATCATATTTGGTCACGTGATACATAAACCTATATATTATAGTATACGCACATATTTTGGTCATAAAGAGAAATCAGTGAAGTTGTCCTCTGTCTGATGCAAATAAACACCTTAAAGATTCGTTTATGTGACTAGCTTGCTATAACAACAAAAATAATTTATCTATATCCAATTGGATAATAATTGTCCCCATGAGAAATAACAGATAAATTATGTCTAATTAAAAAGACTGATGATGTAGGACAAACCTTCTAAACTATACTCGCAAATTAATTTAGAATTCCGCGGAGTAAACTCGCGAGCAAATCCACTCAACGGAATTTTTAACAAATTATAAGTAAATTTGTTTTTCTAGTATATTTATACAAATATAGAAAATTATCAAATTAATTAAATTAATCTAAATTTCGCTTTATAAAAACATCTTTGAATTTCTCTTTGAATTTCTTAAGATTAATTTAATTAATTTTATACTCGCAAACAAATAAATTATATATATATATATCGTCGCCTTAGAGTGTAAACCTGCTAACTCACAACAAGAATATTTACCGGGCAGGTAAAAAACTTCACAAAATTTAATATTGTTGTTTTGGAAAGAAACCATTTTTCACATTTTTCTACAAATTACGATCGTATTTTTAAGATACTTCATCTCTTTTTTTTACGAACGGTATTAATATGTCATATGCGACAAAAAATGGATTTAGCAGGTTTACACTCTAAAGCGACGATTTTCATATTTTTTTGGTATATTTGTCCATATACTAGTATGCTTATTTCCATCAAGCAGAGGACAACCTCATTAATTTTTCTTTACGAATCAACAATTCTGATACTCTCAGGCAAAACAAAATCTTTTCAACATATTTGGGTGTACTAGTATACCATAGAAGACTATCTCGATACAAGAATAATCGTATAGGACGTGATCAGGTGAAATATACCTACATATAGAGAGGCTAGCCTAGTTACCCTAGTCAACTGGAGCAACTGGGCTCTCCAGTGAAAATTAAATTGTAAATAGGTGGAAGCTGGTGGCTATTATCAGTCTTTTCTTCTTATGAAGTAATGGTAGAAGTACGTAACTAAGATAGTATATCAGTAATGTATAAAAGACTAATTGGAAGTCGAATTCTCAATAATAAAATGGAAAATCATGACCCAAATACCCTGACGCACCTTATATACGAATATGTATCACATGATTTTATATAAGTAAAAACTTTAAAAAAATACACTAGCGTTCAAGAGCGCCAGGTAACAGCTATCAATTTTCTCGATTTACATTCCACACCTACACACTGTCAAAGACGTATTTTACGTCAAAAACTTCGAGAAAGAGGAATATCCGAACCGAGGGGTGAGCCGCGATTGGAATTATGTGTACACCGTCTTTGGAATTACTTTGGAATTCATTAACCGACTTCAAAAAAGGAGGAGGTTCTCTATTCGACTGAATTTTTTTTTTTTTTTTTGTGCCTATGTTACCTCATATCTCCGCCAATTGTCAACCGATTTTGAAAAAATTTTTTGCATTGGGTCCAGTCTAGCTTCCGATTGGTCCCATTTTTTTCGTTTTTTTTCATAGGTATTAGACCTTTTTTATTAGGTTTGTTTAGACCTAACCTCTTTGTTTATGAACCGATTTCGATGGTTCTTTTTTATCCGAAAGGGGGTGTCTTAGGGATGGCGTCATATTAATTTGGTCAAGTTCTGATGATATGATCACTATTAATAACATCACTAAAAAGAGAACAATAAAAATAATTTTTAAGAAAAAAATAAAAACCGACTTCAAAAAATTAAATGCAACAAATAAAATACACTAAAAGGTATAAAATAATTATTATCTTATTTAATTACAAATAAACGACGAAATATTAACATGAAATTACTTTTTGAAGTCGGTGCCAATGATTTTGAAAATTTTTCGAAAATTTATGAATCGCACTCGAGGGATCTTACTTAGTACGTTTGGCGGGTACGCTCGCTTATAGGTATAGTTTGTTTGGCACCGACTTCAAAAAGTAATTTCATGTTAATATTTCGTCGTTTAGTTGTAACTAAATAAGATAATAATTATTTTATACCTTTTAGTGTATTTTATTTGTTGCATTTAATTTTTTGAAGTCGATTTTATTTTTTTCTTAAAAATTATTTTTTTAGATAATCTATTGTCATCTATTGTCTTCTACTTGGAAATGAAAGTGGAAGTGGAAGTAGGTGTACACGATTTTAGGTCGCGGTTCACCCCTCGATCTGAACCATACTAGCTCTGAAAAGGTTCTTTTTGGGCGAATCGGGAAATGTTTATTTATTGAAAATACAAATTGCTTGTAAGATGTATTTAATCAAGAAAAAGACAAAGGCAAGTTAATGAAATATTTTTAGAGCTACCTAGAATAATTTTTATTAGTTTTATTGTTGTCAAATTGTTTCAACAATATTTATATCAAATCCCTTACAGGAGGCGAGAAACTCTGCCTCTTAATAGAATAATATTGTTCAATTTTCAAATAGCATAACATACCGTAGACTAGTGGTGAAATATCCACCAGTTTGTTGAATCATGTAGGAAGTTGTTGGACTTGAAACCAAACAATAAGCCATGGTACGGTAAAGACACTCGGGAGGTACTTTAGTGATGTGTCTCATTACAGTAACCAATAAAACTAGCAGTTTAAATCCATCACTATCTTAAAATTAACCAAAACTCAAGTTCTTTGATTTTCTCTTATTCAATTTTACATGTTGGTTAATTCATACACTTGTTGAAGTGACAAAAGACATGTTGTAGGTTCATTCTACGCGATGAATATTAATGGGTTCCACCCCTTAACTTTGCAGGAAACAAATAACAGCGCTGCTCCGCCCTAGTGTGCTCTAGTTGTGCTGGCATTTTAAAGCTGTCACTGTGACAATATGTTCAATTGTTGCAAAGAAATGTCAAATGCAAGGCCTTCTAGATATCAAAATCAATATTTGCAAGTATATTTTAGAGCACTTTAAGGTTTCCATTTGACTCTGAATCGTTTTTAAATAATTTAGAGATTCAACGAACAAGGCATTCGACATCCTTAAGTGTGGTAATTCATAAATCTTCTATACCATTTTGAGTCTCTATCTGCATACAAATTCCTTGTTATTGATGCACTTTATTTTGTCTATCAGTAAACTACTTAATCCAAACTACCAACAAATTGGGATAATAGCAGAAAATGTGTTCTTGATGATATGCATTCTTTCAAAGTTAATAAAATCATCTTGTTTTTCATTTTTCTTACTTTTTTGTTCTCCTCGATGCTTCGATTAGGCTGGTAAAATAAATAAATACTTGTCGAGACGAGTGTTGTGTGGCTGCTAACGGCCATGTACTGGAGAGAATAAAAACGACTCTGGATCGTTGGGTTGCACAATCTTAAGAGTCCCCCCCCCCCTCCACCAGTTTACCATCTCTTTCTCTGACCAGCACCTGCAACCATCTTCTTGTAAAGTTACGGCAGGTGAGAATCTGAAGAAGCATTGCAACCAATAGCTATACCTATAAATTATAGGATGAGCACCAAGTTTAGAACTTTCTGCCACAAAACAAGACTTTTCTACCTGTCTTTTTATCTTTACCGAATCATCTTAAATCATCGATGACAATAGGATATGGATGTCGAAAAAATTAATTGTTGGTTTAAATTAAAATAGGCAATATATAGTATGTGAATATACTCAATTGAATGAAGATTGGTTTGTAAGATGGTTCATTCACTTTAATGAATACCTACTTGTTGTTTGTTCTGAAAGAATATTTTTAAATAAAATAAAGAAGTTATAATAAATGTCAAAAACAATGACGTACCATAAGAAGTTTGGTTTAGACACTTTTTCAGAAAGTGTACATAGTTAACTAAAGGAATCGTAGGTAGTTGGACTCGACTTTAAATTAAATACAAAGTTTTTCATTTGAATAGGCCAAACGTTTCGTTGCTGTCTCGCAGCTTCTTCACTGGATCTCTTAGTCAAAACCCCAGACAAATAAGTTTAATAAATGAGCCACTGAAGAAGTTGCGAGCCAACAACAAAACGTTTGGCCTATTCAAATAAAAAACTTTGTATTTAATTTAAAGTCAAGTCCAACTCCAAACGATTCCTTTAATTATTATTAATCATAAACACGAATAATGATATAGTACATAGTTAACTTTCAAATCAACCACAAACAGAGCAAAACTGATATTTTGTTCTGAAACAAGTAGGTAGTAAAATAATTAAATCAATAGTAGTTGTGACTTGGGCTGGCTAGAAAAGATAATGGAGTAGAATTGTTTGAGTTAAATGGCTAATATTTGTATTTACCTACTGCTTTCACCTGTTTTATTTCGTAAATCCCAAACCGATTCATCTTGATTAAGGAATAATAATTACATTAATAAGAATCATATGTTTTTCATTTCTAAAATATAAATGATTTTTTCTAACTTTATTAGTGAAAAAATTATTTCAATTCAAGTGGTTTAGCCTGGATAGAAATGACAGCATAATTCCTCTTTATGGCAAAAATTGCCTTAAAATATAGTTATCCAATCATCTTACTATTTAGCAATGGTCAATAATAAAGTTGTTTAAAAGAGAGGAATTTTTATGAATATTCCTAATTTAGTTAATTTGACATTAATTTATCGAGTTATGCAAAAATTCATCCAGCACTTTACACTTTAAGTGAGCTGATGTTGTCATGTTTACCATAACCTGACATTACCATAATAATGTGAACTATTCCAGAGGCGAATATTTCTGTTGATGCGTTTTTAATTTATCCCCCAGAGTGTGAAAAAAGAAATGTAGCTCTATTCTTACATCATAAAAACATTAAACAAAATCACCTTGTCTGACTGAGCTTAATGTTAATTTTATCATCATGAAAAGTAGACACTTCATTTTCAAGGAGAATTAATCATTTTTGAGTAATCTCAAATAATTCATTATTTTTAGATTTATTAAATCAATAATTAACGTTATCATACCTGATTATCGATAATAGGTACATATTTAGACTCGAAAATTTGTTGATTCTTGTAGACTAATATCATATCTCTATTGATTTCACTTTATCATTATAAGAATCACACCCACGTTTTGTGGATCAACAGAGTGTTATGCCTGAATTACCTTTGCAAGATTCCACTCAAACCGAATAGTATACATATAGAAAATTCCAAAACCTGCTAGAAGTCTTTCTTTCATGAAAACATTCCACACATAGTTTGTCTTTGTGAGTGCATGTAGACTTAACTAAAAACTTGCATAAAACTAGTTTCGCAGGCATTACCTATCTAAATAGAACAGCAGCAGAGCTAGAATAAGTTCTAACTAATGTTTCAAGAATAATGAAGTCCCAAAAAAGCAAACATCGTATTTAAAAAATTGGTCGAACTGCGAAAAGCATTCACTTATTTTGTGAACCCCGCAGAAAAGTTAATAGTAATATAATATTGTGTTTTCTATTTACTCTCATATTTCGGTCAAGTTTTGAATTACCCAAAAACTTTTAGAATAAATTTTCAGATCCAAATTCAAATGTATATTTTAAAAAGGTAAACAGAAATGAGCGATGTCTAGTAGTAGATCTCGATCTAAGTGAAGCTGCATCTCAACATATCTCAAGAAGTCTAGAAGTGTCTAGCAGAGCACCTTCAAGAGATTTATAAGAACTCTTAAGATATCTCAAGGGTGTCAAGAGGTGCAGCTATTATTATAGGAGGACATTCAAGGCTAATCTAAACGTCTTCTCGACCTCTTGAGATATCTTAAGAGATCTTCAAGAGCTCTGGGAGAATAACAGCTAGATGACCAAGATGGGATGTTTTGGTGTTATCTAAGTAGTGTATGAGTTTCAAACGCTAAAATCTAAGTTCGACTAATTTTATTTTTAAATTATTAATACACATCTTTTTTAGAATTAACAGTCTTAATTATTATTTAGGATAAAAATATTTGAGGCGTTCAGGATAAAAGGTATATTTTGAATTAAAATTAGGGAACGCGGTGTTGATTGATTGTGAGACATTTTATTAAATTATAATGAGTTTGAGGTTGGTGGTATATTTGAGTCGAATCTAATTTTATATTTGTTTTTAAACCCTCCAGTACATAGCTTGTTGTGTCCATACAATTTGCTCAATGTAATTGAAATGATATTCTCAACTGGTATGTCGCTTAGAAACAACTTTGTACCCACCCTGTAATCGTTGTCGAGGTACACGTTCGCGTAATGAAGGGTTCTAAAAAAGAGTGTCTGTAATTATTGGCGGCCGCGGCGGTGGGACCTACTAGGCCCCACCTGCTGGCACTCAATTACCCGGGACAGATTTAAACACTTCTCAAGTGCGAGGAAAACATTGCCAGTAACGGGCAATTGATTTCCCTCCAGTATCCAAGCGCCATTTTAACGACACTCTGTCACCACTTTCTAATTTAATTAAACACGCTCAGCAAGATGGGTGGAAGGCGGATTTTATTTTTTACCCAACGTTTCAAATTACATCCAAACAATATAATATACCAATGAATTCGAAAAATTTTAATATAGAACCACACAAGCCTAGCAAATGCAATTACAAACAAATTAATATGTAAATTTATAATATTAATATCCTATTTAAAAGCTGCATATGTTGCGTATTTATTTCAATTGACTTAATTTGGATAAAAGAGAGAGAGAGAGTTAATTAAACTATATGAGTTTCTTGTCTTATATATTTATTGAATAAATTAAAGTACTCTAGCAAATATCGATTAATGTATGGATTTGTAAACTTTTAAAAACCAATTTAGTTTTAATATATCGTCTAAAAACAACTTTCACAAAGATGAAAACATTTAAGTTTCCATACAGCTTGTTTCTTGAATCAGACAACCTTCAAAAGGTTCATAGACAGTATGGTAGGAATATTGTTGTGGGGGCATTCTGTTCGTAGCATGTTCTACAGCAGGGGTCCTCAAACTTTTTAGAGATAGGGCCACATGTAAACATTGAAAACTATGGGTGGGCCCGATATAACATATTATACGGAAATTATATTAATAACTAACTGCGACGCCCGTTTTCGGCAGGCCTCTGGCTGGCCAAGGGACTTCGCCCCCTCCGTCACTTGAACACTCCCCCCTCCACCACCTCTAATCACTCCCCACCTCACTGACCCTGTCCCCAACCCCAGAACTTCAACCCCCTCTGTGATCATCCTCTACCCCAGTAAACCTACCCTGACTATATAAGTAATAAATCATTCAAGCGGTAGGTAGCACTGCCATCTATTGGCAAATGATTCAAGCTTGACTACGGACGGAACATTCTATTTTATTAATATAGATACGCTATTATATGGCATTAATATTTAATATAGTAAATATTTAAGTATTAATTCTGTGGTAGCCGCGGGTTAAATTTGGCCCGCGAGCCATAGTTTGGGGATCCCTGTTTTACAAGTAGAGGAGGTGCATAAGCAGATTTGTTGCTTAGCTGATTGAATTATTTATCAAATAAGAAGAAGTTTCACTGCCTAGATTTTAATGGGATAAATTCAACAAAATGTTCGACCATTCGATATTTAGTTCTAGATTTGTTTTCAAGTGCTGGGGAAGTATTTTTTATCGGCTGAGAGCTTATTGAGTTTTTCGAATATCTATATCTGTTTATTAATCGATTGAGGGTATTAAACTTATTAAAAGTTTTTCAGATAAGCTATCAGGCGATTAATAAACTCTCCCCACAATTATTGAAAATGACTCCAGAACTAGGTGTCGAAACATCGTGAATTCTGATGAGTTTACAAATATTCTACATGGTCTCAGCCTAAACTTCTTTTATGATGAATCTCTTAGATATAGATAACAGTCTTAATTTTTAAGAGAAGGTTATGATTTGTTTCTTTAAGAAATTGGTGCTCATTCAAGATTCTTTCGAAATTTGAAAATTAGTTAAAATATTATATCTAATTTATAAATGTTGTTATGATGTTTCGAAATAAAATTCTGAAGTCGTCTTCAAATTATGATAGGGTGGGCCATCTAACGTTTGGAATTTGAATCGGCTATAAAAAAAACTAATGAATATTTTTTCGAAATTATGAGTTTACTAGAAAGATTGGACATTTTCATTTAAGAATGAAACACAACATTATTAAAATGACTGCCATGGCCGGCCTGACAGCACCCCATCCGATCAACCCAATTGAAAATGTACTGAAAAATTGGGTTGATCGGATGAGGTACTGTCAAGCTAGCCGTGGCAGTTATTTCAATGATGTTGTGTTTCATTCTTAAATAAAAATGTCCAATCTTTCTAATAAACTTATAATTTTGAAAAAATATCTATTAGTTTTTTTTATAGCAGATTAAAATTCCAAACGTTAAATGGCCCACCATAATTTAACGTTTGGAATTTGAATCGGCTATAAAAAAAACTAAAGGATATTTTTTCAAAATTATAAGTTTCTTAGAAAGATTGGACATTTTCATTTAAGAATGAAACACAACATTTTTGTTTCAAAAATTGAATAGGATGACATGAGTGACATTTTGTTTTAACAGGACGGGGCCACTTGCCACACAGCCAACGTAATAATCGATCTTTTGTTCACTGTTTTTGCAAATCGAATAATGATTTTGTGTTTCATTCATAAATGAAAATGTCCAATCTTTCTAATAAACTGATAATTTTGAAAAAATATTCATTAGTTTTTTTTATAGCCGATTCAAATTCCAAAAGTTAAATGGCCCACCCTGTAGTTTTATTAATATATTTTCTCAAATCTAGCATTAAAAAATCAAAGAAAGTTTCCTTTGCTTAATCTGGGATGATTTAGTAATTTTGTTTAAATGTAAGTTTCTCCGGTAAACTTATTTTTCAATAAGTATGTTTGTGATTGTCTTGAAAATATTTTAATTGCAAGATGGAATTAATGGTTGCCAGCTCTGGAAATATAATGATTGGAGAGAATTTCGATGGCGAGTACATGCCCTTTGACTTATTCACTAGCCTAGTGCAATTATTTACTTTTTTATAAATGGAGCAAATGATTATTAAATAAATTATTTTAAACCAAATTCAAATCATAATATAAAAGTGATTTATCAAAAACATTTTGTGTTAGATCAAAGAACTTTTTTTAATATAAAATAATTAATTTTTTTGTCATATAAATTATGAATAATATGAAAACAATTTCATTCGAATAAAATTAACAAAAACATTAAGTTTTTTTTTAAACTCGTTTTGTGAATTTCCATATCTACATTTATACCTGCCGATTGAATATAATTGAAAAAGCCAGTTGTCACGAATTGACCTAGATATAGTTGAATGTTTTATGCTAAGATCTTAATTGATATTATTTCTTAATAGGAATTCGTAAAGAGAATAATTAATTAATCGATTTGTAATAAAAGTAAACTAAGTAGAACAGAAATCGTAATGTTTTTCTTTTCCTCTCTCTTATCTTGTCAATACTTGAATAATTTATCGGAAATATTTAACAATTTATTAGTTAAGGAAATTTTTAAAATATGAGAAACAAGTGCGCCGATTTTCGGCATCAGAGGCGTCACTTAAAGACCATTATGACGAAGCATTCAAAAATAACGCTTTTATTGAATTATTGGCTAAAACCATCAACTACTAGAGGCACTCTTTATCGTAGAACAAAAAATTCTTGTTTGTTATTTTTTAATCTCCATTAATGAGTGTTTTAAGCAGAAGACATAAGGAGTTAATTTACTTAAAATTATCAAATATTTATATATTACCGAGGGGTGAACCGAGACCTAATATCGTGTAGACTTAGTTCCACTTCCACTATCATTTCTAAGTAGAAGACAATGGATGAAGGTGTATTATCTAATGAATTCCAAAATAATTCCACATAATTCCAAAGGCGTGTACACCTAATTCCAATCGCGGTTTACCCATCGTATAATCCCAATAGATGTCTCCCCTAATCGTGATTTTCGCCAATAGTTAGAGAGAGGAAGTTTTAAACGAAATTCGAGTTTTTTGGACTCTAAGAACACAAAATATGTCCCTAAATCTTTTAGTCACTCTGTCTGTTTGTCTGTAAGCAAGCATACAGTTTAATCCGAGAAATGTAAATTTAAACTCAAATTATTGGATTGAGATAATATAGGTACTTAAATATATGTTTGTGTTCAAATCCTTCAGCTCAAAGTACCCATTTACTTATGATGTTTGTAAATTTATGGTATTTCGCTAAAAAACGGCTCATAACTACTTTTTTCAATTTTCAGTATTTATTAATAACCATATCGTCTACAATTTATATAATATAATATAATTGGGAGTATGTAAAAATAAATTGACACGTTCTGATGAGTCCACTTGACTTTTCCATACAATTATGGTTGTGTTTGATACAATGGCCTCTATTTTTATTTTTTGACCCCCCCCTAATTTTGGCGCCAGAAAAAAAATATTTTCGTTATTATAGGTTCATTTTATAGTATATTTCATTTTTCTTGTGTTTTTAGTTTGAAAATATTATAATTTTAAATTTTAACCCCCTCTCCCCTCCCCCCCTTAATTTTGGGTCGATATGCACCAAAATCAAATAAGCTCTTAATCTCACTGCACTAAAACTACGTGTGAAATTTGGTTTTGATATTCACACTAGTTTTTGAGCTAGCCCGTCCTCAAAATTTGGTAAAGCACAGACCAACAAACTAACAGCCATTTTGACAAAACAGTAATTATCTCGAAAAATATAATTTTTTTGATGTTCACTTATTAGAGCTTTTTTGTAGACCGAAATGTCATGGTTTTGTCCAATTTTTTTTTATCAAAATAATTTCAGCCGTTTTTGAGATATTTCGAAAAAAAAACACTTTTTTCAATGCACGATTACAATACTTGACCATACCCTGTATGGTAAAGTAAAAACTAAACATGTTCCGGTGAAGTTATTTAAATTAAATTTCACTATCAGGGATATCTGTAATCCTGAATAGAAGAATTATTGTGTCTTCAAGCATTTTATAATATATTATTATTACAATCATAACATAAACTGTTACGGGCTTTCTAGTTAATTTGCATTGGACATTACATAACTGTTTCCCTGCTGCGATTTCAGTTTTCCTTGATCCTATTGTTAATTTATGCCACGAGTTTGAAAATGGAAACTAATATTTTATTAAAACTATAATATATGTATCATTATATTTTAAAATCATTAATAACCAACAAGAATATTTATTTGATCATTATCGTTAATGTTATACGCTTTTGTTATAATTATTACGTTGTTTGAAAACAAATTATCAATGTAATGAATTTTAATTATGAAGATCTAATCTTTCGCTAATAAAAATTCAGAAATCGATACTTAATTTTTCATTAATTACGCACGATTCATGCTGATATTCTATTGTCTGATCATATCAATTATCAATTAATAAGAAAAGGAATTAAATGAGTTTTATATTTATAATCGTTAAAATCAAAATTTAATGAGATTCATGGTTTCTCAAAAAAAGGGATGCTTGAGATTTAATCGAATCGCTAATGAGACTTAGATATTATTATATATACAAATATCATATTCATCATAACTAAATAAATAAATAAATAAATCTTTATTACTCGACCTGCTTAGAGGCACAAGTCCTAGGTGGCTAGGTCAACAAAACATCAATACAAATTAACTACAGAAATTAATAAACATAATTACAAATCAATTAAAAGAAATTAACAATTAACAAACAAGAAAAAAATAGAAATGTTTGCTCATTAACAAATAACATAGGGGTGTCGGGTAGGCTAGGGGTTAGCATGTAAGCCTGCTAACCAATTGGGGCCCGGGTTCGAATCCGACTCGAGGGATCCGGCTAAAACCTGACCCCGGGGGTTATAGAGACAAATTTAATAACAACTAATTAGAATCGTAAATTGGCTTATGGCCAGAAAGGCCGAAAAGTCAAAAAACAAAAAAAATAACATGATCATAGATTTCCATCAAAAGACAAAAAACTTTAAGATTAATTTAATTTGCAAAAAAAAACAAGCAGAAAAACGCAGGGTTATACAAATTTTTTTCCAAAACATAAAATAAGCTACTATTTTTCAAGTTTTTTGATTATTCACTTTAGTAATGATAAAATAAAACAATTTGAATTTAGTTTAAATTTTAACAATGGGATTTAATAGTTAGTTGAAAATAATTGTTAGTTTTATTGTTGGCGGAAAATGATTGTTAATATCAAAAGCCGCTAAATATAAGTTATTCAGGAATGAGTTGCTCTTAGAATCGTGATATTCTATTAAAATTAATCCTATTATATTACTTATGACTAGAGACCGGATTTTTATCCAGTAAAAACTGCCAAAATATGCCATAAAATATGCAGTTAAAAAGGCAGAAATATGCAGAATACGTTGATATATCCAAATATATGCAGTAAAAATTGGAAAAATAAATTTTTTATGCACTAAAAAATTAAAATTGAAGACAAAAAGACTATATATTTATTTGAAGGAGTGCTATGAAAGAAATAAAATGATAAACTGAGTTATAGACACCAAGTGTCAAAAATGTACTTTTATTGAGTAAAAAATTTCACAAAATTCTCATTATATTTAATATATTAAAAAAATCTTTAAACTCAAGGAAATAATTGGTGCACTTGAATAAAATCAACATAATACATTTAATAATGTTTCAAAAAATGCGGGGGTAGTTTTATTTAACAGACACGATTGTATTTGTATTGCTTTTATTTTTTACTTTCACATTTATATTTTATTAATTAACAGGAATAGCAGGGAATTGGACAAAAATTAAAAACAGAGTTTTTATTAAATAGGCCAGACGTTTCGTCGATTAATTTCGACTTCCTCAGTGGCTCATTCTATCACTCTTTGTCAAAGACAATTCCACTATTCCTGTTAATTAATGCTTATTATGGATACGAGTGATTCACCGTTTTATATTTTATATTAACAATCTTTTCTTATTGACGTACAAATAATAAACTAATAAAATAATGCAAATATTTGTCCGACTATAATCTCATCACTACACTAATTTACACACACTTTCGCATACAGACACGAACCTCAATGGCCGAAATGGGCAATAGTTACCGAAGGCCATTAAAAAAAAAATAATAACAAAGGATCTCAAAAATAATTAAAATTTGATTGTAATTGTGAATAATTTATGTTTACAAGTATTTTTCTAAATTATCTTCAAGTTATTATGTCTACGGTCACTTAAAATTGATTTATATAATGAAAAGAAGCGCTCCACATCCTCAGATGTAATAGACGAAAATTTAAAGGAACTTTATATATATATTTCTTCATTTTTTCAATCTTTTTCCGAAAATTTACTTTTAAAAAATCTGTATTTGGCGTGAAATAGCCAATATTGGACAAAAATCTTTAAAATATGCAATTTTATCTAATATTCTTCAAATATGCGATTTTAAGAAATATTACTCAAATATGCAAAAATATGCAGTATACAATTTAACCTACGGTATCCTAGATGCATGATTTGGATAGATAATTGACCCTTTGGGTCATATGAGGAGGAAAACAAAATATGCAATTGCATTGGAATCCGGTCTCTACTTATGACGTAAATTACCTGAAATATATAATAGAATTATATTGCATTTTATGGCAAAAATCTCTCTTTTAAATTCCAAGAATACAAAATCCTCTCCGTCATATAAATGTATATGCTCATGAATTAGAATATATTAAATATCATGAATGAGAAAGAGAAATATAAATATAAATAACCGAAATGTTTACAGAGTCACGGAATCGAAGCTTGTGTATTTTCTCGAATGGAACTCTCCTCGGAACAAAAACTTGTTCAAGTTGTTTATACATTATTATTTGTTTATGTATTTACTTGTATTTATTTTATTTTCAAACATGAATGTAATATTCAAGATATCTTAATAGAAGATAAAATATATAAATAAAAAATACACTTGTTCGCTCCAAACGGATTATGATTATTTATCAATAAGTATAATAAATATGGTCTATATGACCTTGCATGTTTAAAACCCACAAACCCATTAGATCTCGGAAGTTAAGCAACATCTATTGCTTCTAAGATTAATGTCCGAACTAGGACAACTGATTAAATTTAAAGCGGTTTTTACAATATATGACCTCAATGATTTTACGTCGATTTATAGTCCTATCTTTCAATCTCTGAGATAGCTAAGGATGGAAACACAGTACAAAGAAGTGTGCATAGAGGTGAAAACAAAGTTACTAGAAATCTTAGCTCAGCGTGCGATGTTATAAAACAGCAGATAATAAATTTCAGGCATGTTTATTTTTGCCACTATGCCCCGTATTTTCACTATGTTCCACGTTATGAAGATATTGACAATGATCTATTTCAAATAAAGATTTTAAATCATTCAGACGTTTGCATTTGAAAAACAAAAAAATCAACTGGTGTGTTCACCACACGACTTTCACATTTTCATTTATTTGAAATTATCGTGACACTATTAATTTACACCCCCTTCCTTTATTTCGTTTTTTTTTATTTTCTCAAAAACGGCTCTAACGTTTTTTTAAAAATTAGTGTATTTATCAAGTTATCAAGTTATTAGTTGTGTCAAATTTTTAATCCGATTGATTAAATACAATTTTTTTTAAAAAATCGTTAGAGCCGTTTTTGAGTAAAATCAAAAAAAACGAAAAATCTTTCATGTAAATGTCCACTTCCGGTTTTCCAATTTCAATCAAAAACTTGCTGTACTCCTTCTAGCCTATATTGAGCTTAAGTTTCGAATTTCGTAGCTCTTAGACTTATGATTGCGAAACGCAGGGGGGTACATACATACATACGTAAGCACTGACCAATGGATTTTTGGCCCTTTTTGGCCTCTGGGGACGACAATATCCGGTTTTATGCCCCAAATCCGGTTTCCAACTATTAAGGGCATCGATTCCTTCCACCTAGAAGTTACAAAATGAAATTAACTTTTTTCATCTCTGAGATACAAGCTCTCAAAGAGTCAGGACCTAGACAGGGCATCGCAATACTTCCACATTATATTCTATGAATATAAATGCGAAAGTAAAAAAGGAAAATGGCAAAATATTTTCTCTGTATCTTCTCAGTCACCTTAATAATTAGATTATCTCTGATGATAAATTTTCAACACAAAATGAATATAAAAAAATCTAGAATAATAAAATTAGGAAATTCGGTAATTACAAAGGAAAAAAATCATAAAACAATAAAATAGATAAATCTTCTTTTCAAGAAATAATTGAATTAAAAATTTATATATAGGTAGGTATATAAAGTATAATGAAAAAATTTATCTACCTGCAGCGAATTCGGAATTTACTAAATAATTAAAATTTAATTATAAATGTGATAATTTTTTATATCTAAATCTTATGATTTGGAGGATAAGAATATAATACAATGAGAGAGACTATAATTTACATCTCAAAATCAGAAGCGTTGACTCGCCCATCATGGGGTCGCAGTTGCCTTTTTTAAAACGGTAGAGAACCATCATAGACGAATCCTATAACTGATTAGCAACAGCACCCATGTTCCTTTGATTTTAATTTTGTAAGGACTCCTATAAGTTGATTTAATGTTTGCCTGCGAAATCGGCAACCAGAAGTACAGTCCATGTGATAATTAAAACTGTTTTCTACCTCACTGACTTTTTAGGTATGGGATTAACTAAGTTCGCTGATTATGAAATAATTTTTTTGAAGTAAGACAAGACGTCATATTATATGATAAATTAAATATATTAAGGTATCCCTGTAAAGATCTAGAATAAACCTAATTTTTTTATATATTATTCACACAAAGGTTCTTTTTGCCGAGAGTAGCAGAATTTTTATAAATTAAAGGAGACAATAAAAGAGTATGTCTTCTGCTGGAAAAAATATTTTTTTTTCAGCAGCAGACACTGTCTCCTTTAATTTATTTCCCATTAAAATTACGGTGTGAGAAGACCTCAAAATGATCATTTTTAGACTTTTGTACGTGTCAGCGTTCAGAAGTGGTTTGATTTAAATTTATGAGCAAATTCCACAAATTCTCTAAATTTCTTTTTATCGAAGACAAATTAATAAAATTTCATTTGGTATCTTCAGTATTTCGGAAGTACGTTAGTACGGAACCCTCAGTATGCGGAACGGCTCACAGTTGGCAGGCTTATTATTTTAATTTAAGTGAAATATTTGTTGATTAAAAATAATGGTTGGAAAGTTCCTTGAGGTTTTAATTGAAAGTAATGGAAGGCAGCCCAGAGGTAGTTAGGAAAGAAAAAATTAACACATATAAAATAAGGTGTAATTTATTGGAATCCTTCCTCCTTTCCTTTCAAACCGACGTTTCGAGGATTTTCCCTCTTCTTCAGGGTTTTCAAAGGGTCAATGAATGAAACAAATAAAATGTTTCCTTTTTCTCTCCACAGTAGTGTTCAAAAACTTTCTTCATTTTTAACAAAAGGCATAGAAAAACAAAAAAATTTTTTCCTTCTTTTTCTTAATTAGAAATAGAAAATTAGAATTAAGAAAAGAAGGAAAACATTTTTTTTTGTTTTTCTATGCCTTTTGTTAAAAATGAAAGTTTTTGAACACTACTGTGGAGAGAAGAAGGAAACATTTTATTTGTTTCATTCATTGACCCTTTGAAACCCTGAAGAAGGAGGGAAAAATCCTCCGAAACGTCGGTTTGAAAGGAAAGGAGGAAGGATTCCAATAAATTACACCTTATTTTATATGTATTAATTTTTTCTTTCCTCACTACCTCTGGGCTGCCTTCCATTACTTTCAATTAAAATTTCTACCAGTCCGTCTCTCTCCAGAGAAAATTTCGTTGCAAAAAAGTTCCTTGAGGTGTTTCGGAATTTTTTTGTTTATTAGATGTGAAGTAATAGTCTACATCTAGTAAACAGAAAATCCGAAATACCTCAAGGAACTTTCCAACCATTATTTTATAAATTCTACGGAAGTATCAACGCAAAGTCACAACGAGATCCATCTCCACTCCACATATAGTACATTTTAACCCTTATTAGACTGACGGAGTAACTATCTATCCCAACGGCACTTTGACTTATAATATTTCAGGATCTAGGTCTCATAGGAAACTGAAAATCCTTGACATCTCTAAACTTTTAAAAACAATTACAGTTTTAATAAATTATATTGACAATATAAATAAAATGATAAATAAAATATTTTTTACCTCAATCTTTGAGGTCTCAAAGTTGAAACTTGTGTGATGACTACGGAATCACTCATTATAAACTCAATAATAAAAATAAAAACTACTTATCCATACAAAATAAACTAAACTCAATTACAGTAAGAAAAAAACTTTATGATTTTACTCCAAAAAATACGAAATTCAACTACATCTACAGGCACGTGTACTTTTTTTTACGCAAAGGTTCTTTTAATATAATTGAAAAGTTTTTGTTTTGCCGAGAGTAGCAGAGTTGTTGATTCACAAAGAGAAACAAAGAGGTTGTCCTCTGCTTGGTGCAAATAAACATACACACATATTATATCGAGATGATATATCTGTATATATATAGATATTATTTATTTGTTTGAGACTATAGTTTCGAAGACTTGGTCTTCATCATCAGTCTTTTTTAATTATAAATGTTGTTTTTCATGGAGTCAATATCGTATGGATATTGAAAATGTGATGTTCTTTTACTGGTTGGCAGCTTAGAATTAAAGACATTCTTTTGGTTCACATTCAAACAGATGGTTATATTTGAATGTGAACCAAAAGAATGTCTTTAATTCTAAGCTGCCAACCAGTAAAAGAACATCACATTTTCAATATCCATACGATATTGACTCCATGAAAAACAACATTTATAATTAAAAAGACTGATGATGAAGACCAAGTCTTCGAAACTATAGTCTCAAACAAATAAATAATATATATATCAGATATATCATCTCGATATATATGTGTGTATGTTTATTTGCATCAAGCAGAGGACAACCTCTTTGTTTCTCTTTGTGTTCTTTTAATAGATAAATTATTATTTTCAAACCAGGTGTGTATTCATAGAACTTAAGTAATTGGTGAATAACTTTAGAGGTTAAATCAAATTTGCTAAATCAGTAAATTATATTTAAATATATACATTCAAAATGCTGAGGTAGATCTGTACCTCGTCAGTCTAAATAAGGTGTTTTTGTCAGTCTAATAAGGGTTAATTAAATATTTTAGGCTTTCTCTTAAATTAACTTTTAACGGATATACTTCATTTTACAACAAATAAACAGATTTCGATAATTTATTTCTATGTGTATTTCTATTCTACCTATACTGAGTATTTATCTTCACGATTGCATCAATTAAATTTTTCTGGTGGTTTTACTAAACACACGATCTCGTTAAGTGGACGATTGACTTAATGCCTGAACGCCAGAAGTTCGATTAAAGCTGGTTCTTTGCCAAAGAATAAACTCTAGATCCTACAATCATTTGTCAGTGTCGTTCGTCTGTTATCGGCTCAAGATCAAAAGCCGTTCTCTGTCATAACACCGCGGTCACGTCAACATTGACATCTGTCATTTCAACTTCATACCATAGAAGAACCTTCTATTGTTCTTTTTGATTTTTTTTTTAAGAGATATCGTTTTTCTATCTGAAGATTCATACATTAATTGTCCTAATTGAGGAAGTACTGTGGCTGTAAGATTGCTGGTGAAGGAGTCAGAAGAAATAACAAGACTTGTGCAGCCAATTTTTATTTTATTAAATTTTATTAATTGTCTTATCTCGTAAATATGCAGCTAAAGTTCTTGGCATTATACTTTAAATGCTTTATACTGTTTTTTTAGGCAAACTAAAGCCAATATAACTAATCAACTAACTAATTTTACTTAGAGAAAGTGGTGTAGGTTTTAGGTGAAACATGATATTAATTAATAAAGTAAAGGGTGTGTAGTTTCACAGTGAATGAAATAAAACTCAAAGAGGTTTATACAAACTCAATATATTTCGGATTATTAGTCCATCATCAGGAGTTTTACAAGTTAAAACTAATAATAATTGAACGAAGCGATCACAATTTTTAACATCTAAATCATATGTACCAATATAACAAAATATAACATTCAAATCATACATACCAACATAAGACAAGCAAAACATCAATAAAATTAAATATTATTAAAATTTTATTAAAATTAAATTTTATTGATGTTTTGCTTGTGTTATGTTGGTATGTATGATTTGAATGTTATATTTTGTTATATTGGTACATATGATTTAGATGTTAAAAATTGTGATCGCTCGTTCAATATATTATTAGTTTTAACTTGTAAACTCCTGAAGATGGACTAATAATCCGAAATATATTGAGTTTGTATAAACCTCTTTGAGTTTTATTTCATTCACTGTGAAACTACACACCCTTTACTTTATTAATTAGCTAACTAATTAATCAGTAGATTGAAAATTGAAGAGATAAAAGGTACCACAAAGGACGAGTTTCCGATACAGAATGCATTTTGTACGATATTGCATTTTATTTTTAATATCTTACAATATTCAAATTTATGATGGAAATGTGACCTTTTGTCGGAGACTACCTTTTTTTACTATACTTTTTCGGTATTTTTTTCAAAATATCTCAAACAATTAAAATTAAATATAAAAATTGATTTTTTCTGGCTTTGGTGATTATAAAGTTTTAATTGAAAAGATTTACTTAGCCGAGACAAGCAGAAAATAGACGATTCATAACTAAGGAGAAATCAATGACGTTGTACTCTGTTTGATCCAAATAAACATATACATATAATTTGTTTGTTAGATAATATAGTTTCGAATGTTTGACCATCATCATCAGACATCAGTCTTTAATTTGAGATCTTCTAAATGTTATTTCTCATGGGTCAAAATAACCTACTGGTCGTAGGTAAATTCATTTAACTGAACTAGTAAGCTGGTCACTTGTTAAACAAACGAATGCATATGTATATGTTTATTTATATCAAGCAGAGACCAACCTCATTAATTTTTCCTTATTATAGTATAGAATTATTTGAAGTTTCCCCCCTTTCCTTCCCCAATTTGTGTGACTATCATTTTCAAGGGGATAGTCATTATTTTTAGGATACTTATGCAAAATTTGATACAGTTTAATCAAAAGATCTAGAAGTATATATAATACCAATAATATTTTTTTCGAAACTCACGATTTTGAGCCCCTAATTAATGTTTACACCCTCTTTTTAACATAATACTCTTTATTAGTAAATTTCAGCTTTATTGGTTTCTTAGTACGAAAGTTCTTTAATTTCCCTCCCCATTTCGAATATATGTCAATTTTACGTAGATAGTAAATGTTTATGGTTTGTAAAAGTAAAATTGTAATATGTTCACCTTGATCAAGTTACAGGTTGTTTAAAATTTAGTAATTCGGTAAACCGTACTCAAAGTTCCACTCACCCCTGGTTTTAACTACGAGTTAAAACTATTTCTATTACCATCATTCTCGTGCTTTGATTTTTTAAGTTACAAAGGCTCTGAGATGTTAAAAACACTTAATCGACTTGGAAATTAGTAATTTGAGCCTTGTTAGATTTTAGATAGATAGCTATTTAAAATCTTGTTCTAAAGCTGTTCCAATTATTGTTTAATTGCTTATATCAAACCGGAAATGATTAGCACGGTCTAAAGTAGAACACTGAGAGTTGTAACCTTCAATTTTCATCAGAATTATATCAGTTACTTATAGCTATTTTGATTTAATGGACTCGTGCTTACTCTCAGTAGAAATGTGAATTGCGCATGGTCAGTACTTATTAAGTCGAATACACTATTAAAGGAAGATAAATTGTAGGTAGATGTACTGGGAGAAGTTAACCAGATTTCCTCTCTCTTTAACTTGTACTAACATTCACTTTTGACTTCGGAATTTTTCGTTTACTTATTATTAAAAAATAAAACTTGATTAGGATTAAAAAAAAGAAATCTTTAAATTATATAATTTCATCGAATTCTTTCGTTAGTCATTTTGGTAGGCGAAGAATTTCACTTAATAAATACACTTAACTATGTATATCCATTGGTATTTTTATTTTTATCTAATTGCTTAATTAAAATTTTAAATATACATTTAACGGATATAATTTAATAAAATTGAATTAATTTATACGAATTAATAAACTTATAGGCTAAGAATTTTGTCGGAGTTTGTTCTACTTTCAGATTATTTATTTGAGTTTGATCGTTTCTACCAAACATATTGATAATTTTTATGTTAGAGTTTGTTGAACTTTTTTTTTAATGAGCCAAAACTTTATATTAGGAATTCATGTTTACTTGTATGTAAAAGTTTTAATCGTTTAATACAAAAAAGCTATAACACATGAAGACAGGTAAAAAAAAAATGAGATGAAAACAGTTTGTTTGATTGACGCAATTTTTCTAATTTAAAAATCTTTAGGTATTTAAACAGCCATATTAGTTATCTGTAAGTTTCATCAGACAGATTTTAGATATAATCATGTTACTGCTTCATCTTACTTAATTGGAAGGAAATGAAGACAGTTGGTAAATTAAATTTTTTCTCAGGCAGGGACGTAGCCAATTTTTTTCTTCGGAAATGGGATGATATAGACTAAGGGGTAGGGGTAGGTAACTTTCACATCTGTATTTTAATTAAAAAGCTAAATTTAATTTAATTAAAACAATATGCAACTTTGTTTTTAATGATAAATATGAAGAAGGTGTATGGTAAAATAACAACGCCATCTATTAGAAATACTTGGAACTAGAACCAAAGTATAGTAATTAAGCACCATCTATTAGCAATACTTGGAACTTATATAAAAATAACTCCATTTATTAGAAGAGTAATCAACTAAACTAAAACTAGTAAAAATATATCTTCATTTATATATGAAAGATATTAAGACACTTGGATTAAATAAAAAAAAAAAAGATTGAGGATCTATGAAGAAGCTTCTCGAAGAGAAGCTTATATATATGTTTCAGGCTGCTTCGCAGCCTGGAAACATATTAACGTTACGCTCGATCTGAGCGTAGCAAAACGGCTTGTTTTCTTCCTGAGAGAGCCTCTCCCTAGACTTTCGTCTTAACTATGAAAATTTGGAACTCATATTTATATTCAAGTCATTCAAATTTTGAAATCCCCATTAGTAATCGAATTTTTGTGGGCTTCATAAAATTTTTTCCAAGAATTATACCAAAACTTACTCAGCGTGATAAATCTATGGAATTTTTTGCATATTTTAAATAAAACCGAATTCAATTTGATGTCCAAATAAGAAAGAAAAACATTTTTAAATTAATTCGTTGACAGATGCACGCTAATTGATTTAATAATATTTAATCAAAATGTTAATTAATTTGCCCCTAATGGTCTATTTATGCTCTAGAATAGAATTTTATTAATATTTATTTCATTATTTATATAGAAATTTCACTATTTTAATAAATATGTACATTCCTTCTAATAGCATATAGAAAGCCTATTTTTAATTGCTTCTTTATTAAGAAATTAAATAAAAATAAAATCAGCTTGGACAGATTTTATTATAATATTATGATCTCTTATGGTGGGAAACTTGCAAAAATAATCTCATTAAATTATTTTATTAACATAAATATCATTAACTATTTTTAAAATTAATTTTTAATTTTTCAACTAAATAGCTGAATTATCGTAATTGAAAAGGAGAATTTTTCTATTGTCGCCGGCTGGGCCCTCCTTGGCTCAGTGGATAAGCGTCCTGTTAGATTAATCGGAAATGTTAAGATGCATTAATTAATTAAAGTTCAAGGAATAATTTATTCTGGTTCGAGTCCGTTCAATGAAAAATTTATTTTTATTTCTTCATATATTTTAAAATAATTATTTATTTATTTTTTATTGTTCAAAATTTGTCAATGTTACTATTTAATTTTGAAATTTTATTTAATTTATTTCCCTATTGAGCTGATAATAATAATTCTATACAGCTTAAATTTTTTCGCTTTCGGTATAAATGAAATTACGTCCGTTCGGTTGCATATTATTCAGGGGCCCCAGAATAAATTCTGTTGACACTAAATTAACTCCATCAATCATAAAAGAAATTTAAAATATGTACATTCTTATTACTAGTATATTTGAAGCCTATGTAAATCTAATGAATTGATAATTGGCCTATATACTTTATCGATGCTTAACCTGTCGGAGTCTGTCGATGGATTGTTAAAGCCCCCGAAATTAAAACCAATTCTAGAATATAATAGATTATTACCATTTAGCTCTAATAAATACCCTATATGGACTCTATCATTAGCCGTGTCACACATTATAACAGGCTTAATCTCTCCCCATCTTTTTACGACGTATTTTCAGCTTGCCGGCCGGGCATATAGTATTAAATTCAAACATTTTTTTTTAATTCCCTTCTTGTGTTTAAAATGTCTGAAACGTGAAGTAATGTAATTTTCAAACGTGATTTTTTTATGCATCTGTTTTTGGATTGCTAGATTTTAGTATAGGGTGTGGCATAAAGACCTACCACATTTTGAAGAGGTATAAAAAAAAATGAAAAAATTTAACTAGAAAAAACTGAATATATTTTTGAAAAGAACATACAATATTTTTTTTTAATGTGTTATAAACATTATCAAACAAAAAAAAAAGGGTGGAGGGGGCAAAAATGAAAATTCTAGCCCTTTCGATCAAACTCAACCAAATTTTGTATACATATTCTGTGGACCCAAAAAGGTTAGAAATGAAGAAAGTAACCACCCAAAATGGGGGAGGTCAAAAATGAAAGTTCTAGCCATTTTGACCAAACTCAACCAAATTTTGTATACATATTCTGTGGGCCCCCAGAAGGCTAGAAATACAAAAACTAACCAAATTTTGTTTATATAGTTTGGTCGAAAAGGCTAGAATTTTCATTTTTTTAACACCCCCCCTATTTTGGGTTATTTTTTGGATTTTTAGCCTTCTGGGGGTCCACAGATTATGTATATAAAATTTAGTTGAGTTCAAAAGAGAATGAATTTTCATTTTTGACCCTGCCCGCTATTTTGGGGGGTTAGTCTTTGCATTTCCTGCCTTCTGGGTGTCCACAGAATATGTATTTAAAATTAAGTTAAGTTTGGTCAAAAGGGCTAGAATTTTTATTTTTGACCCTGCTCCCTATTTTGGGGCGTTAGTTTTTGCATTTCTAAACTTTTTGGGGCCCACAGAATATGTATACAAAATTTAGTTTGTTCGAAGGGGTTAGAATTTTCATTTTTGACCGGGTGCCCTTTTTTTTGTCTGATAATGTTTAAAACACATTAAAAAAAAAATATTTTATGTTCTTTTCAAAAATATAATCAGTTTTTTCAAGTTAAATTTTTCATTTTTTATACCTCTTCAAAATGTGGTAGATCTTTATGCCCCACCATGTATAAAATACCTTTTGGTGTCAAAATGTTTTATTTTGACCTTGCATTTTTATCAATGAACTAGAACGAAAATAGTTTCAAGTTTGTCTCTGTATTTGTTCTACCATATAATCTGATTCAAGATTCAAGTACACGGAGATGAGATAGTTCTCCACTGTCAAAAAACCCATTCGACCTTGATTGTCTGAGAAGAAAGTGAAAACCATATCACGAATTTAAGCTGATTTTTAAAATCCTGTGGTCTGATCAATTGACCTTGAGAAATGAACCGATAAGGATACGATTGAGTCAATGGGAACTTTCTCCTTATCGATCATCACTCGTAAACACTTGGGAGAAGTAAATCAGCGTCATTGACGTTCGATTTATGAAAATATATAATACGAGCAGTACCTGGCGTGCCTACGGCACGCCCGGCACCGCTCGGTCCTCCGGACTGGTGGCCCTGGCGGGCAGCGTCTCGAGATGTGATTATTGGCTGTCCCGTAATTATATGTTTTGAAAAAAATATTTTTGAATAATGAATATTGATCAAAGAAAGATGAAAAAATATCATTAAATGCTTTATAAATACTTTATTAGAGCATGCAACCATTTCTCTCGAAGTTCCCGATCGGTTGGAAACCTATTTCTTTTTTAATAATACATTTCAATAATTTTTGGAGACGGACTGATAAGTGAATTAAGTGGATATTGATGAGGCAGTCCAAAAAAAGAAGAAGATAATTTACACTATCTTTTTATTCATAAAACCGACGTTTCGGAGGCTATTCCCTCCTTCTTCAGGGTTTTGAAAAGTGAAGGAAATCCAATGCGGCATTCCCCTCTGTCTCCTCCTTCAGTGGCAGTAACAATAATATCTTGTATTTCATTCTCAGCAGAATTATAATGTAATAATGCAATTCTTTTATACCTTTGATATTTTAATTTTTCCACCTATTTTTAATGCATTATTACATTATTACATTATAATCCTGCTGAGAATGAAATACAAGATATTATTGTTACTGCCACTGAAAGAGGAGACAGAGGGGAATGCCGCATTGGATTTCCTTCACCGACTTTTCAAAACCCTGAAGAAGGAGGGAATAGCCTCCGAAACGTCGGTTTTATGAATAAAAAGATAGTGTAAATTATCTTCTTCTTTTTTGGACTGCCTCATCAATATCCACTTAATACATTTCAATATTTAAATTTATCTAAAACGTGTCTCTAAATTAATTATATATAATAATTTTAAAATTAATTTATCTACTAAAATTTAAAATGACCCGCGCAGTAATAAATTAAGAATTAATCTCATTATCCCATTAAATCATATCTCATTAAAACTTATATTATAAATTAAATATATATATATATATATATATTTTAAAATTAATTTGTCTACTAAAATTTTAAGAATTTATATTTTTCTTAAATTCAAAAAAAAAAATTAATTTTCGCGGTATGAATTATTTCCAAAAAATTAAATATATATTAATATATAATATATTTAAAATTAATAAATTTGTCTACTAAAATTTCAAATGAGACACGCCGTAAATCTAATATTCTAAGCTATATAGAGGAATATATTAATACATAGAGATATTATAGATATATAATATAGAGAATAGAGATGTTTTTGTAAAATTTGTCAATATAACAACTGTCATTGAATATTAGTTGCTTTTTCTCCCACATGTTCACCTTGCTGCGCCACGGGTACTGTGTGACAATGGCTTTCATATATATATAGATTATCCATTATATTTATGTACCTAGATGTTTAATTGCATCAAAAAGGAGACATCCTCAATGATTTCTCCTTATGAATCATCAACTCTCGGCAAACTAAATCCTTTCTATTAAATTATTTAAATTTAATTAAAAATATATGCTTGATTGATGAAAAGAGAATAAAAAATTTTGATTTTAAAATTAAATGAAACGTAATATATTCGTTGGATTCATTTTGAATCCCCTCCAGGGCCTTCGCCTCTTGTCCCAATATTTACACATCATTTTAACAAAAACAATATTCCAGCTGTAAAAACAACAAAATATCTATTTTTCCGATATGCTTGATTGGTAAAGACCCATATACTAATAATAGTTTTTCCGAATGGTTGGTTGAAAAATATAAACAGTGATAACGAGATGAGACACATGTTCGGTGCAGCGGACTATATAATAAAATGCAAGTTTTATTTGTTTTCTAATCGTGAATTAGTAAATTTCATATTTAATATAAATATTGACACAACATATCGATGTTTTTGCAAATGTGAGGAGAGAATAAAAAATCTATTGGCTTGCATCCAATTTATTGTAATAGGATTCACCTGATTCAAACACTTAAAATTTAATCAAACTGTATTTCAAAATAATAATAGAAATCATTATTGATATTTAATATAATAAAATTTATATTAGCGTTTTCATTGGAACTCCATTCATGTCAAGATTAACCAATAAGGACAATAAGCAGGTGCAGAGGGCTTATAATTAAAATAAATATTATACAAATCTTTAAAAAAAATCTTCAAACGTTTCGGGAGAATTTCTCCCTTTATGAATGGAATCTTCAAATCGTTATAAAAGAAACAAAAACGATTTGAAAATTCCAGGCAAAATGCTACAAATATTTTTTTGTGTTGGTAATATCTATATTCTTTTATTTACATATTTAATTGTTATATACCTAAGTTGCTACCATAGAGTAATATAGAGTGGAAGGCTACCGTATATCGAAAAGCGCTCTCTAGCGACTGAAGGGCGAAAATTCTTAGTTCTAGAGCTATCCAAAGATCATAGAACATTCAAAGCCTTTGTCATAGATAAAAGATACATACTCTCTGTGTTATAAATATATATAAGCGCATTTTTTTATTCTTGATAAAATATTTTGAATCATCCACTACCTGTTTGTGACGTCACCTTAATTTTTTCCAAAGAGATTTATTGCTCAATGGTGTTGCCCTGGTCTCGCCAGAGAGCTCTATAACTCTTATAAGCTAAAAGACATTGGCTCCTTATGATTTCTACTATACATGTTCAAATACTGACAATCATGTTTAAGTGAATAACCAAAATAACATAATATTGTACATTTTTTTAATGTAAAATATTTTTACAAAAATGTACCCATCATTACGGAATTTATAGTGTTATAATAAAGGAATAAATTTTCGCGAAACTTTTGGATTTTATTAAAAGTAGATTGTTTTTTTTAAGATTATGTATTTATTATATATATATATATATATATATATATATATATATATAGACTATAGTGGTGATGTAATATGATCTAAACCTTTTTACTATAGGTAGATCCCGATGAAGGCTTAAAAACTTTCCGAAACATGACGATATTAAGCCAACAATAAAATAATCCGAATTATAAGTTGTTTTATTGCTTTTGGCTGCCCTTAATCAAATTTCAGATAATTACTACATAAACCAGATTCATAAATTAATTCCTGTGAATACATTGTAATAGACTGATGAAGAGGGCAAAGCCCTCGAAACTATAGTCTCGTTATAAATAAATAAAATTCATAATTCTAGCAGAAGACACACTCTTTTATTGTCTCCTTCAATATATAAAAATTCTGCTACTCTCGGCAAAAACTTTCAATTTAAACCAGTTTCAATCACTTTCACAAGCAATTCGATAATGTAGCTCAATTATAATACTTTAAATTCAGTATTGATGGGTACATTTTTGAAAAAATATTTTACATTAAAAACATGTACTATTATGTTCTTTTGTTTATTCACTTAAACATGATTGTCGGTATTTGAACATGGAAACTTATATAACAATTAAATATGTAAATAAAAGAATATAGGTATTATTATTACCAACACTTGAAAAAAAATATTTGTAGCATTTCGCCTGGAGTTGAACAAACCCATAAGTATTCTCGGATAACAATCTTTACAAGAAATTTATTAAGTGAAATCATATATAAATATGTTCTTGGTTTTTAATCCTTTTATGGTCAAGGCACGAACTTTATGATTATTTTTCCAAGCGAATGTAATTGTCTAAAGTCCCAGGAGGTTAGGTTTTCGCGCTATTTGATCCAATACAAGCGATTTCTTTTTTTTTATGTTCGAAAATAAATCAAAATGTTGGAAAGGTGAAATTAAGATCACCATTTTTAATGAAGTGGTTGTGGTTCATTAGGAGCACCCGGACTCTCAAGCTCAACCGGTAAGTAAATTGACTAAGACAAACATTACAGGGGCAAAGGGCAGAGGATTTTATTTGCCAATTATACCAAAAAAGAAATCGCTTACGCCTCCTTCTTCACCTTCTGTAAGAAAAAATAAATAAAGACATTTTTTATATTGTATAGATAAATATTTAGATATGTGGATAAATCTTTGCTTAACCATTAAAGGATTTGCATTGAAAGAAATTCGCAAATATTTATTTTTAATTTAAATAAATAAATAAATATAATTGATCTTTTAAATATCATTCTATTTATTTAGTATTTATCTTATTAAGATTAACTTTTAGGTAGAAAAATGTTTGTTTATGAACCCGAAGGAGAAAACAAATTTTGATTAAAATTAATTAATATATTAAAATCAATTGAATTCTTTAATTTTTTAAAAAGTATTTTTTTTTTTTAATTTATCATCAGTATGTTTTCGCCAAAAAGCCTACTACCCGGAAATTTAAACATATCTAATAAGATCTTGATCCTCGGCTTTAAATTTCTTAATTTTTTTAATTAATTAAAAAATAATTATAAAATTCGAAAAGGTAACAAAAAACTATTAAGAAACGTTTTTTGATGATTGCAAATCAAAGTCAAAAGTGGCTCGAAATTGTTCGTCTAAATAGCCGAAGGGTGAACCGCGATTGGAATTAGGTGTACACGTCTTTGGAATTTTTTTGGAATTATTTTGGAATTTACCCCTTCATCTATATTGTCTTCTACTTGGAAATGAAAGTGGAAGTGGAAGTAGGTGTACACGATATTAGGTCGCGGTTCACCCCTCCTAAATAGCGTACAGCGTGTGTTCGGGCAATGCTCTATCGAACTTGGCCACCGCACTCTGTGCGCTATGATCATGATGCATTTACCATCACACAATATAACTTTTTCAAAATTTTATAACTTTTGTGTTAGAACGAGCTAAAATTTAAAATTTTATTTTAGTTTAAAAAAGAATAGTTAATGGATTTAAATGAAACTGATGAAAAAAATCGCAAGTGAATATTATTATTGATCATATTTATCTTATACGGTATAAAAAATAAAAATACGTAAATCTTAAGCTGTATATGTGGATGTAGAATAAACAGTGTCAACTATTATTGGTACCCATATTAAATTGTTTTACAAAATAATAAAATAATAAATATTATAATAATTGTAGATAATGATAATAATAATTAATTATCAATGTATTTTTTACCTGGTTTACAGTGTACTGGAAGATTTTAACTATAATGAAAGAATCAAAGATTTTGAGTATTTTTTCTTTTGAAACTAGATAGAATTTTTTCAAAAAAATCACTTCGGGGCGAATAGCCAACTTATATTAAAAAAAGAAAGAATTTACATTTTTAGGTCAGAATCTAGGATATTACTA
This sequence comes from Forficula auricularia, assembly GCA_024734495.1. Classification (NCBI taxonomy): domain Eukaryota; kingdom Metazoa; phylum Arthropoda; class Insecta; order Dermaptera; family Forficulidae; genus Forficula; species Forficula auricularia. Next base: position 729,218 of record JALMQS010000791.1, read on the forward strand.
GAGAGCATTATTTATATTGTGTATTAGTGGGATTCATCCCGAGAACTAACATGCTTACCAGAATAAAATATCTAAGTGAATACGATATGTTTATTTCCAATAATTTTATTTAATCAAATGTAAATGATTAAATTCAAATATTTCGAGAGCTTTCAGCACCTCTTCATGAATGCATACCACTAGCTCTTAGAACATTAGTGAATTACTGGTATCCATTGATGAAGAGGTGCTGCAAGCCCTCGAAATATTTGAAATTAATAATCACTTAATTAAAATTACTGGAATTAAGCAAATTTTTAATTACATCCTTCATTCTGATAATACAGTGAAACCCTCAAAAATCCCGGGAAATCCGAACGCACAAAAGATAAACTTATTTATATAGTCATAAAACAATTATGTATATATTCTACATTATAACCTTATTTTACACAATTAGTTGATGTCATCCAGGATTGAAAAACGGTAAAAGTTGGTTATTGAAATTCTTTAGGTTAATCACTTTGCAAAAACAATGAAATAATAATAGAAACACACAAAATATCACTTAATCTTGGGACGTGCGTCGGACTACCTATGTCGAACCCTGGCCTGTGGCGCGTCAACACGTGCGCGCACTCTGGTCTGTCCGCCACATAGAAGCAAAATGATGGCGGACTCATTTGAGGTTACGGCGACCAAGGTTTGGAACGCACTGCCACTCAACTTGAGGAAGATTAGGCGCCCAGAAGTATTCGAAGCAGAACTACACAGGCACCTAGCCTAATATGTATATTTTTTTTGTTTTTATATCCTATATATTGTAATTTTTTTCTCCCTCTCTCTCTAGAGAAGATTTATTCCGCGAAGCTCTGGAATAAAATTCCAGCAAGTGTGAGGGGGGCGAAGTCTCTCGGCGATTTTAAGACAAGGTATTTCGATCTATTAATGAATCAGCAGAAGGCTGGTTGATGGGTGGAGTGAGGCTGAGTTGTTGTATTTTAAATTTATTTTGTTCATGCAGATCATTTTGTTATATATATACTAAAGCGACGCACCGGGCCTTCGGCCCGGCGTCACTTGCCCCTGGCGGGGAGCGTCTCGTTCATACCAATTTAATAATTGAAATTTAAAATCTTACTGTAAGTATCGAAAGAATGTGCTGAATGAAATTGATTCAAAAATAAGGAAGAATAAGGAAAGATTTATTTAACACATTGCCTAAGCACGATCACTATCTGACCAATCAGAATCGTTCTAATAATTTAACGCTTTGGCATTGGCTATGCACTGGCCAATCAGATCGTTTCCACATACATATATATCCACATACTTTTCTATTTTATATATATAGATAGATAGATAGATAGATAGATAGATAGATAGATAGATAGATAGATAGATTTGTATTTCGATTTCTTTTGTCAATTAATTTCAATAATTTTTTTTCTTTTATTTTTAAATGTTAAATGAAATTGTTTTTGTACTCTTAGGTTGAATTGAATTATTGTAAGCAGATCTTTTTTTTTAAATGTAATATAATTTGTTTTCTGTTATGCTTCAGGAGAATTTTATTCTCAGAGCAAAATAAAATCTATCTATCTATCTCTATATATTTTTTATATTTTTCATTTTTGTTTTCATATATTTAGTATGTATTTTTCTTTTGATTTTTGTTTTTTTCTCTTGTATTATTTTAATTATTTTTTTTTTTTTGTAAATATTTTTGGTCTAAAATTGTACAGTAAAGGGGCTAGATGGCCCTATAGATACAATGTTATAATAAATAAATAAATAAATAAATAATCTTTCACTTGATATGAGTTATCTTCAATTGTCGAAGCTGCTTTCGGCTAATTCGAACAAATTGAAATCCAAACAGCCTACAGCCCCAATTAGTTCGGATTTGAGGGGTTTCTCTGTAATTATAATAAATATTTAGAAATATAAAAATTCATTTGGTGCGATATTAGTAGCCGTCGATGTAGTTTGCGGCGAGTCTTAAATTTGATCTGGTAAGTATTAGAAATTTCCAAATATTTTGCAAGTATCTTTCCTGGAATAACGATTGAGAAACTCTTTCATGCATATCTCATTCGTTTTTTATTGCATTTTTTCAAACATTCAAATACACGACTTATTACTTAATTAATTCATTTTAAAATCCAATGATTACCTAAAATAACATAATTTTATGAGCACAATAAAAAAATGTTTCATTTTAATATACCTATATCAAAATAATATACAATAATTAAGGTATATATTTAGAACTCATATGATTGATTAATTGACTCGCCCAGAAGATAAGCGGTTTAGTCCACTTTTTGAAAATTTCTAAATTTTAGTAAATTTGAATCCAATAAAATTAGATTTCTTCTTTTTAATTCAAAAGATTTGATTTCCTGATTCGGGTTTTCTCAGTTAAGGCCTACATTTTATTTCTTCTTAATCTTATCTTATCTTATTATATTAAACGAACAAAGTTTGTGTTTATATATATAATATATATATATATATCCGGTCGGGTTCTAGAAAACGGCTCTGACGATTTGGATGAAATTCACGTGTTAGGAGGTTTTTTTGTTGGACATTCGATCTGTTACGGTCTCATCTTCGGCTAAGTTGTTTTTGGTGGGTTTTTTGTTAATTGAAACAATTATTCACAGGTGGTTGTCTCGATAAAAATGTTTATTTACATTTTTATTCAATTTCCTTTTAATAAATAATTGTTTTTTTTAATTTTATATCCCACAATAAGATTTTTACAATTATTATTATATATTAAACATTGGGAAATTTAATTGATTACGAAGGAGAGAGGGAAAATCCAATCGACTTGATTGGGGAATAATGGAATTGAAATAATTATCGGAAAAGAGGTTTTTTTATCTAATTAGATTTTTCCTCTTATTAAAAACAAGGACTAAAGATGAATAAGGACACTCGATGGTGGAGAAGTAATCTCCGGAATCGAAGCAAAAATACAATGTATACATTAATTAATGTAAAATAATTGGTTTAATAAAAAATTTATAAAAATTGATGAAGTCAAAAATTGTTATTTAATTAAAAAAATTATTATACGATATTTATTTATATACCTATACATATATACATATATAGACATAATCTGTGGGCCACTACAAGACTTGAAATGCAAAAACTGGGTGAGGGGCGGGGGAGAGGGAAGTGGCTTCGGGGTGGGGCGGAATTGGGGTGGGGGTGGAGGTGGATGGGGTTGGTGCAGGAGATGGGGTGAAGTGGTGGGGTAGGGGGGATTAATATCTAGCTTTTAACTGAAGCATCGCTCGGTGGCCAGGTACTATTAATTAATAAAGTAAATGGAGTGTAGTTTCACAATGAATGAAATAAAACTCAAAGAGATTTATACAGACTCAATATATTTCGGGTTATTAGCCCATCTTCAGGAGTTTACAGAATAAAAACTGAAACTACACTCCTTTTACTTTATTCATAAATATCAAGTTTCACCTAAAACCCATACCACTTTCCCTAAGTAAAATCTTCTAAATATGTTTTCTTATGGTAATGGGATTTAAAAAACATCACTTTTTATTGATTCTACTTTTAGAGATCTGATCGAATTGACTTGTGATCGACTCCTTAAAGAGCATTGGGGTAATTATTTAATTGCGTTTTTATATTCTAACACACGGCACCTGTTCGTAAATTTAAATTTTATTTAAATAATACTATAAATATTGAATAAAATAAATAAATGTATAAACAAACAAATTAATTTGCAAAAAATAACGATTTACAGTCAGTCAATTTAAATTGATAATCGTTTATCCCATGTTTGCCTGCAATGTCGGCAACCAACTCTACAGCTCTTATAAAAATTGTTCTCCTGGTTGCCTAATTAAATATTTAAATAACTCACGAAGAGAAACAAAGAGGTTGTCCTCTGCTTGATGCTTTAATTGAGAGCTGTTTAGAGCATCTTCTGAGGCGTTCCTGATTTGCGATAAAATTTCTTTATCCAGTCTTCCGAATTTTCCACCACTTTTGTTGTCCATGACAAATAATTTACAATCAATGGCAATGGAATGACAATTCCTTTGATTTAATTGGAAAGTTTTGTTTTGCCGAGAGTAGCAGAGTTGTTGATTCACAAAGAGAATCAACAACTCTGCTACTTCTCCGTAAAACAAAAACTTTTCAATTATATTTAAATAACTATCTATCCAGCATTTTTATTAAAGATCTAAAAATGTTGCATTTTATTTGTTTTTGGGATATTTAAGGAGCAAACGTATTAATTTGAAAAGATTTTCTTGTCGAGAGTAGTAAGAGGAAATCACTCAGCATTGATTTCCTTTATTTAAAGTTAAACGTACTAGTGTTCCTATTTTGTAACTCTGAGCTTGACTTCAACAAAAGCCAAAACGTCAGTTGTTAACGAATACATAAAGGATTGATTTGAATTATGAGGATAAATTGATTAATTGTACACTATTGTATTATACTGTATGGTTGCCTTGTAATATTCTGTGATTTATTTTATTATGTTAATGACAAAGGGTAGAGTCCTGAACCCATGCATATTTTAAATAAATAAATAAACCATCACGTATTTTAAATGTTTGCATTTATTCATTAATAAAATTATAAACTTACTCTATATTTCGATATATACATTATACATGTCCACTAGGGTGGTCATTATTTTGTGTATTTTCGAATTTTTACGCTGACAGAGGCTCATGTGGTTTGAAATAAATAAAAAAAAAATCTACCCCAAGTTCCAGTCTCTATCACAATTTTTAACTTTTTTAGGCACAGCGATGTAGTTTCATCTAACTAACATGGGTTTTTGGCATTGAACGATCAATTTTTTATTCCTGCCAAAGTGATGGTTCAAAAAATTGAAACTCCGTAGACTTTATTCTTATAATAGTATCTATTCCTTCAGAATTATTACATATATTTAGCTATTATAATTTTGGAGTTACAGCTAGATAAAATACTTCTATATCTTAGTGTTAGTAAGTTATAGACTCCAAAATTATAATAGCTAAAAATCTGTAAAAATTCCGAGATATATCTATTATTATAAGGATTAAGTCTACAGAGTTTCAAATTTTTTGAACCATTATTTTGGCCGGAATAAAAAATTGATCGTTCAATGGCAAAAACCCCATGTTATTTAGATGGGAAACTTACATCGCTGTGCGGCACAGTTTAAAATTAAGATAGAAACTTGAATCTTGGGGGATATTTTTTTTTCTTTATTTAGAACCATAAAAGTCTCTGTCGAAAATACCCAAAATAAGGTCCACTTAAAAATTTACTTTTAAAATTATGTATATTGTGTCTAAAACGAATATTGGAAGAAAAAGTGAAAAGTTTTTGGCAAGTGAAGAACTAATGAGTGGAGATTAATGGTAAAAAACAACAATGTTGTTCAATAATTATATTATTCTCTTGTATGACTATTAATTATTACCATTAGCGTTGGTAATATGTATAATTGTCCGAATGTACAGTAATTTCGAAAAAATGATTAAATTGGTGAATTGACGCTTCGGCCATGATGGTCATGCTGGCCTTGGCCTGGTCCATAATTAGCATAACCGACGACGCGCTGTCTTGCTAACCCGTTTAGCCCTTTAAAAAATTAAACAATTTTTCATTATGAAATTAACGGAAAAAGACCGCAATCGTAGCCAGGATTCGAAACCGAGTAATTTATATCTTCCGCTGAGTTACTCTGCTGACCGAGAAGATAAATCATTACAGCATATTTACCGGGTACCTATCCTGTCTGAGATTTTTACTTTATCCAATGCGAAGCATGGGGAAAGTATTGTAATTGGTCTCGCGGCAAGCGCGACTTCAAAGGGTCCTCAGATAAAAACTACGGAACTCATGGTCTCAATTAAGGTCACAAATTGTAGTATTCAATTAGGTTGAATTTTAGAACGTGGCGGTTTTGCCAAAAATTACATGTGGTCTCGTCTAGAGGCCAAAAAGTGCCATTTTTTTGGAAGTGCGTGCGGATGGATGGATGGATGGATGTTATCGTTTTTTTCGTCCACGATTTTTTCCACACCGTTGCACCTATTGAAATGAAATTGAAAACTTACCATTAGTTTAACAAAATGAAGCGCTGATTAGTTTTTGGTACATATCGGCCCACAAACATTAGTACTTTATTTAAGTACTTTTTTAGTTTCTAAATATTTTGATGAAATTTAATATTCTACTTGAGTACCTTGAGGACCACAAAAATGGTCATATAAAATTTTTTGTGGAATTATATTTTAAAGTACTTTACCCTAGACTACGATAGTTCATTGGATAAAGTTTAGCAACGATCCGTTGCAATTTATTTTAATTTATTTGCATTTTAAAAAATTCTTCTTATGTACGTATAAACCGATCAAGGTTTAATCGCTTAAGTCGTTTATAAATAATCCCTGTAGTAAGTGAAATTCATACACATCGATCCATGAGAATTATACTAATTACAGGTTTACTAATACGAGATTACCAAAGCTTTAAATAGACCATATTGCTTTTAAGCTCTGTCAAAGAGCTTTTTTAATCTTAAGACTAATTGAATAAAAAAATATCTCAAATTTATTGATTCATTGAAGCTTTAATGATTAATAATTTTTAAGGAATTTGTTGTTGGTACTTGGTGAAACATTTTTTATCCAATAACTTTAATGATTAAATTATTTTTAAAGAAACAGAAATTAAATAGATTATTTTAAAAGAGAACGAATTCAATCTTTAGGACAAATTCCAAGATTTTAGTAGAAATATTATTAAATTGCGATATCTCAAGGGTGTGAGCTAACTGCCCAGAATGCATGTTAGTTCTCAGGTTTGACTCCTGAGGGGACGAATCCCCTCTGATATCGCAATTTAATAATATTTCTTCTAAAATCCTATAGTCCAAGAGCTGGTAACACATTACGGATTTGACCCAACTAGAAATAAAGCGTAATAGTACCGTGTATGATAGTTGTACAGGGAATGGCCAGTCTGGATGGCCTAAGCAGGTGGACCAGGCACTGCGCATGGTGTGAGTGCGGCAAAAAATACATATGTGTTAAAAAATATTTTTGACCCACAATGAAATTATAAAAATTATAATTTATAGTCAATTATAAACATAATATATTCACTCCAGACCATTTGAGTGGTGGTCTGATTCCACGTTCCACCACTCAAATGGTCTGGGGTGAATATATTATGTTTATAATTGACTATAAATTATAATTTTTATAATTTCATTGTGGGTCAAAAATATTTTTTAATACATATGTATTTTTTACCGCACTCCCACCATGCGCAGTACCTGGTCCACCTGCTTAGGCCATCCAGACTGGCCATTCCCTGTACAACCATCATAGACGGCACCATTACACATTATTTCTAGTTGGGTCAAATCCGTAGTCAAAATGTGTCACCAGCTCTTGGACTATTAGAGTTTATCCTAAAGATTGAATTCTTTCTCTTTTAAAATACATCTTGGTTAATCTGAACTCGAGTTGATTTTTTGAAAAATATTCCAACTATTTTCAAAAAAAAGATGCTCAAATCTTTAGTTTTATATTTAAATAGAGTATCTTTCGCTAAAAATAAAAATATAATTGTTACACAGCCTTCATGGTGACATACTATAGTTATTAAAAAATATTTGGAAATATGAAAAAAAAAAATTAACAAAAATTATTAATAAACCTAAATTTTATATTTTCCGAAATTTCATGATAAGAAAAAAAAATGTATACCCATAAAATAGAATTAAAAGTAAAAGTTATAATCAGTAGTAATACTATTATAAGAATTTCGATATAATTGAGTAATATATGGACAACTCTGCAATAAACATAAAAATGAACAAGAACATTCTCCCCATAAGAATGTGCTTGTCATTCACCGATGGCGAGCAATATTCTAGCGGTTCCTAATTTTGATCAAAAGCATCATATAGTTCATCGGTAGAGTATTTGCTTATTTTTTAACTTTCACTTATATAGCAAAACATTAAGATTAAAGTATTGAATTCACTTTCGGGATGGTATTTTGCAAAGGCTTCTATCTCCAAAATTATGAAGGATAATTTAATTTGGACAACTACAAGTGATAGTATTTGATGCCCTTAAGATATAGAGGCGACTGTGGGTCAGTGGTCAGAGTGCCGGGCCGCTGTTCTGAAATATGCTGGTTCGAGACTGAGTCTCGGAAGATATTTGCTGCCGCCTCCTCTTGAGAAGCAATGGCAAACTACCAAGAGTATATGCCTAGTCAACCTCTCCAAACTAGCCATTCGGATTAAAAAGTAGCCCCCGTATATCTGTGTAAAACAGCTAAACACACTCAGCACAGGTATATGTAGAGAGGAGCCGACGCCCGTTCGGGGCTTGGCACTATAAGAAGAAGAAGAATATAGAAACAGAGTTTAGAAAAATTAAACGGGTTTCATTGACATTAGAGACAACTCACCGGAAAATTCAGTAATGTGTGTATGTGCTGTTATATCTTAGCAGGATCAGTAAGTCTCAGAGCAACGAAATTTTAAACTTAAGCTAGGAATAAGCCAGAAATGGTATAGTAAACTTTTAGTCCAAGTCGAAATAGTCCTTGTACACCTTTATTTGAAGGTTGAGGTGTTTTTTTATTTATTTCTCAAAAACGATTTCTCCGATTTTTCGAAAAGAATCTATGATCTTAACAAGTATCTCAAGCTCTGTGATGTGCATTTTTTTATCTCTATTGAAACACTGTGTGTGAGGGGATATATGTATGGATTTCACTTGCGTATACTGTGGTCGAAGGGTGAACCAAGGCTTAATATAGTGTACACCTACTTCCACTTTCATTTCCAAATATTTCCAAAAAATTCCAGTACTTTAAATACTAAAATAATTCAACATAATTCCAAAGACGTGTACACCTAATTCCAATCGCGGTTCACCCCTCGCTGTGGACTAATTTAAAAGTGGAAAATTGGTAGGGTGATTCAAAAGAAGGGGGGTTGTATATTAAAGTCGTATAGAGCATACTCCAGTTTTTTATTATTTATTTATTTATTTTTTTAGAATAGCTATACATATTTTTATAAATTTATAAATTTCATATTTCTAATAAATTATTTTTGTAAATAAGTCATTTTAATTGAAAAGTTTTTGTTTTGCCGAGAGTAGCAGAGTTGTTGATTCACAAAGAGAAACAAAGAGGTTGTCCTCTGCTTGATGCAAATAAACATACACACATATATATCGAGATGATATATCTGTATATATATTATTTATTTGTTTGAGACTATAGTTTCGAAGACTTGGTCTTCATCATCAGTCTTTCTTCAATTATAAATGTTTTTCATGGAGTCAATAGAAAGACTGATGATGAAGACCAAGTCTTCGAAACTATAGTCTCAAACAAATAAATAATATATATATATACAGATATATCATCTCGATAAATATGTGTATGTTTATTTGCATCAAGCAGAGGACAACCTCTTTGTTTCTCTTTATAAGTCATTTTATCAAAATTTTAAATATTATTAATAAGATATTTATTAGATAAGCAGGAACCCCTACGCAAGTCTTAATCGCACTTAGCTGCTTAAATTTTTTTTATTATTTTAATTCTCAATTAAACACTCACATAAATATCTCAGATTAAATTGAACTTAAAAACATCAAATTTTCCAAACACTTATCATAATATTGATAATAAAATAATTGATGAATAATTGACTGCCAAGTAAAGTGCGTCAATTTGAAGATTGAAATGATCGATAAATTGTACAAGTTTTTTTTTTTTTTTTTTTTTTTTGTTACTCAACTCCCCAGGTTCAAAGGTATACTTGAAGGTATTTTCATTAATCATGACCTGACCTAATCGACCTCCGTAGAGTGTGAAAAATTCTTCTGAATATTATGTAAAATATATAATAAATCCCCTTTTAATTATTTTTAATTAAACCTTAACTAACCTCCTGATTAAATTAGAAAAAAATTCATCTGCCTTATAAAGAAAAAATCATGATGAGAAAAAAAGGTTTCCTAATTGAGAATTTTTGTATCCTTTTATTTTTTATACATAAATCACAAATTCTTTATATAGTAATCAGCATTTCTATTTCTTCTTCTCTGGATTTGCAAGGAATTCAAAATTACCTTAGAATGGAGATTTAATAATAATAATAAAAAAATCCTCATACAAAAAAAATAATAAAAACATGTTTATATATATAGATAGATATAGATATGTATAATACTTGTTGTTAGGGGCAGCTTCTGGGAATCTCCAACAAGTTCGACCCTCAAAAAATCATGTCTTTTTAAAATTACATCAAGGTATCTAGCTTATATTATACAGTTAAAGCCCATTATACGGGAGCATTTTATCCCCAAAAGTGTAAGTTTTTTAAGTATTTATTTCAACGCATCACACAGCATATAGAATAGTTGAAAAATTATGGTTAATTCCATAGCGAGGTGCAGAAATTTTAACACTCTCATGTAGAAAGGTGGCCTAAGTTTATCTTTAATATTCACTGTTAAAGAGCAGTTGACTTTGGTAGCCTAGTAATCTGTGAATAGATCAATTATTTTTTTGTTTTCAATTTACCTGTAAAACTAAATTTTTTGAATTTGTGTCATTTTTTGATATGAAGCTCTTTTAGGACATAACCTATCTATTAGTCAAAAATTTAGATTAAATGAGGTTATGTATTACTTAGGTTATGTATGTATTATTTATATATTAAAAACAATAGCAAAGAGACTCTTTTTTCGAAAAAATTCGCAAAAAATTCAGTTCTAAATCATAACAACAAGTAGGTACTTGTTATATAAGAGAAATGATTTATAATAAAGAGATAAAGACTTTATAATAAATTTCATATAAAAACGTTTTAATATTCTTTTTTTCGAGAATTGATCGCTCTATAAAATGAAAATTAATATTCTTTGACCTATATTAACTCTCTCTTTTGAGTGAGTGTTTTTTTATCTGGGAAAACGTTTCATCATCATCACCACCACCATCTTTCCATAATGGACCTATTTTACATTTACATTTACATTAGAGAGAGAGAAAAAAAACATCTCCGGTTTAATTGGCGTCGACACCCAACAGGAGACAATTTCGGATCATTTTTTCGTAGAAGATTCCTTTGAGGACAGAAAAAGGAGATGAAATATGGATAGGATTTCTAAGAAGGCAGCGTTTTCTTCGCTGAACTAATTAAGAGAACGCCTAATGAGTTTCACGGCTCTTGCGTAAGAAGGTACTTGGTTAGTAAGATTTTTAAAATGTAGCAGAAATACACAACCGTAGGTATACTATATATGGAAATCAAATTAATTAAATGAAAAAATAGGGCTAATAGGACATTAAACAAGTTTTTTGTTTTCTATGAAAGGATTGAAATTAAAACATTGTTTCAAATGAGAATAATCATTAAGAATGTTTTTACTATTAAATAATAATAATAATATAGAAAATATAATTGATTCTAGTTTGTTTTAAGACTAAGATGCAATATCTTTTATTATTGCAGTAATAGAATGTTCCATTTTTGCAAAGCAACAAAAATATACGCTTAAGCGTGCAAAAGATGGATTCTTCTACATGTTCAAAATTTGAGCGAATAGACCCTACGAGGTTCTAAAATGTTATGGAGTTTATTATGGCTTTTTACGCACAAGTCTCATTTTAGAAAATAGTCACCACGCAGCGCTGATAATACTGGTGAGTTTATTAATGTATTATTAAATTATTTTAGGCTTAAGATAAAACAATTCAAAGTAAGCACTCTTCTGATCTGCAGAAAGGAATACAGTCCGTGAGGAACTCTAATCTAATTAAGTAAATACAGTAAAACCCTTTAAATCCGAACCCCGGAAATTCGAACGAGGTTTTTTTTGACAAATTTAAGTTTGGGTAGGTGTTTTCTCGAACTCGAGGCTAAGCCAAAGCTTCTTCCAAGATCTCCGCAGTAAGTTCACACTTGTATTTTGCCACGATTGTGCAACCCAGTAAATAACGTCTTTTTTGTAACTTTCTTCAGCTCCTCAAGGATAGAAAGAGAACGATTTTCTTCAATAAGATATCTAAACCACCAGCTTTCGGCTAATCCGAACAAATTGAAATCCGAACAGGGTACAGCCCCAAGTAGTTCGGATTTGAGAGGTTTCACTGTAATATATTTTCTACGTCCACTTTAAAATTTAGTTTTGCTGGCGAGTTTCATTGAACAGAATATGGTTGATGCTCAGTCTTCATAGAATTGGGGAGGCTCAATCCTTAAATTTAAAAAGAATTAATAATTATTTTAATTTAATGTAAATAAGTAGAGGGGTCAAATATAAATCAATTTTTGTTTTTTTAATTTTATTGAATCAATAAAAAATATACAATATTAATAGATAATTTTTTCTACCCCACTTATCTAGGTATCTTTTTCCCTTCGAATGGCTTCATTTGATTCCATCCTCGAAAACAGAGGGGCGTGTTAACAGACATTATTAAATTTCTATTGTATAGTTCTATTGAATAGTGAATTCATTCACCCCTTCTGGCATCTAGTGATAAAAATTTGGAGAAACAAACTCTATTCTCCCACAAGAATAATAATTTAATTCAGCCTTAGCTAGTGAGTCTGATTTTCTCTAAAAATTATCAAAATGTCTTCGGGCATTCCCGCTAGCCTTCAAGCCATAACCATAAGTGCCTTATATATAATACTAGCTGATACCCGGGCCTTCGGCCCGGCGCCACCTAGCATCTGGCGGGAAGCGTCTCGTTCAAACCGATTTAATAATTACAATTTAAAATGATACTCTAAGTATTGAAATATTGTGCTGAATGAAATTGATTCAACAATAAGGAACAATAAGGAAAGATTTATTTAACACATTGACTAAGCACGATCACTATCTGACCAATCAGAATCGTTCTAATAATTTAATGCTTTGCCATTGGTTATGCACAGGCCAATTAGATCATTTGGATCATACAAACATATATACATACTTTTCCATTTTATATATAGAAATAGATTTTTAAAAAATTAAATTATATTAAATAAAATTTTAAAAATAATAAGATATAAATACTCTTATACATGTATATTATATTTTTTCAATGAATTTACTTTGAGTGTAAGTTAAATGATTACGGAATCGTGGGATTCCCTGACTACATGCTAGCTATTTTGAGTATGTGGGTAGATAATATGTAACAATATTCATGTCTTTATTGTTTAACTACACTTTCCAATAAGATTTAGTATCAGAAATCGAAATTGAATAAATAAATAAATAAATCTTTTTATAAAATTAGCTTATAGCAAGCAAGCACATAGCACAAGGAACCGCCTCTTTTCTCGTACAATATTTATAGACATAATGTTTACTTTTGTAATAAAGAATCGTTTTATAATGTGAAAAGGTCAAAAACACACAAAATAAATCAACGTGGAGATTTATTTGTCTTTGTCTATTAAATAATTAAATTGGACAAGAGAAGCAGAAGTAAAAGAGAGAAGAAAAAAAGAAAAAGAAAAAAAAGTAAATGTATTGGATTTTCTTTTAGTTGTTTGTAACAATTGGATTATTTCTCATCATCCAATTGTTTTTCTATAATGCAATTCTCACCAATATTTTATTCCTCCTCTCGAACATATTATCGCTTTAAAGCTCTTCGTGTCGGGTTTTATTTATTTCAGAACCATTCAGGTAGGGACATAAAACAGATAATAGAATAAATAAATATGTTCACCAACCACTACAGGCGTTATAAATAGGAAAATGAAGAAAATAATAAAAAAATCTTAAACAATACGTTATTTTAAATATATCTTGAACTCTTAAATTCAGGGGTTTCCATTTTGCCTCCTTGCAAGAATCAAAAATTTCTATCGATCCGCTCTCAAGATTAATTATTTGGTAGGGGAGAGGTGGCATTAAAGGGACATTTTTTCTGTGGAGGCTCTAGCAAATAAATAATTTAACATTTTAAAGAGGTAAAAATAGAATTAAAAACTTTAATTTATTGGCTATCGAAATAAAATACAGTAAAACACATTCAATTGTTCTTAGTACTATATTGTCTCATTTTAAAAAAAGTGTATTTTGTCTTATTCAAAAATGGGTTGTATTGAAAGGGACACGATCATTTATGAAAGGGACAGAGCGTTAATATAAGGAAATCACTGTAAACTTTGCTACACACTTAGGCACTAAATATTAGGAAGCAATTATAGAATTAACTATATTTAGTTTAAAATCACATCTTTGAAAGTATATTAATAGCATATTAGTCTTAAATTTCTCATCTTAAAAGATAATTAACATTAACATCTTTCATGGTCAAAATGATAAATATAAAAAAGAAAGTGAGAGTTTTTGGGTGATCCAGGGGGGCTGCCGAGGTCGAATATTTGGACTTTGTGCTTGAGTCCAAATGGTTGGTCGGAGAAAAAACCTAAATAATGAAATTTGTATGAAATTTGATGAACTTTCATTTTGAATAGGAAGGTTATTTACGAAAAGTTGATAGTTTTCGAGTTATAATCAAAAAACCGCCAAAAATGGAAATGTTCACCATTTTTTGCATTTTCTACAATGTTGCGTCACAAAATTTTGGTGGGAGACTTCAGATTTAGATTCAGTGGCCCCAAAAAACATATATATGCAAAAAATCAGAACTACCTCAAAACTTTCCTGATAAAAACACAATTTGTCTGGACTATAATATGTATACACATTTACACATATAAAGCTAAAAATAAATTATTTTCCGAACTCTGCTGGCCTCTTCAGAGACCAGGGACCCAAGGATGCACCCGAAGGGTGAACAGTGACCTAAAATCGTGTACACCTATTTCCACTTACACTTTCATTTCAAAGTAGAAAACAATAGATAACAATAGATTATCTAATGAATTTCAAAGTAATTCCAAAGACGGTGTACATCTAATTCCAATCGCGGTTCACCTCTCGGATGCAGCTCTCGAGTCCCTCTCTTTCGAATCCCACTACCAAGTGCATGCAAGTACTTTCTTTTCTACGTATGTATTTTATTTATAAAACGGAAATTAATATCAAAGTAGTCAATAGATTTCACTGTACGATGGTAAACAGAGATTATTTTTATTTTTGGTTAAAAATAAAATGAGAGAGATGGAATCTTCTGTTTTTTAAATAAAATAATTTTTAATTATTTCTAGAGACTATAGTTTCTGTGAAATAATTAAAAATATTTTATTTAAAAAAACAGAACACCTCACCGCTCATTTTATTTTATTACCCAAAATAATATCACTTACTTAAAGAAATTTTCGTCTATTATTATTATAAAATAATTAAGACAAGCTATTAAATATTTTATTTATATTATTTCCTTCCAATTGGCAATAAATATGTTAATCGGTGAATAATATTTCCAATCTGTGCATGATTTTCGTCCAGCTGATGAATAATCAACTATTAGCAGATGACAGAAAACAGACAGATACATCTTCATATTGAAGTTTCCATTTAATGAGCTTGGATGATTATTTATCATAATACTATAATTTAAGCGAGAATGAGAGAAACATGTTGCCCATTATTTAAACAACTAGCAACACAGCAGAGAATAGGGAAGGGAAAAAAATTAGAATGGAATTTGCGAAAGCCAACTGACAATTTACTTTTTTAAAGCAGAAGTAAATTACAGGTTGTTTTGAAAATGAGATGCTAACAGTCAATGTTCAACTGTTTGTATCATAACAATTATACGTAGCGATATTTTATTTTGGAAAAATCTATTAAAAATATTAAATAGTCACGAACACAAGGAATGCATGCATAATGCAATATTTACAACTTTATTTAAATATATTGAGCATTAATGCAACTACAAGTTGCAATAATTGATAAAAAAAATTGTAATTTATAGAAAATAAATTAAAAACAAAGAGAAAAATATTAGCAACGTAATAAAATATATTAAAAGAAAAAAACATAGTTTTCATGTAGGAGAAATGTTATATTCATCAACATTTATATTCATGGGCGTCACGAGAAGGGATCTACGCAGCCCCAATAGAATAGTGGGGCCAATAATTATTTTTATCCAAAAAAAGTTTTTTTCAGAAACCACTAATATTGTTGATTAAATATTCTCCTCACAAAGGATAACGTTTTGATAATTAATTCTAGATTCGTTTGTATATGCATATGCTTTTATTATCTTAATAATCGAAGATATACATATGGGTTTAGTTTAGAAAGGTTGAAGCATTGAAATACAAAAAAAAACATATTTTTTGTACACATTTTGAGTATTTTGCTCTATTTGTCCCCGAAAGGGAGCTATAGTCATTTTGGGGTAAATTTTTGAAATTTTTAAAGAGCTCTATCTCTTCGAGTTTTCAAGTTTTATCATTCAAATTTGGTACATAGGTTTATTAATGCTAAATCTTGGGAAGATTTTTTTATTTTTATGAAATTTAACCCTTGAACTGAAAAATGGGGGATTTTGGATTTCGTGGTCTAAAAGACAAAAGGTTTCGTATCTTTCTTGCCCTTGGACCAAACTCAACCAAATTTTGGATACATAATCTGTGGGCCACTAGAAGGCTAGAAATGCAAAAACTAACCACCAAAAATGGGGAGGGTCAAAAATGAAAATTCTTGCCCTTGGACCAAACTCAACCAAATTGTGTATACATAATCTGTGGGCCTCTAGGGAGCTAGAAATGCACAAACTGGGTGCGGGGGTGGAATACAGGGTTGTGATGCAAGGGGCCCGGGGTGGGGTGGAATGGGTGGAGGGTGCATGGTTGCGGTGGAAAGGGGGAAGGGTGCGTGGTGGGGTGCAGGGTGGGTCCGGAGGTGGAATGGGGTTAGAGTGCGGGGTTGGGGAGTACGGGGGTGAAGTGCAGGTGGCTCGGGGTGGGTGTGGGGGTGAAATGGGGGAAAGGGTGAGTAGTGGAGTGCAGGGTGGGTGCGGCGGTGGAATGGGGTTGGGGTTCTGGGGTGGGGGTCCAGGGGGCTTAATATAAGGAATAACAGTGCTAAAGTAGGAGACTATGGGCTCTCATTTCACCTCACCGGCGTCTCACTTCCCTTGCTTTAAACTTGGGTTAAATCCTTTTGGCTCTCTTAAGAGCCACAACAACAATAACAAACACAACCCTCCTCGACAATCAGGGCACACGAAAGTCGCTCAACAACCACACACGGCCACGAGACCTTCTGCGACAAGGGATTTCGCAGGTAATAAATTACTTGGAGGCAAAAGGATGGAACGAAGAATTAAAGAACAAATGAACTAGAATACGATGTAGAGGAGTAGTATTAAAATAGAATAGAATGCAGAGAATGTCGGGAATCAGAAGATTGATTCAAATACATATTGGTATCTCCAAAGGATGAAGAAATAGTAAGGAAATTATTGACGAGATGGGCAGAAGCAGAACTAAGAAGAGGTAGAGGCAAGAATGGTGATTGAAGAGATTGACAAGTGCGGTCAATAAAGAGATTATTGATTATATGTGAAAGGGAGCCCACTATAAGACAAGAAGGAGTACAAGAAAAAAGAAAATAAAGAAGCTGAAAGAAGTCGAAAATGAAAAAATTGAATAATGTGCGACCCTTAGAAAATTCAAGCTCTAATACAATAGATATTATAAAGTCCAAAGTGCAATGAACGTATGTAAGTAATAAATAAATGATTTTGAAGTCATTTCAAGAGATGGACTGAGGTAATAATGAAATTCCATCTTCATATAATTAATTATTAATTAAATAAAACAAATGGGAATCCCCTGCCGAGGATTAAGTAGTTTTTATCTGTCATCAAAATTAATTATTTTACGGCAACCAGAATAATTTCATCGAATGTACTCATACTTGTTTGAATTTTAATCGATTTTTAAATCGATAGATTGCATAATTAAAGGGGAACTCTTCTACCGAGATTCCTCTACAATTTTTTCACCTCACATCTACTATTTCACATAAACTAGAATAAATTGGATAAAAAATACTCACACTAAGCAACTTTCTTCAATTTCTACAGATTTCAAAATACTATTTTAAGATTCTTCCTAACTTAATTTTTTAAATTATTTTTAAATTGAATTTTTTAGTCACAAACTAATAAAAGACAATAATTTCAGTTAATTATTATTATTTATTTTATTGATTCACCAAACAGTGAACAATGAATTGGACCAAAAGGAAAATAAAAGAATCGATTTATATATTGAGAAATATTGATGAATGTGTGAATTTTATAAAATGGATTCAGAAAACATATCAGAATGCTAGTCTCATAGTGTCATTGCTGTGAATGTGGTTGTTTTGTTTGATTGTATTGTATGGTCAGGTATTAATGTTTATATATAAGAAAAATATAATAAAGGTGTATATATTGATATGTATTATTGTAAAAATGAATTGACTCTCAATGCGTTACTAGAATAGATTTGTTTGCGATGATAGTTTTATTTAATTTAGAATTGGATTACGTAATATGATAATTAAGAAAAAATAAAAATAAAAATAATATTTCAATTGATCATCACTTCAAAATAGATTTTAGTCAATGATAAATGTTTTTTATGAATTATGAGTTATTGCTATATATCAGTGAGGGCGAACCTATGACACGCGTGTCAAAAGTGACACGTTAAGACATTTTGGGTGACACGCATCGTTTTACGGACAGTCTTCGCTTAAGAAGAGTCAACAGAAGTTGCGCTCAAGTCACTAATGTAAAGAATAGTAATTAGGTTTTGTTTTTGAATAAATAAATATATCAAAAATATGTTTGTTTTTTTACTAGGGCTCCTACTATCACCAAATTATGAATATTTCTAGATGTGACACGACACCAGAGTTGAGTCAGGTTTTTTCCGAATTTTGACACACCAAACTCATAAGGTTCGCCATCACTGGTATATATGATTGTTATAAATCTGTGAAATATCTATGTTAAAGCGGTTCTTTCGCGACAATCCACACAAAAAGTTTTAGCCTCGTAACCACTCTATAAATATGAATGGTGTTAAAATTTTAGGTTATGTTTTTTAACGTGACTGTACTTTTTACGCTTCTATATTCTATTAATGAATGGATCGTTTCCAAGCCATTGATATTTTATCCCCTCCACTAAAAATAATCGCCCAAATATGTTTTTATAAAAACTACGTGGTAAATAATTTCAATTTTTTTTTTTAAGTTACTCCGAATATATTATTCTAACAAATATTAGTTTTTAATCAAGATGGTGAAAGTCCTTCAATGAAAAAAAAAAATAATTATCATTATCTCACGCTTTTCCAATCTACCATATGTAAAAAATTTCATTTTTAATTGCAATTATTTCATGTTTGGTGTGGTAAATCGTCTCCGAATTTTAACAGTGTGTTTATTATGCTTTTAATGACTTATATTCCAAGTTTCGAAGATTTCTTGAATTTTTACATTTATCTTACTACCTTAATACTCGTAATTAAGGATGGTATATAAAGTGACCGCCGAATAGATGGTCAAATGAACTGGACAGGACAGTCGGAAGAGACTGGATGAGGACTGCGAGGAATAGAAAAGTATGGAACATATTGGAGAGGCCTATGCCCTAAGGGGCCTAGTTCCATCATAATTTGTACAATTGTAAATATAATATAAGTATAAATATATTGTAAATATGTTGTAATTTATTGTGTATTATAATTTAAATGTAAAATTGAACTAAATAAAGGCTATAATAATAATAATAATAATAATATAAAGTGACAATTTCCAGATCTTGAACGAAATTTACTACTGAAGATGGTCAACCAGAGGTGACTGAAGCTGTTTGGTGAATCAATAAAATAAATAATAATAATTAACTGAAATTCTTATCTTGTATTAGTTTATGACTAAAAAAACCTTTAAATTTAAAAATAATTCAAAATACTAGTGTTGGAAAATTAGTGGGGACATCCCTTTTTAGTAGTTTTCTATCTAAAAACAATTATAGCAACCAGAATACCCTACATAATAATAATAATAAGAAGAAGAATTTTCATCGAAAGTATTCAAAAATAACAGATTTCTAAATCAAATGGTGTCACATTTGGAGATGGTCAACGCTAGTGGATGACCAAAGACATTTCAATATTTTTAATAATAATATAATTAATATTTAAAAAAAGGGCAAAATGTCTGATAAACAGCTTGTTTATATAAAATTTAATAAAAAATTAAAAGAACATCATATAGATAATTACTTACTTATAACATTACAAAATTAAACTAAATTCGATAAAATAAAAATTTATTTCGATCAATAATTATAAAATCAAATATTATATTTCCAAAACATCGATAAATCTGAGGGAAATTAAAGAAATTCGTATTATATTAGAGCAAAAAAAGCGAGAGTCTGGTGAGGGAAATGGGAGGGGCTACCAATGCCTTTCGTTTTCACTAGAGACATGTTAATTAGAATAGAATCTTAAAAAATAACTTGACGATATATTATGCCAGTATGCCAAATTTCAGCATTCTAGTTTCATTGTATTTTCACTATATGTTAATTAAACCTATAAATTTCATCCCTTCATTTTAGGTCCTGACGAAGGGAAAATTTCGGTTTTTCGATTTTTCCCTTAAATTCTACCCCAAACTCTACCAGTTTGCCAAATTTCAACATTCTAGGATCAGCGGAAGTACTCTAGAGTGAGTGAGTGACGAAAAAGCCTATATTTGACTCCTTGTAACTTGGATGGTATAAGCAATGGAAATATTAAATTTGGTCATTTAGTTAAGCTCATGGACCAGTAGTGAGGAAAAAATTCAGCCCTGTACACCTTTTCAGTGAGAAGTTACAGAGGCGTCAAAATGGCTCAAAAGTTGCTTCCTGTAAAAGGTAGTCTGGCAGTGCACACACCCCCGCTCGAATCGAACTTGGCTGGGGCACTGAAATTTGGTCATTTAGTTAAGCTCATGGACCAGTAGTGAGGAAAAAAAATTCAGCCCTGTACACCTTTCCAGTGAGAAGTTACAGAGGCGTCAAAATGGCTCAAGTTGCTTCCTGTAAAAGGTAGTCTGGCAGTGCACACACCCCCGCTCGAATCGAACTTGGCTGGGGCACTGAAATTTGGTCATTTAGTTAAGCTCATGGACCAGTAGTGAGGAAAAAAATTCAGCCCTGTACACCTTTCCAGTGAGAAGTTACAGAGGCGTCAAAATGGCTCCTGTAAAGGGTAGTCTGGCAGTGCACGCCCGCTCGAATCGAACTTGGCTGGGACACTGATAAACAAGCCAAAGTGTCATTCATTCATAAAGAGAAATTCAATTTAAATAACTTAAGAAAAAGATGCAGATTGTTGATGGAACTTTTATGCGAAATTTCAACTCTTTATAACTGTTCAAAGTGATTTTTATAAGGTGTTCCTAGTGTACTAAATATATCAGAGATAGCTCGTAATCTAAATAATATATAAACTTGAAATTTATAAATTATACATATAATATATTCACTTTCACCGAAATCAAAAATTGTATAAAAACTTTAATAGAATGATTGAGGAGGATCTATTTTTTATGGGGTCAAAAATAAAAAATATTTTTTGATCGTGGGCTGTGAGATGTAAATCACTCACGGTTAAAGAGTATAGACTAATTTTTTATTTTTATTTTTAATTCACTTTAAAAAGTGAGGGGCCCCAAAGTGGTCATGTTTAGGTATTTTTGTATCTGATTTTTTTCAGAAGTAGGTTAACATAAAAATTATTTAAAAATGATCTTTTTATCAACGATAAATAAGCACGAATTTGCTATTCCATGTATTTTGGAAGATATAATGTACGAAACCGTCTGTATACGAGTCTGGCCTTTGTATTTTAGTGGCTTTAAATAAGTTTAATTTTCTATTTCTACCACTTTTGCTGTCCCTGCGGTCAGGTCATTAGCCCTACTTGATTAAGCTAGAACTAATTGTATACAAGAATTTGCAACCATATGTAACACGGTGTTTTGGCAGAGATATTTATCTAATAAAATACCTATTTTAATTTTCTTATTTTATAAAATACTATGTATTATAACGAGATGAAGTAAATTAGAGTCAATTACACACGAGGGACTGCATATCATGAGACTTTAAATTCAGATACATGTTTTTAAATTAGTGAAACACAAATGTGTTACCCGTTACTGTGTTGCAATAATAGGACTAAGTAGGTATATATCTATTAATATTTCAAAAAAATAAAAAATCAATATAAACCAAAATTTGAAAAATAAAAATAAAATCAATTATTAAAAAATTTGAAAATCAATAACAGTGTGAATAAAAAAAATAGAACTTATAAATGTGTAATTAAATTAATTGATTTTTAATAGAAGGATAAGAATTTATTAATTATTCATCGTTTTATAAATTTATTGATTTATTTATTGATGGTAAATTACTTATAATCAAATCTATAAGTGGATTTTTATTACAATTTTAATATAGATGAATATACATCCAATCCTGTTTTATATGCTCTTTTATATTACAGTATTTTTTGAAATAACAGGGTTGACAAAAATAAAGGTACTTGTTTATTAGTAGAGAGAGAATTGCGCCACTGAATATATACATATATATTCAGTGGCGTAAATAACACTCCCCGCATCTCCTGCTATCTAGGGGAAAAGGGGAAATGAGCGAACGAGCCAAAAAATTTAAATAAGGGGGCTTAGGGTGGAGTATCAACTAAGATTTTGGGGAGGGGGCCCTTTGTAAAATTATTTGCTTTGACAAAGAGTGCAAAAATGATTTCATCTTAACGTTATGTCTTTTAGCATTGAAAATGTTTAAATTGAAAGTTTCTTTTTGCCGAGAGTAGCAGAGTTTTTATAAATTAAAGATGACAATAAAAGAGTGTGTCTTCTGTTGGAAAAATAAATTTTTAATTTATTTATAACGAGGATATAGTTTCGAGGGCTATTCCTGTGTCTGATGAAGGGGACAAAGCCCTCGAAACTAAAGTCTCGTTATTAATAAATTAAAAATGTATTTTTCCAACAGAAGACACACTCTTTTATTGCCTCCTTTAATTGAAAATGTGTGTTGCGAGTTTACTGACAAAAAATCATCACAAAAGTGTAAAGTGTAAAGTGTACTCCCAGTCAACTTCTTATGCTGTATAAGGCTCAAATTCGTCCCTGTCTCGAATATGGCTCTCATCTGTGGAGGGGTGCCTCCAAGCATTCTCTTGCTACACTGGATGCAATTCAGAAGCGAGCAATTAAACTAATAGGAGAACCGGCTCTAACCAACTCACTCGACTCCCTGGCTCACCGAAGAACCTTTTCTGCTCTTTCCCTGTACTACAGATACTATCACGGTGTCTGTTCAGTCGAGCTGAAATCAATTATCCCCCCTAATGCCCTCTTTACGCGAAACACGCGGTTTTCTAACGCTCAGCACCCCTTCGCTGTCAAATTGGATAAAAGTCGAACAAGCGCTTTCGCCAACTCTTTTATCCCTTTGACCTCCAGAGACTGGAACTCGCTCCCTGCCACCATCTTTCCCGCGACTTATAACCTTCAGCTATTTAAGACCCGTATCCACAGATACCTTCGACCACCGCCCAACCCATAAAATTCTTTCTTCTTCTTTTCACGATGGAGGGGCCAACCCAGGCCTTTAGGGGTTGCACCTTTTTTGGTGTAACTCCTTCTCTCATCATTATCATAAAAAAAAAACGAAAAGGTGACATTTTTGATCACGTGACACATCTATATCTGTACTATATATAGGTATAAATTATATTATTATTTTATTATTTTCAAAGTTAACATATTCTGAATCTAAGTTTTGAATTCATTCAAGGTGTTGCAGAATTTACAGAATTTATTTGAGATTATTTCAAGCTCCTAATTAATTGTTTTATATTAGTTTTAAAGAACTTAATAAAACATTTTTGTTCAAAAATATTTATTAAAACTGATGCGAAATAATCAATTAAGAGTTTATAAAAAGTATCTTTATAAAACAGACTTAATTAGTTTAGAGTCCTATAACATGGAATTCCATTTGAAAAATGTAACGGAACATAAAAAAATGATGGACAAGATTCATCTCATTAAAGTATTTTACATGCGGGATTTTTTTTTATAAAATTTATTTTATAATTTTAAAATATTCAAAAATTAATTTTATTTATCTTTTATCTAAAAGATTAGATACTAATTTTGGAAGTTTCTCTCAAGGTGTGATTTTTCTATAAGATGTATTTTATGACTTTATTTAATGGAACATTTAAAAGCAGGATTGGGTGTATATCAAAAAATAGTGATCCATGGGGATAAATCGCGCACCCTTCGAATCCTCCAGAGTTAATACTAAAGGAAAATCTCAGGATTGGATGAAGGCAGTCCAGAAATAAATAAGAAACTATATCCAACCAATAGTATTTATTGGAAACGTTTTCTCCTTTAATGTTATTTTTAAACCGAGGATCTTCCCTCCTTCTTCAGGTTTCAAAAGTGTCAATGAAGGAAGCAGATAGTACTCTTCATTTCTGTCTCCTATCTCAGTGCTTGTTGGTATATATAGAATATTTTAAGCGAGGGATGAACCGAGACCTAATATATCGTGTACACCTACTTCCACTTCCACTTTCATTTCCAAGTAGAAGACAATATATGAAGGGGCATTATCTAATGAATTCCAAAATAATTCCACATAATTCGAAAGACGTGTACACCTAATTCCAATCGCAGTTCACCCCTCGATTTTAAGACTTCCCATCATCGACAGAACTAAAGGAAGAAGAAGAAAATGTAATTCCTCGAAAAACTAACATAAAATAGTTTAGTCCGGTACCTTTTAAAACTTTATGTATATATTTTTCTGGTAAGAAAAAAAAACAAACAATCGCACAATAAATATTTGATTGTGTTTTATTATATGTAAGAAATGCAAGTCTGTCAAGTACAAAAATCATATAATAAGCAGACCAAGTGCGAGTCAGATCGCATACTGAAGGTTCCTACCATATATCACCCACAATACTTAAGAACTCCAATTTGGTTATTTTATACCTGTCGACGAACAGAAGTGGTCTAACTTAAAATTATGAAAAAATTCTCTCATTCTCTCCTAATCAACCACAAATAAGTACTAATCAATTTAATATCTTAAGTATTGTGGATGATATAAGAAATGCAAGTCTGTCAAGTACAAAAATCGTATAATAAGCAGACCAAGTGCGAGTCAGATCGCATACTGAAGGTTCCTACCATATATCATCCACAATACTTAAGATATTAAATTAATTAGTACTTATTTGTGGTTGATTAGAAGAGAATGAGAGAATTTTTTCATAATTTTAAGTTAAACCACTTCTGTTCGCCGAGAGGTACAAAATAACTTAACAATGACCAATTTGATGTTCTACCACAGTGAGATTTTAAAATTATTTAAATTAAAAAAAAAAAATAAGTCTAATTCTACTTAATGAGATTTTTACAGGTATAGCTCACATTTTATGATAAAAAATATTTTTTATTTCCGCCCCAGAAAAAATACAAAATTCCTGTAAAAACGGGTACTTTGACGCCTTCTTTTTTAGTAAAACTGTGATTTAATAAAAAATGCAATAGGTAGTCCTTCGTCTAATAAAATTTCTGGTAGCTGTATATATTTTTATAATATACTAGGGTGCAAAAAATCGACCCAATAATAAAAACTTTATTAAATGGCAAATCATTTTTAAAATTTTTACAAATATGGATATAATTTGTTCCATTAACTCTTAAACTAACATATTCAATAAATTTGTTGATAATTTTTGAATTTTATAAAAAATTAAGTGAAATTAAATTAAAAAATACAATTACAAATTATCATACTTTTTCAATTTCAATTTAATTTAAATAAAGTTTTAATAAAAGATCAAATTCCATTTGAAATATCAATAAAATGAATAATTTCGATTTAAGCATCATTCATAGAAAGATAAAATATACAAAATGGATATTTCTGAAGTTCAAGCAGTTCAAATTGTGTGCCTAATTAATCAAGGGATAAGTCAACAACAAGTGGCAATTACACTTGCAATAAGTAATAATTTCAATAATGTATAGTTCCTTGTAAAAAAATTAAAAATGCTTTACTATTTAATAAAGTTTTTATTGGTGTCTCGATTTTTTTGTACTTCAGTGTATATTTTGAAATAAGTGATAGTCCCAATGAAATAATTCTTATGAAATTTATAATAAACTATCTGAATTTAAATTGATTTAAATGCTGATGTTTTATTAATTAAAAAAAAAAAATTTTTTAAACTCAGTATAAAGAGTGAATTTTCAAAGTTCCAATTAATTTTTTATTCAAATATATACCCCCTGTTCTTGTCCATCCATGATTAATTTTAATTTTAATTTTACTTAATGAGATTTTTAAAGGGATAGCTGGAATTTCATGATAAAAAATATTTTTTATTTTCGCCCCAGAAAAAATACAAAAACCCTGTAAAAATTGGTACTTTGACACCTTCCTTTTTTTATAAAATTGTGATTTCATAAAAAATGCCATAGTATACTTTTCCTCTAATAAAATTTATGGAAGCTGTATATATGTATAATATATTTTGAAATAAGGGATAGTCCCATTAAAATAATTCTTATGAAATTTATAATGAACTTAAATAGATTTAAATGCTGATGTTTTATTATTTTAAAAATATAATTTTTAAAAAACTTAGTATAAAGAGTGATTGTTCAAAATTCCAATTAATTTTTTATTCAAATATCTACCCCCTGTTCTTGTCCATCCTTGACAGTAATTAATTGTAATTTTATTAATGACCGCTGACACTCTTCAGCCTAAAGAGGTATAAATAAAATATCATCCATCCAAGTGTCATCCTCTTTCGCTTTTTATCCATGAATGACTTTGAAAAAATCCTTTCATTGAAGATATTATTATAACCCCATCACCAATTTTTTTTTTCTTTACCTTTGAATGAAAGACCCTTCTAAAAAAGTCTTTATTAAATTTAGCGCTGCCTTCGACTTTCAGTGCATCACTAATTTGTCGTAAAAGAATCGCGCGTTTCCGTTCCCTACGACTCTCCTCCTCCATGGAGGTGGACGAGGACGCCTCTGCCGGAAGGGTGGCCATCCTCAACAAAACCGGAAGTAGAAGAAGAACCAACTCACACTGCAACAATCACCACCCACTGACACATTGACTTAACAATTGACATAAGCACACGGGTTGTGCACGCACCCGATCCGTAAAAGACACTGAAGGTCTGCACAAGCCGTGGCTGTCGGAGAAGCCAGCCGGCTTTGAGTAGTTCACTTCCCCCACCGGGTTGCTCTCTCTTCCAACATGCAGAGAGGTACACAGACACCTGCTACCCATTCAAGATCATCATCGTCATCGGCATCATCAGCAGCAGACTAGATCTTCCCCTACTCTACTTGGCGGAGGCTGAAAACCACTCTCTCGGTTACTGGACCAGCTAGCATTCTTCGATTTATCACTCTTTCTGAAAAGAAAATGAATCATTTAAGAAAACAACCAAAAATAAAATCACATATCAATATATCTTATTATATTAAACGAGCAAATCTTGTATATATATATATATATATATATACATATATATATATATATAATCCTTAGTGTGTATGTGCGTGATCGACCCACGCCTAAACCACTGAACGTATCGAAACCATATTTACTCCATATGTTTGTTTAGTGCTCCGGATGGTTTATCTAAATTTTGGGCCAAATCGGTTTGATTTGATTTCACACGATTTTAAGTAATTAAATTAATTATTCTCAGGTAGAAGAATGCCAATCTTGGGGTTTTAAAAAAGGTTTCTCATTTCTTTTGTACCCAGGCAGACAATGGGTTTGGGTTAATTCATTGTTATCAAAGGCCTTGAAGAGACTTATATATTCGAACGGAGGAATATATATGTAAGTGTTCACTCCTAAATTCAAAAAATTAATTAATAGCCCTAATGAAAACGTGTTAAGATAATTGTCTAAATTTAAATAAAAATGTAATAGATGAAATTTTTATATAATAAATTTATTTAGTACCTAAATATCAATTTTTTTTTTAAATATGCTCAAAATAAATAATATCTACAATCTATAAAAAATATTTTTTATTTTGCTTTCGCAATGAGTTAAATTATTTCTTGGAGCTGATTTTTAATTAATAATATATACCTATTTAATTAAAATACAGTTGAACAAAATTATATTGCAAACAAACTTTTGGCCGTCTCGAGACGCTGCCCGGCAGGGCCTCTCCCGCCCGGAGGGCCAAGGTGTAGAGGGCGTGCCGGAGGCTTGCCTGACACAGCTTGTATATATATATATCCAATCGGGTTCTTGAAAACGGCTCTAACGATTTGGATGAAATTCACGGGTTAGGAGGGTTTTGTGTTGGACATTCGATCTGTTACGGTCTCATCTTCGGCTAAGCTGTTTTTGATGGGTTTTTTGTTAATTGAAATAATTATTCACAAGTGGTTGTCTCGATAAAAATGTATATTTACATTTTTATTCAATTTCCTTTTAATTATTAATTGGTTTCCCTAGTAGCACAATGTTTCAAACTATATAGTAACTATATAGATTCTCAAAAACTATATAGGCCCTATATAGCTACTATATAGTTTGAAACATTGTGCTACTGAGGTTTTTAATTTTAAATTCCACTAATAGATCATTACAAATATTTATATATATATTAAAGTTAGACAATTTAATTGATTGTGAGGAGAGAGTCAGGTAGAGAGCGGAAGGATACCAATCGATTTGATTGGGGAATAATGGAATTTAAATAATTATCGGAAAAGAGGTTTTTTTATCTAATTAGATTTTTCCTCTTATTAAAAACAAGGACTAAAGATGAATAAGGACACTCGATGGTGGAGAAGCAATCTCCGAAATCGAAGCTAAAATACAAGGTATACATTAATTAATGTAAAATAATTGGTTTAATAAAATTTATAAAAAAAAAAAAATAAAAAAAAAAAAAAAAAAAAAAAAAAAAATTAATTGATTAAAAATCGAGTTTTAAATCCCACAATCGTATTTTTTCTATATTAGAATTTGGCAATTTAATTGATGAATTCAAAAATTATTATTTAATTAAAAAAAATTATTATACGGTATTTATTTATATACCTATACCATACATATATACACATAATCCGTGGGCCACTACAAGGCTTGAAATGCAAAATCTGGGTGAGGGTGAAGGTGATGGTGGGGGAGATGTGAAGGGGTGTAGTAGTGGGGGGCGGAATTGTGGGGGAGTATAGGTGGATGTGGAGTGGAGGGGTTCAGGAGGTTTGGTGGGGTCCGGGGGCGAGGGGGGGGGGTGGTTCGGGGATTAATATATAGCTTTTAACTGTAGCAAAAAGTTACCGAGCATCGCTCGGTGGCCAGGTACTTATTTTTAATTGAAAAGTTTTTATTTTGCCGAGAGTAGCAGAGTTGTTGAATCATAAAGAGAAACAAAGAGGTTGTCCTCTGCTTGATGCAAATAAACATACACTCATATATATGTATCAGTGGCGTGCGCTCCATGGATGATGTGGATGCGGCGCATCCCTAAAATTTGAGAACGTCAGAGCATCTTTTGAATTATTTAAAAATTCCTACAAGTACTCCTCCGGAGAACGGCAAAAGCCCACTGACTCTCCTGGGTCTTCAATATCAATTGAAAAAATGTAATGATAAATTTGAAAAATAACGAAAAATACGATACAGTTATCAATGAATTTTGAATCAAGATAAAGTACAAAATAATATAAGATTAAAAAAAATGAAGGATTCTTTTCAGGTCAGCCTTAGATGAAGTCACTGCCCGCCACTGATATGGTATGTACTAGTACAGGGTTTCCCAAACATTTTTGGCCGAGGTCGGGTAAGAGGTTTTAAAATATATTTTTTCAATTCTCTAGGACCGTCCGATCCCAAATATACTAAAATTTCCATGATTTGGATATTTCAAATTTTTTTTGTCAAAATCAGGAATTTCACAAGGCTATAATAGCCTTGCCATTTTTTCGTTTTTAGACAAATTTATTTTTTTAGATATTTCAAATAAATTGAAAAGTTTTTGTTTTGCCGAGAGTAGCAGAGTTGTTGATTCACAAAGAGAAACAAAGAGGTTGTCCTCTGCTTGATGCAAATAAACATACACACTATAGTATCAAACAAATAAATAATATATATATATACAGATATATCATCTCGATATATATGTGTGTATGTTTATTTGCATCAAGCAGAGGATAACCTCTTTGTTTCTCTTTGTGTATTTCAAATAAAATATATTTTTTCAATTCTCTAGGACCGTCTGATCTCAAATATACTAAAATTTCTATAATTTGAATATATCAAATTTTTTGTCAAAATCAAGAATTTCACAAAGCTGTATTATAACCTTGTCATTTTTATTTCAAATAAAATCTATTTTTTCAGTTCTCTAGGACCGTCTAATCCCAAATATACTAAAATTTCTATGATTTGGATATTTCAATTTTTTTGTCAAAATCAGGAATTTCACAAAGGTACTTATTATAGCCTTGCAATTTTTTCATTATTGGTCAGAATTTTTTTTTGGAGATATTTCAAATGAAATTTATTTTATTTCAATTCTATAGTGTGACATGTGACAGTCTGATCCCAAACATACTAAAATTTCTATAATTTAAATTTTTTGTCAAAATCAGGAATTTCACAGTGCCATCTTGCCATTTTTTCATTTTTAGTCAGAATAATATTTATTTTTTCAATTCTCTAGGACCGTCTGATCCGAAATTATATACTAAAATTTCTGTAATTTGGATATTTCAAATTTTTTGACAAAATCAGGAATTTCACAAGGCTCTCCATTTTTTCATTTTTCGTCAAATATTTTTTTTTAAATATTTCAAATAAAATTTATTTTTTCAATTCTATAGGACCGTCTGATCCCAAATATACTCGTGAATCGAGGAATTTTAAAATACACATTTTTTTGGAATAAAATTTTGACTGTTTGAGAGCAGACTTGGTATGCTCAACAAACGGTCGGGATAATTAATTCACTCAAAAAAAAAAATCCAATTTTTGGTGTTTAGAAATGTTTGAAACGCTGAGGAAAATAATTTTCAATATAAATCTATATTTTATTTAAGTTCATTGAAAACAAGTAAACAGCGAGCGCCGTAACTAGCTTTTTTAGAGCCCTGTTCAAAAAAATTTTTAGGGGCCCCTATATTTTTAGGAAAAAGTAATTATAGTTCAAATGGAAAATTTTTGTAAACAATTTGTGTTTTAAAATCTCGAATAAAATTTTTGTAAAACAAATTTGTAAAAAATTCAATTAACAATTTCGTTTTAGGGGCCCTAGATCTCTGGGCCCTGCGCGGGTTCACCTGTTGCACCTGCCTAGTTACGGCGCTGCAAGTAAACATCTAAAATGAACTTATTAAGAAAATTAATAACCAACTGATTTGGTCTAATCTATTTGAAGTAGTTGAAAATACGAGTTTTCACTTTATACGCTTACAGATATTTAACCTTGGTCGAATTATTTTTGATTCAAATAATATTTAGGAATTATTTGTTATGTATAATATTAGATGATTTATTTCTATTAGAAAGTTTTATTGGTTAAAATCAGCTACAGCTTCGGGCGCCCACCATCGGGAAAGAACAAACATTTGTCCCCGTAATAATAATATGTTTTTTATTCAACTTTGACTAGCGCCCCAAGCGGTCGCCACTAGAAGTTAAATGGGAAAATTTGCATTGAATTCGCATCCCCTTATTAATTCTATATATCTTAAAGAGATGCCATTTATATCATGATTTCCACCAATATTTTTTCATTAGAATTGATATTAATAATATATACCTATAGGGTGTACATAAAATAAAGCATATACATGTCAGAAGGATTGTATTCACCTCCTGGGGAATAGAACCCGAGTACGAATAAGCACTTAAGGGCCAATTTCTACCCCTGTGACTTGGATGGGTTCACCTCAAACGGTAGCCATTGCCTCGGATTGGTTTTTGTCGTTCGGGTTTATTTCCCAGGAGTGAATACAATCCTTCTGACATTATTATATTAAGAATAGTCCAGATTAATTTGCAGCAACGCTGACCTAATGCTGCCGACAGGGGCGCTGATGCCGTCGGTATATTTGTGTTTTGAGTCGAGATAAGTCGAGGCAAATTTGAAATATAATTGTAATTTTAACTCGAATTTTGAAATGAAAGACTCCAATTGATTTTAAATTAAGAAACATTAAATATATTGATAATTATTCCCCCCCCCCCTTCACCACTCAAAAATTAAATATTCAATTCGCTTTTCTTTGCGCACAGAAGAAGAAATTAATCACATCTTATTTGATTTATATTTTATATATTATTTGTTTATTTTTTAATAATTTGCCACTTTTTTATAATTTTTTAAAAATCTAAATTTTGTTATTCTTATTTTTTGATTTTTACAAAATTGAACGACTTAAGACACGCATGCCCATATGAGTTTCTCATGGCAATACTGGATGGAGCAGCCTGTCATACAAACAACACCTGATCTCTTTTAAATATTTGGAGCCTTATATCGATTATCGATCCCAAATTTTAAAAAAATGATATAATATAATTCTCCTCCTCATACGATCCCACTTATTTAAATAAATCTATTTCCACACAAAAAATATCACAATGCTGTAGATTATAGAAAAAAAATACTTCCAGATTCATATCTAGAGCCTCATTTCTGTAGCTGTGTCAGGACGAAAATGAGGCGAAACTTTTAAGAGACTATGTATTTTCGGGAGTTTACAGGTATACATTTGGAGTGTGGTTTTTTAAGAGGAATAAAATTTTTGGACCGAGACGCCGCCCGCCAGGGCATCAGCCCGGAGGGCCGAGCTTCGAGGGCGTGCCGAAGGCACGTACGAAAAGCTCGTATATCCATAACATCTTAGTAGAAAACACTCAGTGAATTTAGTGTACGTGTTGATATAAGCATTCTCTGCGTGGAAACAATAATAATAATTGTGGGAAAATTTCTGTTATCTAATTTCAAATCCCTGACCTATGATATGAATCTTTAAAGTGAATCTTCATATCTTCCTGTCATTACTTTATTTATACAAAGTGATTGATTAATTTCAATCTGTATTTTTTCTAGAGATTCACTTAAACAATTTTTATTAATAACTCGGTTGTTCGATATCAAATTCTAGCAAATCAGGTATCATTTTTTACAATAAAATGCTTAATAATTTATCTAACTAAACTAAACATAGGTAATTCGATAAATATTTTTCGAGATATTTATGATTGAAAAAATTAGTTATTTGAAATTTGATAACATTAAATTTACACAATTTTTTTTTTTTTACAGGATATTGATATAATAATGCATTGTATTCTTAATTTCATTATAAAATCTTAATCCGTTTTGGGACATGAATTTTTATTAAAAATACACTTACAGACCCATAGATCGAGTACAAAGGTACCAGAAGCGTAGCCACGGGGGTAGAACCCCCCCCCAGGGCAGGGCTCATGGGATGAGTAACGGGAACGACAAACCGTTTCTTATGGGAAACTAACCGAAATTAAATATATTTCTTATAGCCCAGTATATAGAGTATTCAAAAAGGGGTTCAGCTTACATTAATTGAGGGATTTTTTTTTTTAGGATCGTTTGGTATGGTGTGGGTATGCCAAATCTAAGTTTGCGACCTCAAAAGTGTGAGGGGAAAACTTTTTGGTTTCCCGAAAATTTCGGACTTTCTCCAGTTATTCGCTTATAACTCGCAAACGGTCCATATTTTGTAAATAACTGTCCTATAGTAAATTAAAGGGGACAAAATTTCGCGTCGATTAAAAAAATGCAAAAGTAGCTAGATTTTTTATGGTGATTCAAAAAACAGCCCCTTTTTGAATATCCCAAAAACCCTCACTTTTTTCTTTTTTTCCCATTTTGACCATGAAGGAGCACGTTAAATTTGCTACAATTTAAACAAAGTTTCATCTTAATTAGATAATAGTAAGCCGTGCCCCAATGAGGTTTTTTTTTTGGCTTGTCGGCCCTTCTAACCATAAGCCAATTTACGATACTAAATATTTTTTAAATTTTGTCTCTACCCCGGGGGTCAGATTTTAGCCGAATGCCTCGAGTCGGATTCGAACCCGGGTCCACTTGGTTAGCAGGATGATACGCTACCGCCTAGCCTATCTGACCCCCCAAAGAGGTTTTTAAAAAGTGCAATTTTTCGCAAACAATCGCAGTTTTTCCTTGATAAAATAAAACCACTCATCCTAGAAACTTGATTTCTCCTGCATTCTCTAGGATATTTTGTTGACTTGAACGTTTACTTGGACCACTTTTTTGTTAAAACTCTTAGGTTTATGGATATATAGCATTTTCCACGACATGAAATGATGCATTATTTCAAGAAAAGGAATCAAGTTTCTTGGATGAGTGGTTTTCATTTTGTGAAGGAAAATCTGTGATTTTTTGCAAAAAATTGCTGTTTTTCAAAACTTCAAACTCATTTCGGCACGGATTACCATTATCCAATTAAGATCAAACTTTATTCGAATTGTATCCAATTTAATCTAGTTTAAAAATGTATAGAGTGGTCTTTGTCGAAAACGTGCTCCTTCACTGAAAAAATGGGAAAAAATCGAAAAAAGTGCGAGTTTTTAGGATATTCAAAAGAGATCCCTGGGGTTTTTTGGATCCCCATAAAAAATCGAACTCCTTTCGCATTTTTTTTAATCGAAGCTAAATTTTGTCCTTTTTAATTTACTAAAGGGCGCTTATTTACAAAACAAGGACCGTTTTCTAGTTATAATCGAAAAACTAGAAAAAGTTCTAAAATTTCGAGGTTTTTGGCCACCAAAATTTGTCCCCCACACTTTTGAGGACGTCAACTTGGGTGTTGGGTGTAAGCCAAGTTGCATGTAGGCTTGAGTGAGAATTTGCTTGTAACTTGAAAAGAGTACCTATTTTAAGTAACTAAATTCATTATGTGGAAAAATGAATTTAAAGACCAATTCGCGTATCAAGGATGCTGTTGACTA
Source organism: Forficula auricularia (assembly GCA_024734495.1). Classification (NCBI taxonomy): domain Eukaryota; kingdom Metazoa; phylum Arthropoda; class Insecta; order Dermaptera; family Forficulidae; genus Forficula; species Forficula auricularia. The sequence continues at coordinate 764,324 of JALMQS010000791.1, forward strand.
GGCTTTAATTACAAGCCAAAAGGTGTCCATTCTCTCGGGAGTTAAACATAAACTTGCTATCCGGGCAGTTTGGCTGAATCCTTGAGATGTTTTCTCTCTCACATGTATTAATCTACGCGGATGAGAAATTTCACTCCGAAGTATTATACTAACATTCATTGTAAAATTTCTCTGAATAAAATATTTAGAGTTACTTAGGCCATATTTTAAATTATAATTAAAACAAGCGAGTGTTTAAATTTTGAATCCTTACAAAAGCATCATTCTGACATGTATTTAAGGGGGTTCGGGACTGTTTATCATTTTTATAAGAACATTCTCAAATTTTTACCATTGAATCATCGATGTATTAAATATTTATTCCCGAAATTTGAAGTTGATCGTCCGTCCCATTACCGAGAAATAAATTATTGAAAATTGTCCTTTTAACATGGAAGTGAATGGACCGAGCTATTGAAAGGGCTATAACTTCTATACAAATTATACCATTTTCAACAAATTTATACATATCAATAATTCAACTTTTATGAATCGAATGATACATTTTTCAATAGATTGGACAGTCTAGTTAATTAGTTATTCATAAATGTAAAAATAAAACGTTATTTGCAGCCAACGGAATATAACAAAAGCACTAGTGTAGAATTCCAACTCTATTTTGTGAAATCGTTTTTGTATTAAATAAATGTTTTTATAATGAGAATAAATTTATCTCAATATTCTTTTTATTAATATTATCAAAACAAAGATTTTTATTCGAAATTAACCTCATTATTAACAATTTTTGTATTAAAAAATTTAATAGGCAGACGTTGTCACTCTACAGAAATAAAAAAAAATTTTCGTAGATCAACCAAATAGAGTTGCTGTTCCGAACCTCCTAAAATTGGAGACTAACTGAACGTTAACGCATTCGCCAACTCGTTTATCCCTATGACATCTAGAGACTGAAACTCTCTTCCTCCGACCATCTTCCCAGCAACATATAACCTTCAATATTTTAAGACACGCATCCACGAACACCTTCAACTCCGACCCAATCCTTAAATCTCTTCCTATTTCCAAGATACAAGGGCCCAACGCGGACTTCAGAGGTTGAAATTTTCGGTGCAACTTCTCCTTGCATCAGTATCATTATAAAAAAACTTCAAAGGTGCTCTAAAATATACAATAATTTTTTTCACTGGCTTGACTTCAGAGGTCAGCTTGGACTTTTTTTATCCCGTTTGAAACGTTCAAAGGAATTATAATTTAAGGTAGTTGTTTCACCATATGGGTTTTCTTAGGATTTTTTTGAAATTTAGAGAGATTATTATTTAAATACTTCTCCATCGATTGATGGCAAAACGAAATTTACTAACAATATAGTTCCGGAGATATTAAATTCCAAAGATAGAGTTTTTCAGAGTCTTATACATTGCACTATACGGAGAAAGTTTACATACATATTTAATTATAATTAAGAAACTCTTCTTACCATTGTTATAAAAAACTAAACCTGTTGGTTAAACAATAACTAATATATTTTTTAAGAAAATTTTAATTCATAGTTAAGTACAACACAGTTTCTGAGATAATAATGAATAAATGATGAAAAATGTATAATGAAAAAAATTACACTAAAAACAAGCTGGCAACAACGCATTTATTTAACCTAAAAAGCGGGTAACTTTAGTAATTTTTTAGACGTTTTTTCGCTTCAGCCATTGTCGCAACAGCTTTCAATCGCTTACTAAGAACTTTTTGTTTTATAAATCTCCCTTTAATAATGTACTTTATCTGAAATTTTTATGATAAAATATAAACAATCTCGGACATTGTTGCCAGATTTGTCAAACGAGCACGGGATTGGCTAGTAGTCGTACATACAGCAACAAGTTTTGGGCTTATTAATTATGAATCCTTATTGTCTGTTCTATATACTCTAGCATTAACTTTTTGCTACTATTGTCGTGAAACAACAAACTACCTTAAAGAAAGAATTTTTTTTTGAAAATGGTGATTTACTAAAAAAGACAGAGAAGTCAAAAACTTTAACAAAAAAAAAAAAATTACCTCCTTCCAATCTCTAAACAAACATTTCGATCAACGGCCCTGGGTTTCTCAGTCTAGGTATAACGTAACGATAAGAAATAGTAAAAATATATTCGTCATTAATTCTTTATCGTCTTATCATTGACAATGAATCGATTCCCGTGTGTTTGAAGTCACGTTCGAAATTAGGTATATCTTATGGACCTAGATAAAGTTTTCTAAATTTTCTACAAAAAAATATAATAATAATAAATAATTAAAATAAAATAAATAATTAATGAATAAAATATTTAAAGCGGTTAAACTTCAACTAAATAAAAATTTAATTTTCTTTTTATTATTTCCTATATGTTGTAATAAATTGACTAATTCCCGAGTTAATCCTTAATTACGGATGTTAAATTGTCATTTGCCTGACTTTTTAATCAATTAATTGCGAGTTATCATCATCATAAAATTGTTAAATCATAAAAGGAATCAATATTCTGTTTAGAAATATTTTTTGTCAAGGATGGAATGGACATCTTTCTTAGAAATATATTTTTTTAAAGTAATAGTTCAAGTTTTTCAAGATAATATAAAATAAATAATTAAAATATATACACAAATATCCACAATGATTATTATAATATACTAGCAATACATCTGCCTCCGGCGTATTTTTTCTTGTGGCAAACGAAAACAATCTTTATCTTCTCTCTATAACCGTTTATTAAAGAAAAATTTTCGATATGAGGAAATATTCATTTATTAGAACTTGTTAATAAAAATCACATTATGAGCTATTAAATACTAAATCTTATTAAACGAGCAATAATTGTGTATATGTATAGAAATATATTATGTTCGAGCTCCTCAAAAACGGCTTTAGAAGAGAAATAAAATTTATTAAATTTTTTCAAGGATATAAAACCGACCTAACCAGGTCTCAGCTTTGAGTAAATTCATTTTGGTAGTTTTTTTATTAATTAAACTAATTATCAACAGGTGGGTGAGTAAAAATTAAACAGCAGTTGAATAAAATAAAAACAAAACAAGTGGTTGGATAAATCAACAATAAATGAAAATTTTAGGATGGTGTATAATTATCCGCTGGGGGGTCGGGTAGGCTAGGCGGTAGCATGTCAGCCAGCTAACCAAGAGGACCCGAGTTCGAATCTGGCTCGAGGCATCCGGCTAAAATCTGACCCCGAGGTAGAGAGAAATTTAAAAATAAAAATAAATAGTATCGTAAATGGCTTATGGCTACCATGGCCGAAAAAGCCAAAAAAAAAAAAAAAAAAAAAAAAAAATTATCCGCCGTTTATATTGGCACGTTTTTCGTTAGTGATAATTCTTGTAGTTGATTATTTTTTTAAATAAAAATAATCTTCTCTATTTCTTTAAGAAAATGCGTGTCGAAAAATCATATTCGTCATATTATGGTGTACCAACCACTACGAGAAAGGATGGAAGGCAGCACAGTCATTTCGCGATCTCAACGAACTTTTTGGCGAAGGAACAATTAGCGAACGTCAAGTTGAAAAATGGTTCAAGAAGTTCAAATAATATACAAACCTCGAAAATGAAAAAGGAAGAGGTCGACCAGACTTTTGGAATCCGTGGAAGTGGACGAAATCTTGACAACCAGAATGTTAACCGAAGACTTCAATGTTGGCAATTTGACTATCGTTCGTCGTCTCAAAAAGCTCAGAAAAGTATGGAAATTGGCTGTATGGGTCTCCCACGAACTCTCCGACAACAACAAAACCGAACGTGTCATAATTTACACCGATTTGCTGCAGAGAAACGAGGAAACTCCGTTTCTGAAGAATTTCGTCACTGGCGATGAATCGCGGCAAAGCGTCAAAAGAAAGAAGATTTGAGTTTCGACACGTGTTTCACCCAAAGGATTACCGAAAGGAATCCACTGTAAGAAGGCAATCTGGTGTGATCGCCAAAAAGTTCGTTGAGATCGCGAAATGAGTGTGCTGCCTTCCATTCTTTCTCGTAGTTGTAGAGCAAAATATGACGAATATGAATATGATTTTCGACACGCATTTTCTTAAAGAAAGATTACTTTTATTTTAAAAAATAATCAACTACAACAATTATCAGAAACGAAAAACATGCCAATATAAACGGCGGATAATTATGCACCAACCTAATAATATTAAAATTCCAATTTTAATTAACACACGAAATTACTGAACAAACCAAGGTTTATCGGTTACTATTTATTAAAACAGTAAGAAACATCATTATATTAGTAAGAAACATATTTAACAAAATTACTTGATGTTTAGAAATCAGTGACAGCATTTCAACTGACAGATACTTTACAGAGGTCTTTAGGCATTTACAGAATCTCAAACATATCTACAATTGCAGAGCTGATTGCACCAAAATATGTTCAAAATCCTGTAACAGCAAACTCATGTTGACAGAACTGGGCACTTTTTAATTTAGCACTTATTTAGATTAATTTTTCCTAAGAAAATTGTCTTTAAATTTAAATCGAAAATTAATAATAATCGATTTAAAATGACGGTATGAAGGGCAGAGAAAGTGACTGTTTTTACGTGTTTTTTATACCTGTCGGAATTAAGAAATAGCTTAACTTAAAATTATGAAAAAAGCCCAGAAATTCACTCATGCCCTCCTTATTAACGACAAAGAAGAACGAATTTGATATCTTAAGTTTTTTTAGAGTTATAAGCTACGGAACCCTGTGTTCCCGACTCACACTTGACCGGCTATTAGAATTTCTTCTTATGATGAAAAAGGTCTAGTAATTAAACTAATTATCAACAGGTGAGTGTATAAATTGGTTGGATAAAAACAAAATATGTGGTTGGATAAATCAACAATAATTAAAAATAATATTAATATCGTCGCTTTAGAGAGTAAACCTGCTAACTCACAACAAAGAAATTTTGCAGGAGAGAGTAAAAACAAACAAAATTTAATATTGTTGTTATGGAAAAAACTATTTTTAACATTTTTTTTACTACAACTTACGATCGTAATTTTAAGTAGCAGTTTTACTTGGACTATGCTGCATTAATATAAACGGTATTAATATGTCATATATGATAAAAAAATGGAGTTAGCAGCTTTACACTCTAAGCCGACGATATACCAATTTTAATGGGAGAACAAACTTCAGTTTACCGGATACTATTTATTAAAAAAATTACAAACACACTCGATGAGCGATATAGAATTTTGAATTATACAAATCTACTCCTTTATCTATGGTTATAGTCGACGGGTGAACCGCGATTGGAATTAGGTGTACACCGTCTTTGGAATTATTTGGAATTACTTTGGAATTCATTAGATAATCTAATGTCATCTATAGTCTTCTACTTGGAAATGAAAGTGGTAGTGGAAGTAGGTGTAGACAATTTTAGGTCGCGGTTCACCCCTAGGTTATAGTATATATTAATTCTATTTGGTGTTATGGTATTGTCTGCTTAAGAGGAAAGAAAAAGTATTAAATATTATTTAGTAGTATCTAAATAACAATTAACTAGAATATTTTGAAGAATTTTAAACTGAGATTGAATTCGCTTGAAATGAACGTTACTTGGAGTGGAATAATAGCTATTCAAAGATAAAATACCTATAGCTATTTGTTGAATAATAATGGAAATAAAATTATCATTTTATTATACCTTATTGAAAAGAACCTTATAACTTTGATTCTTCTCTGCGCTATTTTCTAATTAATATATCATTTCTCACAATTCCCTTAGAGATAAACCAAAAGACCAGGTCTCTTGGTTTTTTCATCTCAAATATTAATTAAATAAGCTGACGTGTTCTGATGTGGCCATCCACTTGACTTTACCATACAACCTGGCCCCTAAAATTATTTATGATCATATAGAGGGGGGGTTAGTTTTTGCATTTTTATACTTCTGGGGTCCTACTGATTATGTATACAAAATTTGGTTGAGTTTGGTACAAGAGTCTATATTTTTAATTTTTAACCCCCTCCACCCTCATTAATTTTGGGTCGATATGCACCAAAATCTAATCAGCTCTTAATCTCAATAGACCAAAACTACGTGTGAAATTTGGTTTCGATATTCACACTAGTTTTTGAGCTAGCTTGTCCAAAAAATGATAACGCACAGACTAGCGGACGGACGGACAGACTAACAGACATTTTGACAAAACAATTATTATCTCGAAAAATATAATTTTTTCGATGTTCATTTATTAGAGCTTTTTTGTAGAGCGAAATGCCATGGTTTCGCTCAATTTTTGTAATCAAAATAGTTTCAGCCGTTTTTGAGATATTTCGAAAATAAAGAAGGAAAAAAAACACTTTTTTCATGCATGATTACAATACTTGACCATACCTCTATGGTAAAGAAAAAACCATTGTTTTAAAATATGTCCAAATATCTTTGATCTTCTTCTCTTTAAGACTTCAGGCAATTCCAGAATTTCCAGCTTGTTTATTCGTTTTTTTCTCGATCGAACTTGTTTTTATTTATTTATTTTATTATAGTCGAGATGACACCAGGAATATTATTTTGAAAAACTATGGAAATAAAAAAATAAGATTAGTTCATTTATTTTATTTAAATAGATAATTTACTAAAGTATAATAAATTCTGAGCGTATAAAAATATCCAATTCGCAAGGGGTTTGGTGGAAGTAGGTAGATTGGTCTGGGTACTTTAAAATACAAGTATTTGAAATACTGTATTAGAAATACGGTCGAATCTACATATTATATCGAACTTCCATATATCAAAAATCTATATTAGTATATATATCGAACTTTTTTCAGGAACCTTGAATTTTCATTAGAAAAACATTTTCTCAAAATTAAATTAAATTTTTATATTTAAAAAGAACCGTGTTTGGTGGCCCTATTTTATTTTAATGAATTGGCTAAGGGGCTATCGAACAAAAGTTTTAGTATAAAAAAATTATATATACTTAGTGCAGTCAAAAAGCGTCGATGGATTTCGTTCATAACACAAAATATCAATTAAATAAGAAAAAACTTTTTCTCCGATTCTTACGGCAAGAGAAATTCACAAAGACCGAAAGATTGTTTATGAAAAACCAATAAATAAATACTTGCCGATGAGTTCAGTTTAGTATGAGATTCTTAGTTTCTGGTCCACGGATCCCTTCCTAACTTGCAGTGAGATTTTTTACTTTAAATTCAGTTTAGCTTTAGATTTCGACAAAAAGACATATTAGACGCCTTTGTCAAAAAATAAAAAAAAATTTGTTTCGTTTTTTTGTATAAGAATATCCATTATTAAGGACCTTCTAAGCAAATTTGCAAATTACTTACATATTTATAGATTTAAAAAAAATTAAGTCATCTTTAACCTTAAAAATTTTTATATGGTGTCTTAGTATTATCTACTTAGGAGGAAAGAAAGTATTAAATAATTAAGTGGATATCGATGAGGCAGTCCAAAAAAAGAAGAAGATAATTTACACTATCATTTTATTCATAAAACCGACGTTTCGGAGGCTATTCCCTCCTTCTTCAGGGTTTTGAAAAGTCAGTGAAGGAAATCCAATGCGTCATTCCCCTCTGTCTCCTCTTTCAGTGGCAGTAACAATAATATATTGTATTTCATTCTCAGCAGAATTATAATGTAATAATTATTATTGTTACTGCCACTGAAAGAGGAGACAGAGGGAATACCGCATTGGATTTCCTTCACTGACTTTTCAAAACCCTGAAGAAGGAGGGAATAGCCTCCGAAACGTCGGTTGTATGAATAAAAAGATAGTGTAAATTATCTTCTTCTTTTTTGGACTGCCTCATCGATATCCACTTAATTCACTTATCAGTCCGTCTCCAAAAATTACTCCAATCGTATTAAATAATATTTAGTACAATCTAAATAACAATATAAATAGAATATTTTGAAGAATTCTAAACTGAAATGAACCTTACTTGGTTGGAAATAAAAGCTATTTGAAGCTAAAATATAACTTTAATTGAATGTAATGGAAGGCAGCCCAGAGGTAGTGAGGAAAGAAAAAATTAACACATATAAAATAAGGTGTAATTTATTAGAATCCTTCCTCCTTTCCTTTCAAACCGACGTTTCAGAGGATTTTCCCTCCTTCTTCAGGGCTTCAAAGGGTCAATGAATGAATCAAATAAAATGATTCCTTCTTCTCCACAGTAGTGTTAAAAATGAAGAAAGTTTTTGAACACTACGGTGGAGAGAAGAAGGAATCATTTTATTTGTTTCATTCATTGACCCTTTGAAACCCTGAAGAAGGAGAAAAAATCCTCCGAAACGTCGGTTTGAAAGGAAGGAGGAAGGATTCCAATAAATTACACCTTATTTTATGTGTTAATTTTTTCTTTCCTCACTACCTCTAGGCTGCCTTCCATTACATTCAATTAAAATTTCTCCAGAGAAAATTTCATTGCTAAAATATAACTATTTGTTGACTAATAATGGAAATAAAATTAATCATTTTATTATACCTTATTGAAAAGATCCTTTTATAACTTTGCTTCTTCTCTGAACTATTTTCTAATTAATATCATTTTCCACGTTTCCCATAGATATAAATCAATCGGCCAGGTCTCTTGGTTTGTCCATCTCAAATATTGATTATAAAACCATTATGTTTTAAAATATGTCCGAATATCTTTGATCTTCTTCTCTTTGAGACTTCAGGCAATTCCAGAATTTCGAGCTTGTTTATTCGTTTTCTTCTCGATCCAACTTGTTTTTATTTATTTATTTTATTCTACTCGAGATCACATCAGGAATATTTTCTTGGAGAGTATGGAAATAAAAAAATGAGAATAGTTTAGAGATAATTTACTTAAGTATGTATAATATATTCTGAGCCTATAAAATAACCAATTCGCAAGGGGTTGAATGCGAAGCTTTTAGCCAAGCTATGATTTCGAATACATAAAAATATTTATATTGAGCAAAAGAGAGAAGAAACTATCTTTCATTATTCCTTTCGATGTTAAAGTAATAGCAAGTATCATTTTAGATCGTCGTTATTGATTCATACTATTTTAATAAACTTTTACTTTTTTACAATAGTCGGTTTCTTCACTATTTCATTATTCCTCTCTCCATTCCTATTAAATCATTTTTATTTATAATTAATTACGAAAATATAATATATAATTTGTCTGTTATTAAACACATGAAAGTTGATTAATTTTAACCGTATTTGGTAATTATTAATAAATTCTAGATACATCAAAATTTTTCTTAATTATCAAAAGATGGGAAAAAATGTTTTTCTATGCTTAGCCTAAGGAAGAAAAAGTTTTAAACACTCCTGTGGAGAGAGGAAGGAAGCATTTTATTTGTTTCCTTCATTGACCCTTTGAAACCCTGAAGAATGAGGGAAAAATCCTCCGAAACGTCGGTTTGAAGGAAAAGGAGGAGGAATTCCAATAAATTACACCTTATTTAGATACTACGAGGGGAAGTTGAAAAATAAGTTTCCCCTGTCGACTGTGGTCAGAGTTGTGTATGAAAGTCAAAAATAGAATGAGACATTAAAGATATAACAAACCTTTATTTTTCCACATAGGTACCAAGTACATTGAGACATTTGTCATATCGCTTAATAAGCTTCAAAAAGCCCTCCAGGAAAAAATCAGGGCTTTGCATACGGAAGAAGCGTTGAACGGCTTGTTTCACTTCCGTATTGCTTCCAAAGCGCCTTCCCCCGAGATTTGTCTTCAAAGCCGGAAACAGATGGAAGTCGCTTGGTGCGAGATCAGGACTGTATGGCGGATGGTGTAGGCGCTCCCAACCAAGAGTTGCAATATGGTTTTGCGTTGCCCTCGCCGAATGTGGTCTGGCATTGTCATCCAACAGCAGAACGCCAGATGTGAGAAGGCCAGGCCGCTTTTTCCGAATCGCCTCTTTCAATTTCGACAGGGTGTCACAGTAGCGCGTAGCATTGATGGTTCCAACCTCCAAAAAGTCCAGCAACAAAACTCCTTGGGCGTCCCAGAAAACTGTGAGGAGCACTTTACCTGCAGAGGGAGTTGTCTTGAACTTCTTTCGGACAGGTGATGACGGATGTTTCCACTCCATAGATGCGGCCTTCGATTCTGGCGTGAAATGGTGGACCCACGTTTCGTCCCCCGTCACAATCCGAAACAGAAAGTCATTGCCATCTTCATGGTAACGCACGAGATGTTCCAGGCTGACCCCCATGCGTTGTTCCTTGTGTGTCGAGGTCAATTGTCGGGGCACCCATCGTGCTGACACTTTTCTGTATCGAAGAATGTCGTGGATGATGTTTTGAGCTCGCTCATGTGAGATTCCAAGTTCATCCGCTACTTCATCGATGGTGATACGCCGGTTCGCTCTAATCATGTCATCCACCTTCCTGACATTTGCATCTGTAGTGGCCGTGCGCGTCCGTCCAGCTCTCGGCATGTCCTCCACTTGCTGACGTCCACCACTGAATGTGCGACACCATCTCCGCACCATTTGCTTCGACATCACACCTGGCCCATAGACTTCCACGAGGCGGTTATGAATTTCTGTTCCTGATACTCCACGTGCCAATTCATAGCGGATAACCGCTCTCACTTCCTCCTTTGACCACGAATTCAAAACGCACCTTCTCTCCATACCTACCGGGGCTCAAATGAGAGGCTGGTCTCCGCTTTGCGCAGGCACTGCAACAGCGCCATCTGCTTGATTTGCAGCGACCTCTACCCAATGGTGTATCGGTGACTTGCGCGTTTTCCTGCTGTGTCGCCTTTCGCCCATAGCCGTTCAACGCTTCTTCCATATGCAAAGCCCTGAATTTTTCTTGGAGGACTTTTTGAAGCTTATCAAGCGATATGACAAATGTCTCAACGTACTCGTACGAGAATAATAAAATAAAGGTATGTCATATCTTGAATGTCTCATTCTATTTTTTGACTTTCATACACAACTCTGACCACAGTCGACAGGGAAACTTATTTTTCAACTTCTCCTCGTAGTATGTGTTAATTTTTTCTTTCCTCACTACCCCTGGGCTGCCTTCCATTACTTCCAATTGATATTTCTACCAGTCCATCTCTCTCCAGAGAACATTTCGTGCAAATAAAGAAAGATAATCATGGAAAAATGCAATCCTATTTATGCTTTTTACAAAAAATAAATAATCAAATAAATAGACCACATTCAGTGGCTGGTGATAGATTAATTTGCTTGTTAGATTTATGTGATACTAATTTCTAGTTGTTTATTTTATTATTAATAATTTACTCCCTCTTTCAGTCACTAACTACTGGTTGGTATTTATATAATTAATTATTGTATTAATATTAATATTATTCCCTTTATTTCGTAAACCTTTTTAAAAATAGTTTTATTTTAAGTTTGCATCGATTGGTGTCAAAACGAAATTTATGAACAATATAGTTCCGGAGATATTAAATTCCAAAGATAGAGTTTTTCAGACTCTTATACATTGCACTATACGGGAAAGTTTATATACATATTTAATTATAATTAAGAAATTCTTCTTACCATTGTTATAAAAAACTAAACCAACATTAAACAATAACTAATACATTTTTTAATAACATTTTTAGAAAATTTTAATTCATAGTTACAACAGAGTTTCTGAGACAATAATTAATAAATAATGACAAATGTATAATGAAAAATTTACACTAAAAACAAGCTGGCAACAACACATGTATTTAACCTAAAAAAGTGTGTTAACTTTAGTACTTTTTTGACGTTTTTTCGCTTCAGCCATTGTCGCACCAGCTTTCAATCGCTTATTAAGAACTTTTTGTTTTATAAATCGACCTTTATAATGTACTTTATCTGACATTTCTATAATAAAATATATACAAGCTCGGACAGCGTTGCCAGATTTGTCAAACGAGCACGGGATCGGCTAGTAGTGGTACATAAAAAGCAAAAAGTTTTGGGCTTATGAATTATGAATCCTTATTGTCTGTTCTATATACTCTAGCATTAACTTTTTGCTTGTATTGTCGCGAAACAACTACCTTAAGAGGCCTTGAAGTGATTTCCGGCCCTTGACTCATGACGAAAATAATATTTTCTTATTTTGAGTGTTGGAATTAATGAAGAGGAATAGAATAATATTAATATTAAATATTTTTTGTTGTTTAAATCCATTTCCATATTTATACGTGTATTTATATATAAACATACATACCTATATGTAATTTTTTTCACCTAATATATATTTTAGCAACATTCTTGAACAGATTCAAGAACAAACATAAATATCTTAAAATTATAATCTTCTACCAAATAAGGAATATATAATTATTTCAAACACATATTAAATAATGATTGTTTTAACCTGAAGACAGGGAAATTCAATCGTAAATAATGATTTAAAAAGAGAGAAAAAGAAGAATTCTTCTCTTTTGCATACTGGTCCTTGGATTGCCTTTTTCAATATATGATTAGGGTATTTGGAATTGGTCGGAGTAGAAAGGAAAAGAGTGGCGTTTAGAAGGGGGCAGAAGCTGATAAAACTTGTATATGTAACAGGAAACATATTTCCGAATATTTGCCGCAGGGTATCGCTAACTATTCTGGATTAGATATTTTTTTTTGTCTTAAATTTTACATTTTATTTTTTATTAAATTTAAAATTTGTATGCAAATTTTAAAATTATAGATAATTTATTAAATGAGTTTAATAAGTTAATTTGATTGGAATGAGAAAATTTATTAGGATATTTTTTTATAAATATAAAAATTAAAATTGACACTTGAATGTGAGAGGAAATTCAGAGTCTAAGATACGCAATGGAGTTTGAAGATTGTATGGTTCCGGAAATTCGGGTGAAAGCAGTGAGAGAGAGTTTGATTTATTTTTAAGGTTCCGTTTAAGAAGTAAAAACCCTGAAACCCTATTAGTGTCGATAAAATCTCTTCTTTCCTATCTGTCTGTCAGAGCATTATAGCTTGTAAACTAAATAAGATAGAAATTTGAAATTAGCAAGTGGTGTGTATTTGTTTTCCCAAAATCAAAAATCTTATTAAAATTTTAAGCGAATGAATATTTTGTGGTTAGTCAGATTTTTTGTGGGATCAAAAATATTTATTTTACCATGGGGTGTGAGGTATCCCTTCTCATAATTTAAAATAAGGCTATTTTTTAAATTAAATCATTGTTATTAGTTGAAGGGACTGTGGGTCAGTGGTCAGAGTGTTGGGCCGCTGTCCTGAAGTATGCTGGTTCGAGACTGGGTTTCGGCAGATATTTGCAGCCGCCTCCTCTTGGAAAGCAATGGCAAACTACCAAGAGTATAATTGCCTATTCAACCTCTCCAAACTAGCCGTTCGGAACCGGCGTTAAAAAGTAGGTCACATATATCTGTGTAAAAACAGCAAAACACACTCAGCACAGGTATATGTGGAGAGGTGCCGAAACGTCAAAGAGACCTCATATGGCACTTAAAGAAGAAGAATTCTTATTAAAATGACGATATGGCAAGGCCCTAAATTAGCCATTTTTGGTGATTTTTATACCAGCCTAATTTTAATCAAGTAGATGAATAAAATTCTGAAAAAAATCATAAAATTAGTTTATTCTCCCCTTATGAACAACAATTTAGAACAAATTTGATATCTCAAGATTTCTGGAAGATAATGGAAGTATAATATTTAGAAACAGAATCCTTCAATATGATTCGGACTCACACTTGTCCGGCTTATTTATATTTTGCGAAAATGTAATCCTAGAGATATCGTTTAAAGAAAGATTTTAATATTAATAAGCATTTAATTGGTTTTAGAATTTAAATAGTGTTTTACCTATTGAAAATAATTCTTTAAAAATTATATATGCACTGATTATTCTTATTTGCATTTAAATGTTTCAAATTTATTTGATTTACCATAAACTATTTTATAGATTCATTAAACCTAGATCCAAATGAGAGAGAGAGAAAAAATTAATATATATATTGAATCGCTTAATAGGTTCCCTATCTTGATATTTATTATTTTTCAATATCTCAATATCTCTATATTGAAAAATCGCCTCTTATATAAATATAACTTAATTGCTAAGGCAATTGCCTCTCGGCTCAATCAAAGAAACGCGAATTCGATTGCGTCATTCGCGACAGGTCTTTAATCGTCCTGAGGAAAAGATTTTTGCGAAATCGAGACATTTTAATAAATAAATAAATATCTAATGAAATGAATTGGATATGAAAATATCAATTAAATTATTATTGCACACGTTTAATATATTGAAAAAATGAGCCTAACCTCGTTAACCGGATTTTTAGACAAGAAACTTGTAGGTGTTCTTTTAATGAATAGATTTGTGAGATCTTGACTGAAAGCTAGAGTTAATTTTTTTTTCAATTTTTTAGGGTTACGTGTAAACTTTAAACACTTAGGTCTCTTTGAAGTCTGGTGGGTAAACAAAAAGCTGTCTTACGAATTTGAAGCTTTTTGGTAGGTTTTTATTAGTTCTTTTTTTTGTCTCTTTTGGGGAAGGGGGTTTGTTAACTCTTCTTTCCATTTAGAGAAAAACAAGGGTTGGTTTTGAAATTAGGCTGGAATACGGAAATCTCTGCGTTGCTAAGGTAAATAAGCTGACGTGTTCTGATGTGGCCATCCACTTGACTTTAGCATACAACCTGGCCCCTAAAATTATTTATAATCATGTAGGGGGGATTAGTTTTTGCATTTTTATACTTCTGTTGTCCCACTGATTATGTATACAAAATTTGGTTGAGTTTGGTAAATGGCCAAGATTTTCATTTTTTGACCCCCCCTCCCATTTTAGGCGGTTAGTTTTTGCATTTTTAGACTTCTGGGGGTCCACTGATTATGTATACAAAATTTGGTTGAGTTTGGTCAAATGGCCAAGATTTTTAATTTTTAACTCCCCTCAACCCCCTTAATTTTGGGTCGATATGCACCAAAATCTAATAAGCTCTTAATTTCAATGGACCAAAACTACGTGTGAAATTTGGTTTCGATATTCCCACTAGTTTTTGAGCTAGCTCGTCCACAAAAATTTGGTAACGCACGGACTTAACTGACTAACAGACATTTTGACAAAACAATTATTATCTCGAAAAATATAATTTTTTCGATGTTCATTTATAAGAGCTTTTTTGTAGAGCGAAATGCCATGGTTTCGCTCAATTTTTTTAATCAAAATAATTTAAGCCGTTTTTGAGATATTTTGAAAAAAATAAGGAAAAAACCCACTTTTTTCATGCACGATTACAATACTTGACCATACCCTGTATGGTAAAGTAATATTTTGTTTATTTTTAAAATCATTTTTTTTTAGATAATATGGTTGAAATGGGTAGTCAATCCAGGGTTGGGACTAGAAGTATAGGTTTTGAAACCAGTGGTGGTTTTTGTAATGAGGATGATTCAGATGGCTATTAAGATTATGAGGATTTAGGGAAGAATGGTATTAATTTAAATAGGTCTGGTTCCTACAAGTTAGTTAATTCAGATATTAATAATATGTAGGTTTGCATTCATTTGTAGGATCTAGCATTGATTTGTGGAACAGTCTATTTATTACTACTTGGGATTATAGTTCTCTGTCTCCTATGATTAAATCAATTATAAATTTTGTCAAGTCCCAAAATCCTAGAGTTGTACAAAATTTTATTTAGTTCTCACAAACAGAGATTAGCTGAGGAGAGAGGTCATACCATCCTTGTTAAGGCTTTGACCAGGTTTCCTTAACAACTTATGTCAAATGCCGGGATGGCGAATGCGTCGCTTGCTCCTGGTTTTTGCGAGGAATTTTTAAATTACTTTTTGTCTTTTGATGAAAATCTATGGTCATGTCATTTATTAATGAGCATACATTTCTATTTTTTTTTCTTTTTCTTTTTTTTGTACTTGTTTATTATTTGTTAAATTGTTGTAGTTAATTTGTATTGATGTTTGGAGGACCTAGCCACCGAGGACTTGTGCTTCTAAGCAGGTCGAGGAATAAAGATTTATTTATTTATTTATTTAACCTGCTTAGCAGGGCTTCCGGAAAGCTTATTCGGGCTCTAGGGTTGGATTTTATCACCACTCTCCCTCTTATTAAATATTTATAATTAGACAAATAGCTAGAAAACGATCGTACTCAGGCTCTGTCTTGTCTTATCATTCAGGAAAATACAATTTTCGATTTTATTTGGTGAACCCCAGGTTTCTTTCAGAGGAAGACTACAGTCCCCTACTCCTTCTCGGCGACTTTGCCTCTTAATATCGATACAATGCCATGTGTAAGTTCCTCTGTCAGAGCATTATAGCTAGTAAAATAAATGATATATAAACTTGAAATTCCAAAGATACCTATATGTATTTATTCTCTCTAAAATAAAAAATTGTATTAACATTTTAATCAGGTGTTTATTTAGGATAGGGTCAAATTTTTGTGGGGTCGAAAATAGCAAGTATTTTTTTTATCATAGAAGCTTGATAATTTCTATAAAGATCTCCTCAACTAGAATCATGCTGTCTATTTATAAATTTAATTCTCTTAAAATAACTATAGGGGCGTGACAAAATACCATTTTTCACGATTTTTTGTATTTAATGGAATTTTCAAAGCACTAAATTTAAAATTATGAAAAAATTATAAAAATTCAACTTAGGGAACGCGGTGTTGGTTGATAGTGAAACATTTTTTAAATTGTTTTTAAGGAAAATAGAGTTAAACATATACAGGGTGGTCCCGAAATCATGGTACAAACGTTAATGGTAGGTACAGGACATTGTAACAATGAGTTATTGTATAGGAATGTATAGTCGCAAGTGACGCGGTGAGGCGTAAACAGGGGAAATAACGGCTATACATTATACACTATATTACTATTACACTATACATACATATACATATTACATATACTTATTACACTATATATTCCTATACAATAACTCATTGTTACAATGTCCTGTACCTACCATTAAATTTTGTACCATGAATTCGGGACCACCCTGTATATTTATTTATCTGTGGTGATTAGCCCATGATCAGGAGTTTTATCTATATGTTTTAATTTATTTTTATTCATTTTCCTTACTGTGAAAAATCACCTATTTCAAACTCAATACAATTTATAAAAATACATTTGTTCTTTCTTTATTAAGGTAGTTCTTTCGCGACAATCCACACAAAAATTTTAGCCTCGTAACCATTCTATACATATGAATGGTGCTAAAATTTTAGGTTATGTTTTTTAACATGACTGTACTTTTCACACTACTATATCCTCTTTATGAATGGAACGCTTCCAAGCCATTGATCTTATATTCCATCCACTAAAAATAATCGTTCAAATATGTTTGTTTT
Organism: Forficula auricularia; assembly: GCA_024734495.1. Taxonomy (NCBI): domain Eukaryota; kingdom Metazoa; phylum Arthropoda; class Insecta; order Dermaptera; family Forficulidae; genus Forficula; species Forficula auricularia. Next base: position 781,667 of record JALMQS010000791.1, read on the forward strand.
TTTTTTATCAAAACTACGAGGTAAATAATTTCACTTCTTTTTTAAGTTACTCCGAACATATTATTCTAACAAATATTAGTTTTTCATCAAGATGGTGAAAGCCCTTCAAAGAAAAAAAGAAAATAATTATCATTTTCCTACCCTTACCCTTTCCCAATCTACCATATGTAAAAAATGTCATTTTTAATTGATATTATTTCATGTTTGATGTGGTAAATCGTCTTCAAATTTTAACAGTGTGTTTATTATGCTTTTAATGACTTGTATTTCAAGTTTCGAAGACTTGAATTTTTGCATTTGTGAAAAAACTACCTTAAAGACAAACAAGAAAGATTTTGATATCTCAAGTATTTTGAAAGATAAAATCTTTTTTATTTAGACTAGAAAATCTATGACAGGATCTTTATTTTGCGAATACTCCAACTTTAATAATGTTAGTCGTTAGTAATAGTCATTAGCAACTGGGTATGGTAACACTGGTCTCTGATTCAAGTCAAATTTAAATAGGGACATTTTTTAAATTTTCCTTAATATAATATTTACAAAATATACCATAGATAATAAATTGAATATTTCTCATTATTTTTGTTATTAACCTAAATTAATTAAAGTTATATAATAGTGTCTACAAGATCATACTTCACAGGATCATTACTGTGGTATATCTTCAATCCCTTGTTGAAATTCGAAATATTTTTTAGAAATATGCCAATTAACAAGAATTATATGATGTAATGCAATCCCTATATACATCTTCTGGGCGTTAGAGTATTTCCTTTACATTCTACTTAAATATATTACACGCGTTACTTACAGGTATTTGAATTTGAAATTACATTTTTTGTATAGATATTTTCCATTGGGTATCCTTAAAATTTCAATAAAACTATGTAGTTAGCCTCTAATAGTCTATTTCCATATGGCCTTATAATCCGAACTTTTTGATTTTTCTGGAGCTGTAATAAAATCAAAGGGAACATTTATTAAAATTTTATTTTAATATTATTTATTATGTTTATTTTTCTTTTTGTTTTTACAAAGTTGCCGGGGTATTTACCTAAGGCAAACATTTATGTACAAAGGTTGTAATATACATATACAATATTTACAAAGAAATGTAATGAAAGTTCGGCTTTATGGATGGAAATTAATGTATGACACTGGTTGGTTCACTGGAGACTCAATATTATTAATTATTATTATTTAAATTTAAATTGTAAATACTTATTAATATTAAATAAGTTAATAGTATCTATCCGACAAAATTAAAATAAATATGTAGTCAAAAACAGCTAAAGACAATATATTTATCATGTTGCACATTGGAGAGAGATTTGTCTCAGAGGTTTGGCAAGTTAGCGCTTGGATTCGATTCCTGTGGGGATGAAACCCTCTGATGTCCAATGTAAACATATTTTCTACTAATTTCTTAAATTTTTGACCTTAAAATTAAATTCTTTTTGATGAAAATTGTGGTCGCTTTACCTGGGTTGTATTTTTGAAAAATTCCATCTTTTTTCGAAAAAAGATACTAAAAAAAAATATTCTTAAATCTTTGCATTCATAATATATTTATATTATCGAATATTTGCTGTAGGATTGATTCAGGATTTTTTTTATTTTATTCATTAAGGGGTGTATTGAAAAAGATGCAGCACCTATAGGCCTTTATGCACCCTTAGTTTATCGAGGGAATGGGGTGAAAACGAAGATATCTCTAGATCCTTGAGGATCTTTCTGGACTGAAGATAGTATTATTTGCGAAAGAGAGAGTTCTAGCCTTTAGAAGTACTGGGTATAAAACTAGTGATGAAGTAACCATACCTATCAAATTTCAAATTGAGATTAATAATTTTTAAAACGAAAAAACGCAATGCCTATCTGTAATGATTATTCTTAATTTGAGTATCTATAAATACTTCCAAATATATCTATTATATTTTATAATAATAATATATAAATATAAGTGAAAGTAAATAAGAAAAGAGCTGGAAACGCTTCTTCAGGCGACAAGATAATGGTTAGAGGCCACTTTCTAACTATTTTCGATATAGGGGTGGATTTGAGCCATTTACTGTAGAGGTGAGAAGTTGCTGGGGCGTGAAAAATCGCCTGGACCTGAATGGAAAGTCAAATTTCCTTGCATCTGATTTTGTTACAGAAGAAATATGCTCAATCCAAGAGAGACCAGACCTGATTAAGATTCCCAACATGGGCATCCTATCACACATCGATCTTAAGAGAATATTTGGAGAATTTGTATGACCGCAGCTAGAAATTAGACAACTTTGAGTCTTAATTGCACCAAAGCTAACTAAATTTTGAGAGGCCAATTTTTCTAAAGAGTTCAAGTTCAAAATGAGAGAAGAAACAACACTATGGCGGTTATTCCTGAGGGAGAAGTACCATGAAGGGTGCTAGTGTCGATTTTCGACAGTGGATTTGTAGTTGAATTAATTTTTTATTTTTTTAGAAACCCTAGGATACATGACTGTCACGGTATACATATTTACATGACATGGGTGAAATATACCCATTATGAGAAAACACAATAAATATTATTTATAAACCATATTTATTTGACCATTTTAACATTTTGTTATTAACATAACATAAACTAATTATTTTACAACGTTAAGACAATTATTACATTTATATACAGTGTGTTCCTTACATATTGGCTTATTACAAGAAATACATTGTCTGTCACATTTTCTATATTTTTTTGTTGGACACATATAACAGCGTGCTTTTATATTTAACTAACTGCAAGGCCCGCCTTCGGCGGCCCTCTTGCTAGCCAGGGGGCACGCCCCCTGGACCCCCAGCCCTCGAACCCCACCCCACTTCCCAACCACCGCCCCACCCCACTTTTTCATTTCCTAGCCTTCTAGTGACCCACAGATTATGTCTCCATATCCATATTATTCACACTCTCACTGCTACTACTATCACTATCAATTACATTTCTTGGCAATGAATTATAATTTGGGTCTATATCTTCATTGAGAGCTGCATCTTCAACATCTCCATAATCAGAATCTTCACTTGATTCTGATCCAACATACGAAGTTTCGTCGAGCCATTGCAGCACAGTTTCTTCAAAATCAGGATCGGTATATTTGACAGATTACCTTTTCCTACCACGTGTCGATGCCATTTCTACAAAAGAGGCTGCATCTAAAGCTAATTTAAATATAATATAGAATAGAAACCTACCGAATTACAAATATTTTCTACGATTGAAAACACAACGACAAAACACAAAACAGCTTCGGCAGATTACAACTAACTAACGTAGTAAAGGACACAAATTCAAGAATGAAAGTGGAAAATCACTAATAATTAGTATACCAACCAAAATTAAATGAATGCACCAAATTTTAAACTAGAGAAGGTGAATTTGAATGTCACAAATTAGTTCGGGTACAAAATACCCATGTCATGTAAATAATGGTAAAAATAATAATATGTAAATATTTAAATAACAATAAATTTACGGTACACGTTAACACTTCTATTTCATTCATAACTAACCAATAGAGGAATTCATGACATTTGATTACATTTCTTACACATCTTATCAGTAAAAAACAGAATTTTATTACAACGTGGGTATAAAATACCCATGTTATGCATCCTAGGGTTTAATTAGGTATTTATTAAAATGAACTAAGGGAAAATTACTGAGACTTGGTGAAAGGTAACATTTGTAAAATAAGCTGAGAGTGGTCATCCACTTGACTTTACCATACAACCTGGCCCCTCACTTATATTTAATATTTAATAAAATTATTTATAATCATGTAGGGGTAGGGGTTTTGTTATTGCATTTTTAGACTCCTGGGGGCCCACTGATTATGTATACAAAATATATATTTTCAATTTTTGACTCTACACCCTCCCCCCACCCATTTTGGGCGGTTAGTTTTTGCATTTTTAGATTATTGTGGACCCACTGATTATGTATACAAAATTTGTTTGAGTTTGGTACAAGAGCCTAGATTTTCATTTTTTGACCATACACCCCCCCCCACATTTTGGGAGGTTAGTTTTTGCATTTTTAGACTTCTGGGGTCCCACTGATTATGTATACAAAATTTGGTTGAGTTTGCTCAAATGGCCTAGATTTTTAATTTTTAACCCCCTTCCACCCCCCTTAATTTTGGGTTGATATTCACCAAAATCTAATCAGCTCTTAAGCTTAATGGACCGAAACTACGTGTGAAATTTGGTTTCGATATTCACATTAGTTTTTGAGCTAGCTCGTCCACAAAAATTTGGTAACGCACAGACTAACAGACTAAGCGCCCGGTTGTATGTCGCAAAGTAAATGCTTTTTACCACTAACCAAAGGTAGATGGTAAATGGAGGGACTGGAATGGCCAATCAGATGACAGCCACTGAAAGTTCCTGTCATCTGATTGGCCATCCCATCCCCTCCATTTACCATCTACCTTTGGTTAGTGGTAAAAGCATTTACTTGCGACATACAACCAGCTCTAACTAACATACATTTTGACAAAACAATTATTATCTCGAAGAATATAATTCTTTCGCTGTTCACTTATTAGGGCTTTTTTGTAGACCAAAATACCATGGTTTATCTCAATTTTTTTAATCAAAATAGTTTCAGCCGTTTTTGAGATATTTCGAAAAAAAAGAAGGAAAAAACACTTTTTTCATCATGCACGATTACAATTCTTGACCATACCCTGTATGGTAAAGTAAAAATAAATAGATGATATTTCATCAAACATAAATAACGATATACTCGTAGATGCTAGCTAGCAATATTTAAGACAAGGGCGAATTTGGGGTTTGAGAAAGTATGAGGTACGAAGGCTTGAAACACGACTGGGCCTGAATAGGAAGCTGATTTCGCCACCGAGGAAATGTGATTATATCAAGAGAGGTGAGACGTAAATGAGTAGCCCATTATGGATGGACATTTTATCACACATCCTCAGAGTGTTCAAAGAGGATTCGATTGGCTCTTCTATTAAACTCTATCAATGTCACTTATTATAATTACATTATAATTATCAGATTTGTTTTGAGTAGGTGGAACGTTCTAAAAATTTGAATTACAGTTAACAATTCAAATATAGATTAATATTCCATTAACTTGAAATAGAGTATAATATTGTTTAAAAAAATGTATTCTTATTTCCTATCTCGGCTTCCAGATAAGCGAATTTATTTTATTCTGATTTTTGACCTGTAGATAAAATCCTGTTTCAAGTAGAACAATTAATGATGCTAATCAATGCACTTGAGAGGCGATCGTACGTTGATGGAGGCACGTTTAGTAGAAATCCCCAGGCACCAAATGGTCTTCGATTGCGGGGCGTGGTGGAAGTAGAGAGTTTGAGCTGGGTACTTTAAAATACAAGTATTTGAAAAACTGTATTGGAAATTCCGTAGAATCTCAATATATCAAAAAAATCTATGTATTTAAATATATCGAACTTTTTCAGGAATCTTGAATTTTAATTAGAAAAACAGTTTCTGTACTATATCAAATTAAATTTTTATATATTGAACAAAAATTTTAGCAAAGATAAACAAAGAGGTTGTTCTCTGCTTGATGCAAATAAACATACACACATATACAGGGTGATTCAAGGTCGATGGCACGTTAGACGTTTATGGAAAACGGAACGCAGGATTTTTCTGAAAATTTAACACCTTACCGCGCAGCGATTTTTACGGCAAGAGAAATTCACAAAGACCTAAAGATTATTTATGAAAAACCAATAAATAAATACTTGCCGATGAGTACAGTTTAGTATGAGATTCTTAGTTTCTGGTCCACGGATCCTTCATAACTTGCAGCGAGATTTTTTACTTTAAATTCAGTTTAGCTTTAGATTTCGACAAAAAGACATATCAGACGCCTTTGCCAAAAAATAAATAAAAATTTTGTTTCGTTTTTTGTATAAGATTATACACTTTTAAGGACTTTTTAAGCAAATTTGCAAATTACTTAGATATATTTATCCATTAAAAAAAAAGGAATAACCATTCCACATTGGATTTTTGACGTTTCGATTATTATTGGTAACCATTGCTGAAGACATGGAGGAATCGACTTTAAACCAAAAATAGCGATTGATTCTCATCTAATACTTGAGAAATATCCATTCTATATTGGATTTGCAAGCTTGGAGTTGTTTACCAAAAAGAATTTAGTCTTTTTGATTTTAAGTCGATTCTTCCACATTTTCAGTAGAGGTTTCCATTAATAGTCAAAACATCAAAAATGGAATGCAATAAGGTTATTCCTCTAGTATTAGATAAGAATCGATCGTTATTTTTGATTTTATGTCGATTCCTCCATGCCTTCAGCAATGGTTACCAATAATAATCGAAACGTCAAAAACCTAATGTAGAATTGTTATTCCTCAAGTATTAGATGAGAATCGATGGCTATTTTTGATTTTAAGTCGATTCCTCTATGTCTTCAGCAATGGTTACAATAATAACCGAAATGTCAAAAATCCAATATAGAATGGTTATTCCTCAAGTATTAGATGAGAATCAATCGCTATTTTTGGTTTAAAGTCGATTTCTCTATGTCTTCAGCAATGGTTACCAATAAAAACCGAAACGCCAAAAATCCAATATAGAATGGATATTTCTCAAGTATTAGATGAGAATCAATCGCTATTTTTTATTTTAAGTCGATTCCTCCATGTCTTCAGCAATGGTTACTAATAAAAACCGAAACGTCAAAAATCCAATATAGAATGATTATTCCTCAAGTACTAGATGAGAATCAATCGCTATTTTTGGTTTAAAGTCGATTTCTCAATGTCTTCAGCAATGGTTACTAATAAAAACCGAAACGTCAAAAATCCAATATAGAATGATTATTCCTCAAGTACTAGATGAGAATCAATCGCTATTTTTGGTTTAAAATCGATTTCTCTATGTCTTCAGCAATTGTTACTAATAAAAACCGAAACGTCAAAAATCCAATATAGAATGATTATTCCTCAAGTACTAGATGAGAATCAATCGCTATTTTTGGTTTAAAATCGATTTCTCTATGTCTTCAGCAATGGTTACTAATAAAAACCGAAACGTCAAAAATCCAATATAGAATGATTATTCCTCGAGTACTAGATGAGAATCAATCGCTATTTTTGGTTTAAAATCGATTTCTCTGTCTTCAGCAAAGGTAACGGATAAGAAAACAACGCAGTTGCTATGGTTACTCATAAAAATTCCTCCCAAATTTTTAGCATTTCACAGAGAGAAGCCTATCCATTCTTACTTAAGCAAGGCTAAATGAGCTATATTAAAACTTTCAAATGAATAAATTTTAAAGAATTTAAAAAATTAAAAAAAGTACCATCTTACTCTAGAGTAAAGTACTTTAAAATATAATTTTACTAAAAACTTTATTTAACCTTTTTTGTGGTCCCCAAGGTACTTAATTAGGATATTAAATTTCATCAAAATTGGTTAAGTCATTTTCAAGATATTTAGAAAAAACTAAAAAAGTACTGAAATAAAGTACTAATGTTTGTGGGCCGATATGTACCAAAAACTAATCAGCGCTTCATTTTGTTAAACTAATGGTAGGTTTTCAATTTCATTTCAATCGGTGCAACGGTGTGGAAAAAATCGTGGGCCAAAAAACGATAACATACATACTTATCCATCCATACGCACGCACTAAATGAAAAAATCGCACTTTTTGGCCTCTCGACGAGACCCCATGTAATTTTTGGCAAAACCGCCACGTGCTAATATTCAACCTAATTGAATACTACAATTTGTGACTTTAATTGAGTCCATGGGTTCCGTAGTCTTTACCTGAGGACCCTTTGAAACCACGCTTGCCCCGAGAGCGATTAAAAAAAATAATAATAAGCCATCTTGAACCTTAAAGAATTCTATATGGTCTCTTGGTATTGTCTGCTTAGGAGGGAAGAAAGTATTAAATAATATTTAGTACTATCTAAATAACAATATAAATAGAATATTTTGAAGAATTCTAAACTGAGATTGAATTCGCTTGAAATAAACGTTACTTGGTGTGAAATAATAGCTATTCGAAGCTAAAATATAACTATTTGTTGACTAATAATGGAAATAAAATTATCATTTTATTATACCTTATTGAAAAGATTCTTATAACTATGCTTCTTCTCTGCGCTATTTTCTAATTAATATAATTTCCCACAATTCCCTTAGAGATAAACCAATCGCCCAGGTCTCTTGGTTTTTCCATCTCAAATATTAATTATAAAACCATTATGTTTTTAAAATATGTCCGAATATCTTTGATCTTCTTCTCTTTTAAGAATTCAGGCAATTCCAGAATTTCGTGCTTGTTTATTCATTTTCTTCTCGATCCAACTTGTTTTTATTTATTTATTTTTTCTAATCGACTATGGAAATAAAAAAATAAGATTAGTTAATTTATTTTATTTAAATATATAATTTACTTAAGTATGTATAATTTATAATGAGCGTATAAAAATAACCAATTCGCAAAGGATTGAATGCGAACTTTTTAACACATGATAAAAATTATCTTTAAAAACTCGGATTCAGTATATAAGACATTAGAGATTAGGTTGTTTTTCAAAAGAAAATTTCGACTGGAAACCCCTAGATTATATATATTTTATATAGAAACGACTTCCAAAAGGAAATATGTGAGAATATTGTGAAGCCCAAAGGTAGTTGTTATTCCTCAAGCATAAATAAACAAAAATTGTCTATTATTCATTTTTATTCAAAAAAGAAACGTTTCAGCTTGTACTGTGGAAACTTTAGTTTCTGTTCTATGGATGCCTTCTTAAGGAGGTTCTTTCGCGACAATCCACACAAAAAGTTTTAGCCTCGTAACCACTCTATAAATATGAACGGAACTAAAATTCTAGGTTATGTTTTTTTAACGTGACTGTCCACTCACACTACGAAATCTCTATATGGATACACACATGACTTATATTCCAAGTTTCAAAGACTTCTTGAATTTTTGCATTTGTGAAAGAACTACCTTAAAGATGTTTCACCTTGCACCAACAACACAATCTCTATTAATTATATCCAAAATTTTGTCAATTCTACTAAAAAGTTAGTTAATCTCTAATCGGGATTACCGAAATTAGGAAAACTCCCTAACTAACCCAATGTTAATATCTCAAGTATTTTGGGAGCAAAAAGGTAAGGAACTCTTGATAAGGGGTCTGTCTCGAACTTGGCTGGTTTATTTAAGTATTTTGTTTATTTGATATTTTAATTACATTTTTTAAATTTTCTAAATGTATTTCATATTTGGGATTTCTAAAAGTATTTTGTATTTGAGATTTCTAAAAGTATGTTTTATTTGAGATTTCTAAAAGTATTTTGTATTTCAAATACTTGAAGAGAAGTATTTTGCCCAGCTCTATCGGCACCAAATGGTCTCCGCTTGCGGGGCGTGTTGGAAGTAGATAGAAGTGATCGAGGAGCGAATCGTGACGACCATCCAAGTATTTTTATTCTTTCATCAAAGAGGAAAAGCCCGTCTTGTCCGTGACTCTGTTTGTCGATCCAATGCCAAGACATATTTAGACGTGACCGTAATGATTCTGGACAGCCAACATGAAATAAGCCTAATACAAAAGGGCGTGTGTCGGATTTCGGTGAGATAAATGTCAAATGAGAAATACAATGTTCTTTTAGAAACAATAGAGGCATCGATGGACTTGTTTTTATTGCAGAAAAAAAAATAGAAATAAATAAAAAAATTCTCTTTAAATGAATGACAGTCTCTCGGTTTCAATCGACACGAATGTTGGATTAAAGTTAGATTGAGAGGAGAAGATAAGGTTATTAATAAAAATAAAAACGAAATAGAAAAGGGACACTTAGAATATGTAGAAAGGAATGTGCACAATTCAAACGCTCTTCGTTTAATAAGGAGTAATTAATGAGGATGTCCTCTGATTGATGCAAATTGATCCCAAACATATCATTCGATTTAAACTCACTGGAATTTAGGGATAAAATTTCAATGCTAGGCGTTACTCTAGGGTCTGACCTTTCTTGGAATGACCCTATCTCAATCACTGGTAAAGCTGCAGCGCGCAAGCTTAGGGCCAGTTGTATGTCGGTTGGCAAACTCTTTTTAAACGTTGGCAAAGGGTAAAACATTAAAATTCAACTTGTGCTCGCTGGAATGGCCAATCAAAGACAGGCACTTTCATCAGATTGGCCATCCCACCGGGCACAAGGTGAATTTTAATGTTTTACCCTTTGCCAACGTTTAAAAGAGTTTACCAATCGACATTCAACTGGCCCTTAGTCTCCTCTTTAGGTCTAGACGCTATTATACTCCCAGTCAACTTCTTATGCTGTATAAGGCTCAAATTCGTCCCTGTCTCGAGTATGGCTCTCATCTGTGGAAGGGGGCCTCCAAGCATTCTCTTGCCACACTGGATGCGATTCAGAAGCGAGCAAGAGACCCGGCTCTAACCAACTCCCTGGCTCACCGAAGAACCATTTCTGCCCTTTCCCTGTACTACAGATACTATCATGATGTCTGTTCAATCGAGCTGAAATCAATTATCCCCCCTAAATCTCTCTTTACGAGAAACACGTGGTTTTCGAACACTCAGCACCCCTTCGCTGTCAAATTAGATAAAAATCGAACAAGCGCTTTCGCCAACTCTTTTATCCCTATCACCTCCAGCGACTGGAACTCGCTCCCTGCCACTGTCTTCCCCGCGACTTATAACCTTCAGCTGTTTAAGACCCGTATCCAAAGATACCTTCGACCCCTGCCCAGCTCATAAAATTCCTTTTTTTGAAAGTGGAATACAAGTCCAATTTTGAAAAAAAATATATTAATTTCAGTTTTACTTAGAAAATATGATTTCTTTTCATGTTTATAATATCACAGTCAATGAAGTAGAATACCCTCATGAATTTGTCAAAATAAATATCTCAAAATATATATAAATATATGTATTTATAAAAATATAAATAAAAATATCTCGAAAATAACACAAAATAGACTTTGGCAACTTTCAAAATAAACGGCTCATATATATTATTAAAGTTTTCTCTGTACATTGATCCAAATCGAACCAAATTTTGGATATACCTACACGTTTTAAGCAATGGTATGAGTTTTTTAATTTTTAAGAAAGATGGTGTTTTCCTAATTAATTTGTTGATTCGTATTAGAAATAAATATAGATAGAGAGAAACAAAGAGGTTGTCCTCTGCTTGATGCAAATAAACATACACACATATATATTAAATATAGATATGTATAAAAATATATCTAAACCAAAACATTCTGTGAAAAAACCGGCCAAGTTCGAAAAAAAGTGAAATCTAGTGTGCAGCCAAGTTAAATTCTCCAAGAATAATTAAGTTGAGAAAATAGAAGATCTCCCAAATTAATTATTCTTGGCGAATTTAACTTGGCTACATTAGATTTCACTTTTTTCGAACTTGGCCAGTTTTTTCACAGAATGTTTTGGTTTAGATTTCTCTGCTTTTTGTAAGCTATGAAGAAGCCCGTTGGTCCAAAGGGCTAGAATTTTTATTTTTGACCCCTCTCCCCCATTTTGGGTAGTTAGTTTTTGTTTTCCTAGCTTCCTGGGGGCCCACAGAATATGCAGACATTATTTGGTTGAGTTTGGTCTAACGGGCTAGAATTTTAATTTTTGACCCCCCCCCCCATTTCGGGTGGTTAGTTTTTGCATTTCTAGCCTTAAGAGGGCCCACAGAATATGTATACAAAATTTGGTTGAGTTTGGTCCAACGAGCTAGAACTTTCATTTTTGACTCTCCCTTCCATTTTGAAGGGGTTGAAAGATAGAAAGGGTCGATTTTTGGAATTTTTCCTTTGTTTGTGTCACAAACTCTACTAGCAGGCAGAAATTTCATGATGGTGGAATGATTGGAAGTACCCTAGAGGTTTTTATTACCTGTCAGTGAGGGAGTGAGTGCCAAAATTAGCTATTTTTCTCAGGTCCATATTTCAGAATCCATTTGAGCTATTTTATTGAAATTCGGTACTCTTCTCAAGATGGATTACATAATTACATGTGTATAAATATAGCTCTGTATCTCAAATGAGTTCCGAGCTGCAGGGGGGTCGAAATTGCCTCGAAATGGTTCATGTAAATAGAGTACAGCGTGTACGGCCAAGCCAATACTCGAACTTGGGCTGCACACTGTGCGCTTTGATATTATGTATAAGTACATGTCTATATTGAATATATTACTTATACCATATGTGTGTATATTTATTTGCATCAAGCAGAGGACAACCTCTTTGTTTCTCTTTATGATTCAACAACTCTGCTACTCTCGGTAAAATAAAAGCTTTTCAATTAAATATAAATAAAATTAGCATTTTTATTGTACCATTTTTAAATTCCTCTATTTCTGCATGTAGACTCTCTTCTTTTCTGCGCTATTTTCAAATTAATATCATTTCCTACAATTCTCATGGTTAGGATCCAATCGTTATATTGATGATAAAATCCTTGGGTCTTAAAAGATGTCTGAATATCCTCTTCTTTCTCTATGACTTAAGCAATTCCAGAAATTATTTTCCAATTTGTTCAGTCTTTTTTCTCCGTCTAGTTAGTTTTTATAATTCTTCTTCAAGTCAACATCTTTAAGATAGAGGTTTTTGGAGGCTATGGAAATAAAAATAAGATTAGATCATTTATTTTAAACATTGATATATAAATTCTTATGGAAAATATATTTCTGAGATTCTAAATGTAATTTTATAATAAAAGTAAAAATTAAGAGTTGTTATTTATGAATGTTATTAAAATCTAAGGAAAATATTATGCTCTTCCAGTGAGGTAATTAGGAAGGTGTAATAGGAGCAGCCACTAGGTACTCAGCCTGCAGGGGTCTTAAAATTGCCCATAGATAAAAAAAAACATAGTAAAAAATATAAAAAATTAAATTGCTCAACACTATAATAATAAAATTAGTTAAACTAAAGAGTGTGGTTTTGGTTTATAATAAAATTTTATGAAAATTAAAATTAAGGAGAGTTTTTGTGGTGTTTACAAAAATTAAAGTTTAAAAAAATATGTTATAATCCTCAATATATTTGGGCTTGTTAATTAACTCAAAAACACAGGAGGACATATCAATATTTTAGTAATTTAGTCTATGCATTCCTGAAGATCGGTTAACAACCCAAAATATATTGAGGTTTATAAAAATTACTTTAAATCTTTCATTTCTGTGAAACGCCACAAAAACTCCCATTGATTTTAATTTTAAAAAAATGAGGTTCTTATAAAGAACGCTTACTCATTACTGGTCCTAATTGGGTCCAAATTTAACTGACCCTTCAAAGGATAGTGAGCTTTTTCCTCAATTAGTTTAGAAAACTAGAAGATGTTGCTGAAGATATATTATTTTTTTTTATTTATTTATTGGCATCGGGTAAAAACCCATTTTGACAGCCAATATATATGACATATTGTTATCATATCTAATTTTAAAAAATATGTAGATATATTTTATATTTTGATAGTGTTTTGTAATTTATTATCAAGTTTTCATTTATATCTTACACTCGCTAATTTCTTTAATATCCCCATACATTGGCGCCGGCAGGGGTGCACAAAAAGTTTTAAAAGAAAATTAAAAGATATAATAACCAATTAAATTGCCTATTTATTAAAGTTTAGAATTATTAAATAAAAAACAAATTAAAGCAAATAAAAAACAAATTAAAACAAATTAAAGCACCCCCTGTCTTGAAAGAAGATACACAGAAAAAGATTAAGAATTGGTTTGAATTTGACATAAACTTAATTGGCAAATTAGCATAACATAAATGTCTAATATTATATGCCTACCTATAATCATAAGGATGTACTATTATAAATTATATTTTATTAGTTAATAGTATAGTGCAGATGTGGAGAACTTTTTTACCCTGAGAGGCCACATTTAAAATAGCAGTAACAAAGGAGGCCACATAAGTTTCAATACCGATAAATGTAACTTTTGTAAAGTTATTGCTGTTGAAATTCAATTTTTTTTTATTTTAAATTCAGTTTTTCTTTATTTCAAATTCATTTCGAGGCCACCTAAGAAATTCAAAAAGGCCACAGGTTCCCCACCTCTGGTATAGTGTATAGAAGCAGATGCCTGAAAATAATCCTGCCGGCGCCCATGTTGTTTGCGATATAACATTTAGAAAAATTAAGATTAAGTAATGTACCTACTCTGCGTAATCGTAAAGACAAAAAACAAAAACAAAACAATATAAACAAAATGCTCAATAGTCAATTATTTGGGGGGGGGGTCAGGAGAACATCCCTTGGCCTGAAAGGCTCTAGATACAGTACTGTATGTATGGAGGCATCAGTATGGATGGAAGTGAAATATTAACAATTGTAGAGGAAGAGAGGAGTAGTTGGAAATGTCCAGCTACAGAAGAATCTTTGGATTAAGATTAAAATTTTAAGATTAAGTGGGTGGAATGAGGAAGTCCTTGAAAAAATTAGAGATAAGAGGCCACTGTGAAAAAATATCAAGAAGAGAAGATCTTAATTGATACAACAGCTTAAGACATAAAAAAATTCGGGGGGGGTAGTTAATTTTCGGGGCGAAACTACCCTGTTATGGATATACTCCTAGGAGTAGGAGACATAACGTCCCGATGCTTAGATTGATTTTTTATCAGAGTTTTATTTTTACTAAATTTTTATTTAACGTTTTATTTATATTCCTGTATTAATTTCTATGTTTATCTCAACATTTTTTTTTTGGGGGTGGGGCTTCAACACTCTAATCCCCCCCTCCCTAGCCACGGCCATGCCTTAAGATATAGTGGAAGAGTGTGGTAAAAGGGATATTTTAGAGGCCAAAGTGGGAAAAAAAATGTTGGACTTTTAGAAAAGTGAATGAGTTGGCTTGGAATAGAGTTCATCATGTTGATTATATAGAGAAAAATATGAAAATTTTCCCGTAAATTTTTTCCAAGAAAAGGTTTGAGCTATACCCGAGGGTGAACCGCGATTGGAATTAGGTGTACACCTTCTTTGGAATTATGTGGAATTATTTTGGAATTCATTAGATAATCCCCTTCATCTATTGTCTTCTACTTGGAAATGAAAGTGGAAGTGGAAGTAGGTGTACACGTTATACCCGAGAGGTAAACCGCGACCTAAAATCGTGTACACCTACTTCCACTTCCACTTTCATTTCCAAGTAGAAAACAATAGATGAAGGGGATTATCTAATGAATTCCAAAATAATTCCATATAATTCCAAAGTTGTACACCTAATTCCAATCGCGGTTCACCCCTCGGCTATACCTAAAGCTAGTATAACTTGGCAAAAAGTAGCAGCTTATATTATTAATAAAAAACTTGTGTGTCCGAATAGCAACTTGAATTTTAAATTACTTGCCATTTCAAAACTATCAAATCTACACTAGTAATATTTTAGAAATGTCATCTATATACCTACAATACAGATAAAAAATTAATAGGCTAGCAATACAATTACAAATCATAAGATACCGAAACGTTAACAAAATATTTACCAAAAACATTTATGTTAGTTTTCTTATTGAATACTAGCTGTTAGCATGAAAAGGAAATTTATATTTTTTATTTTATATTCCAAGATTCCTTGATTAGGTCTGGTTAGATCGGGTCCATTGCAGTCGAAAGACTTTCCATAAGCTTGATAATAAAGATGCTTTATTATTCCTATTAACAAAAAGTAAAAAGATTAAGTTTAAAATATGATTTATGAAAAATGAAATTTTACTTGACATTTTTATTACCCTTAATAATAAATATACCTAATACTATATTGAGTTAAATTTGATAAAACTCACTTTGCTTATTAAATTGAATTTGAAAAATGAAATGGGAATACACTTAAGTAATATCATGACAACAATTAATTATCTTATTAATTCATTGTTAATTATTTAAATTTAAAAAAGTCTCTTGATTAGCGGCTGCTTGCATCAGCGCTCCCTGGGGCGTTTCAAGTCAATTATCAACAGGGATCACTTTCAAATATGACAAATAATTATAAATATTTACTCTTATTTGTGTTCCGTATAAAAAGTAAAACAGCACCCTAAAATCGCTCCAATCTCTCCTTCTGACTGTAAGTCTGTCTCTCTGTCTGATAATTGTAGCGCCTAATCTAAATAAGATTCAAACTTCAAATTGAGAATTTATATTCCTCCAATGTAAAAATCTTATTTGATCATTGGGCTTGAATTTTCTTTCAACTGTGTACTATTTTTTTAACGATTCATCGGAGAGTTTTAACTATACACTATACATATTTATTGACACACCCATCTGTGAATAATTATTTAGTGTTAGAAATTATCATTGCGTTTTCATGGAAATTCGATAAGCCGCTCGGCGCGTTTTTCTCGTTAGGGCTTGTATGTCCAACATTACAATTGAATCTTCATAAGGTGAATAGAAAGTATTTAAGGTAGGCTCTCTCTCCATCTATCTTATTAGTTAAATACTAAGGAATAATAATTGATAATTAATATCTATATATATATAAAATTAAGGTTTTGTCTGTACATTGCTCCAAATCACACCAAATTTTGGTTGTACACCGGGGTGGATGGGGTGCGGGTGGTGGTGTGGGGCGGGTACATGGGGGGAGGGGGTGTGAGGGGTGGGGTTCGTGGGTTAGGGTGCGGATGGGATGGTGATGTGGGGACGGAGGTTGGGCATGGTGCGGGGGGTGAGGGGTACTGCGTGGGTTTCGGGGGTGCGGGTGGGGGTGAGGGTGGGGTTAGTGGACTGGGGGTCGCAGAGGGCGTGGCCTTGCAGCTAGTATGTAATAATAACAGTGGCGTATACACGGGGCGGGGGGGGGGGGGGGCAGAACTCCCGCTCCCGGGGTAGACCCTATTTATCTGTCAAATCTAAAGTTAAGTAAACAGCGTGAGATAGGAATCAAGTTTCTAGGACGAGTGGTTTTCATTTTATGAAGGAAAAACTGAGATTTTTTGCAAAACTTCAACCTCATTGTGGCACGGGTTACCATTATCCAATTAATATCAAACTTTGTTTGACCTGTAGCAAATTTAATCTAGTTTAAAAATGTAGAGAATGGTCTTTGTCGAGAACGTGCTCCTTTATTGTCAAAATGGGAAAAAAAATCGAAAAAGTGCGAGTTTTTGGGATATTCAAAAGTGATCCAGGGGGTTGTTTCTTGGATCCCCATAAAAAATCGAACTACTGGACCAATTAATCGACTCGAAATTTTGTCCTCTTTAATTTACTATAAGGGCTGTTATTTACAAAATATGGACCGTTTTCGAAATATAAGCGAAAAATTCGAAAAAGTCCGAAAATTTCGAGGTTTTTCGGCCACCAAAAGTTGTCCCCCACACTTACGATGTCGCAAACTTAGATTTGGCATAAGTACCTACACCGATCCTAGAAAAAAAACTTTTCCCGCAATTAATGTAAGCTGAAATCCCCTATATAATGGATGCTATATATCCTTTTAACTATGGTAACTACTATAGTATTCAAGTCGTGGGTTTTTCAAAATTTCAACACTAAAATTTAAAAAAAAATGTTTAAAATAAAAAAAGAACATTGTTTGTAAATATGGGCGGGAAAGTATTTATTACTCAATGCTCAAATAATTGTAAAATGAAAAATAAATATGTAAATTTTAATTTGAAAATAAAAACATTTTGTTCAAAAAAAAAAAAAAAACTCGTAGAACTAAGTTACTTACGGCACTGATAATAATAAATAAATCGTTGATTAAAAATCTTTATTTTTATTTTAATATACAAGTCCTGCATTATATGACTTATTTTATTGAAAATTAAATATCTAAATGATACATTTTTAATAATTTAAAGCAAATATACCTACTTACCTATATTTCAATTCAAGGAGTGTTATAGGGCTTTCTCTCTATATTAAATTGAGAGTACCTGGAGCCACCGAGCGATGCACGGTAACCCCTGACCCCCCTCCCAAAATCACACACCTCGCCCCCACCACTGCACCCCCACTCCGCCCCACCCCACCCCAACCGCGCCTTCCACCCCCGGATCTCCCACAACTGCACCTCACCTCCTGCACCTCTCACATCCACCCCACCCCGCACCCAGATTTTGCATTTCTAGCTTTCTAATGATCCACATATTATGTGTATATTTGTTTACTCGTATACCAATTTGCCCACATTCGTTCATATTGATAAAAATTAAATAGGAAAATAATAATAAAAAAATAATCGTATAGGATCTGAAATAAAAACATATAATTAAATAAGATTTGTTTCCAAGTTATATAAAAAAATGTAAACAAACTTTTTTATTGAGATTTTCATCTATCAATAATTACTTTAATTAAGAAAAGATCAATTAAGATTAAATTTGTCGAGGTCCAGACCTAGCCAGATTACTTTCTCATCTTCAAAACTTCAATAGATTTTGTTTCATCAAAATCGGTAGAGCCGTTTTCAAAATAGAACTAAGATACAAATATATAAACAAACTAGCTGCAAGGCCCGCCTTCGGCTGCTCTCTTGCTAGCCAGGGGGCACGCACCCTGGACCCCAGCCCACGAACCCCACTCTCACCCCACCCCGTACCGTGCCCAACCCCCTCCCCAACACTCCATCCGCACCCTAACCCACGAACCCCCCCCACAAACAAAAATTGTCAGAAATCACATCCTCTACAACTTTGTTTATCATCAAATTTGCCGTAGGGTTAATAGTTTAGGAGTTATTTGATAATTTTCATTCGAGCGCCCCCCCAACCCCTTCTGGAATCAAAATATCAAAACGTTATATAGCTAAAAACGTAATTTAGAAGACATCTGATGTAAATATGAAATTTCATAATAATCCCTTCAGCCGTTTTTACGTGAATCGTGAGCAACTTTTCGGAAACCACTGAAACATACAGACAGACAGACAGGAATTTGTTGAGGTGTTTTCGTTCATATTTTTGCTTGGAACGTGTGCAACCAAAAATTTGGCGTGATTTTGGAGCAATGTACAGACAAAACCTGTAATTTTATATATATATAGATATATAAACAAATATACAAACAATTTTTGCTCGTTTAATAAGAGTAGATATGCACCAATATATATATATGCATATATTAAATGAGTTTATTAATTAATATATTATTATATTTTGAAACTTTAAATTTTTAATTATTGAAACTCTTAGCAATAATGAGATCAGAGAGACTGTATTCTTTGATCAGCCACACACACACACACGCATGCCCACCTTCACGTTATTTGATTGTTAGGCTATGGATGTAATCATCCGGGACGTTCGCGAACGTCCCGGGTTGTTGGTCCCACAAGCCGACGCCATTACTGACCCCCCATTTCAATGCAATTTTGATTAATTTCCCAGTCGAGTTTTAGATGGTCAATCTTGGAAAAGTTTTATTTTGAATGGTTATAGCTATTTAATCATTTGAACTAAAATTTTATAAAATCAAACCAACAATAATGTGATAATTCGAAGGTGAGATTCTTCTAACCTATGAATGTGTGTGTGATTTCTAAAACCAGCTTATTACTATCTGTTACTTATTTTATATCTTATATTAATTTATTTTCTTAATATTCTATTTCAGTCGAATGTGGTCAACAATAAATCCATCCTTCGACTCTACATGAATGTGAATTCTCCGAGCAAGCCTCACGACTCATTCGAACATGTGAGTTTCAATTCTAATTTACTTTTTTAAATTAACCATTAGATTAAATAATATTTTCATTTTTTACTTGACCATACATGGTCAAGTATTGTATTTATTTTTAATTATGCCCTCGGCTTATCACCATTTGACTTATTTTCAATTAACATATGTAATCATGTTGATATACCTATGCATATGTATTGAATTATTTTTTAATATTAATGCTATCTTGTAATCATGAGATGCTACTGCATTCAATTACTATTTTCTAACCAAAACATTAGAGACATTAATAGTCTCACTTCTTGGAGTTGAGCTAAATTAACGTGGAGCATATTTTGGATGGGGACCATCCCATTAAGATCTATTATTATTATTATTATTCAAATTTAGGGAACGCAGTGTTGGTTTATAGTGAAACATTATTAAAATTATATTAGGTTGGAGTTGGTGGTGTTTCACAAGGAGAAAAAATTAAAACACAAAGATTTTTTATCTTTGTATTTTAGTTTTTTCTCCTTTTGAAACACCACCAACTCCAACCTAATATAATTTTAATAATATGTGAAGATAAAAAGTTCTGAGCCTTTTTTCTCTTTATTTCGACAATGAAATTAACCAGTTAGAATTTTCCGATTTAGATCAAATATGCGCTGTTTTGTTCGATAACTTTTGTCCTTTTTGAAATCAATCTCATAACTCCGCTATTGAAGAAGTCCTTGTCCCTATTGGTGAAAAACTTGACCAGCTCATTTTCACAAGCCTCTCTTGAGGCCAGTTTTGTACCATCAAAATTTTTTTGAAAATGCTTGAAAAGGTGATAATTGCTTGCTACCAGGTCTGGGCTATATGGTGGGTGCGATATAACCTCCCATTCAAGCCCTCGGAGCTTCTGGTGCATCGTTAACGATGTGTGCGGCCTGGCGTCCACTTGATGGAACACAACACCCTTCCTATTGGCCAATTCTGGCCGATTCTCGTCGATCGCCTGCTTCAATCTGGTTAGTTGTTGACAGTATAGGTTCGAAATGAGTGACTGGCCCGATGGGGAGCGACCTCATAGTGGATGATTTTCTTCCAATCCCACCAAACACACAGTAAAACCGTCTTGGGCGTTAATCTGGGCTTGGCTATCGTTTGGGCTGGCTCACCGCGCTTGGGCCACGATCTTTTTGCCTGTTGTTCTCGTATGTGGCCCATTTTTATCGCCAGTCACCATCCCCATCGCCATTGCCATTGATTCAGCAAAAAATCGCAATCATCAATTTGGTCCAAAAGTTTCTTTTGCATCATTTCGTGTGGCATCCATACATCGAGCTTCTTCTTCAGACCAGCATAAAGCAAATGGTTCCAAAAGGTTTTCTGGCTAATCTTCAGTTCCTGGGCAAGGGAATAAGGGCTCGCATGCCGACTTGACAATTTCAATGATTTTATCGACTTTTTCGAAGATTGGCCTACCAGAGTGTGTCTCATCTTCGACGTCCATATCCACCAGAACGGTATCGTTGGAACCATCGCTTTGCTGTTGCATTCAATACTATATTGGGTCCATAAACAGCACACATTTTTTTGTCCTCCTGCTCCTCTTTTTGCCCTTGGTTCTAGTGGTACTGAAGAATGTATCGAATTTTCTCTTTTTTTTACTTCATTTTTGGAACGCTCTAACACACAGCTGGCTTCACCAAACACAAAACTATCAAAAAACTTTTTTTAAAGCGTTATGTCACCTTTAAATTGCAAAAAAGAATGACTAGATGCGACGTATACATCGTGAGATATGGCTCATTAAACCCATCTAACTGAAAGAGGCTCAGAACTCTTTACTTCACCCACTATTATTATTTTTGTTTTACTTTATCCACGGGAAGCCTGATTTCATAGGGTCCTCAGGCAAAGACTAAGGAACCCATGGTCTCAACCAAATTGTTGTATTCAATCAGGTTAAATATTAGCACCAGAAGGATTTGCCAAAAATTACATGCGGTCTCGTCCAGAGCCCAATAAGTCCGAATTTTTCATTTAGTCCTTGGGCATGGATGAATGGATGAATGGATTATTTTTTTCTACTATGCATCTTTTCTTCTTAAGAAATTCAACACATTTAAACATAAATCAACTCAGATTTGAAAATTGAAAATCTTCTTCCTTCCCCCAAAACCCTAAAAAAGTCGATATTATCCCCACTCACCCTGATTAATTCAATATAGTTGTCTTAAATGTAAATTTTCTATTTCAAAATGCTAATATTATTTTTATTTTCCAGGGCAAACCATGTTTCATTCACCGTGGGAAGTGCTATTCTGCAAGGGCTTCTTCGAACGTCTCTCCAATGTAATTTCAAATTTAGTTTTATTTTAATACAATTTTGGTGGTCTGATTTAGATTTCAAACTTTTTTCTGGCTTTAAAATTTCCTATTCAATTTACAACATTTCGGCTCAAAATTCTAAAATTAATATTAAAGGTTAAAACTAATCCTATATTACATTATGGGAAATAAACAATTAAGGTATTATTTTTGACCGAGAACTCAAAACGACCTCAAATTTCTAAAAAATATTCAGCCGATCCACAAATTCAAACAATAATTTATTATTATTTTCATTACTTTTCTCTTTTTTACTGATCTTCCATATATATATTTTACTTTTCTATTACATTTATTTAAAATTTGTTTCATTCATATAAATTTATGAATAAAAGACTCTTTGGTCTGGATAATTAAATATTTCTTATATTTCTTATTTATTAATAGTTTCTTGAACTGGATCAAGCGAAATTCACTCTGATCAAAAATTGGATGGGTAAAAATAACTTGTTTTATTTAAAAAATATATAAATATTTATTATTTTTGAGGGGGGGGGGAGTTATTTTATATTTTTCTCGTTGAAGCTAGACATTTTGATCTTATGGGGTAAGCAACGTTATTTTAGTTAAATCTTGGATAGGTAGAATTATTTTTCATGGGAATTTCAATCATTTATCTTTTTATCTAAAATATATAATTTTTTTCTTTTGAGATTATTTTAAATTATTAAATGTTGAAAGTAGGCAACCTCATTTAGTGAATTAAAAATGTATGTAGAAAATCCTTGGATGGGTCGACAAAATAAATAAATAAACATTTTCTTTAGATATTGTCGCCTATACAAGTACCCCTACCACATATGCTTCCAGAACAGCATGCTTTCAACATTTTCAAGGAAAATTAAAAAAAAATATTTTCCAATGAATTTATTAGTCGGATCTTTATTTAATATATTTCCTATTTATGTCTATTTCTATTAATATAGTATTATATGTACATCTAACTAGTTAAGTGGATTCAAGCCACTAATGATTAATTTTTGTATGGATAAACTCCGATAAAAAATTTCCTTCTTTAAGAAGGCGAAGTCACATATCCAAACAATAATCGAAATTAAGAGAAATATATTATGGTTGATTCCTGGATTAATAACCGACAATAAAACAAAAATCATAGGCAATCAGTATTTCGATGATCCAGTCACATATAACTTTAACTTCCTTGGATCCAATGTTTTCAAAATGTCAATTGAGTTAGATTTGACAAACTTCTGTTACAATATGATCACCAATATGTAAGGAAACATGTAGTGCATCTAGTTATTAGATGGGTCACTGTCTAAGATATTGTATATAGTAGGTATATTTCCATGGTCCCAATTCTAAACATATTGCGTGTATTCTACAGTAATTCATCGAGGAAAAATATTGAAGGTTTGACTCATTATCTTTAATTAAAATGCAAATCATGTACTCTAGGTTTAGGGAATTAATTATTAGTAAAAGCTGGTACATATTCAATAAATGTTAATTAATTTTTATTAAATGTTGTTGAATCCGATGTATAATTGTCCAAAAATATTTCTTAATATATTTTCAGATATCTACTCAACTTGTGTCTTCAACGAAATCTACAAACCAGCGTCTCTCAGGCAAAAACATCTTCTCTTCATTTCTGTTGCACTACGAGAACTGCTTCTCCTCCTGAGCATCCCTTATTGATCCATCTGGACCTCACCACTTAAAAGGTATTTACAGAAGCATTGGCGCAAGTAACTTCATTCTGGGGTGTCAATTTCCAAAAACTCTTTTTCGACCTTTTTTAAATTTCATATTTTTATTCAATTCAGATAATTTTAGATTAGAAACAGAAATAGGACATGTATTTCTTTTTCAGCATTTCTTTTTTCCTTCCCTTCTTTTTAAATTTCGATATCATCATTTAGCAATTATTTTTATGTTACGAATAAATATAAATATATAATAAATAGTAGATTAAACAATTTAGAAAATTTTTCAAAGGTTAATTTTTTATTAAAAATTTATTCAAATTTTAAATTAAATAAAATTTTTTATTTTTTCAAATAGTTTTAATAAAGTATTAAAAAAAATATTCTTTATTTCAATATTACCCACTAATAATATTTCTCTCCACAGGTATTGAATGTATAATAAAAATGCTTTAAAAAATTAAATAACTTCTCCTTTTATTCCAATATTGAAATAAAGCGATATTTTTTCAAGTGTGTAATAATAAATTCTCTCAATATATTATATTATTGATATAAATTTCTTAATTTAGATATCTTAATTGAATTACTTTCAGTTAAAATATTTTCAGAATGTATTTTTATTTTAATATTCACCTCATCTACCTGTAAATAAAAAAAACCTTTCCTCCTCGAATATTAAAATAAAAAACGATTCTTTTTTTCAAAATTTTTTAAATTCTCCTTTTGAGAATTTAATAGTTAGAGGTCAACTTAGGATTTTCAGAGTCCCCTCTTCATTTAGGTTCTCCGAGACTCTCCGAGGATGAGTGCTGGATGTGTGTCTTCGCTTCACAAAGTAAGACTGATTAGGGCTCGTTCTTAAATGTTCTACTGAGAAAGGACGATCTATCTCGTTCGTAGTTCGTTCTTTCCTCATTCAGAACATCGTATTTAATGTGCTGCAGAGATTCTCTTTCAGAGACGCAGCCCGCGACCACCGAGGGATTCATCATCAACTTGGTACCTTAGCTATAATATAGGGTTGAGATGTGCATACTTATCCCATGTTTAAGGGATTCTCTTTTGGCTAATTCTTTGAAGAAACATTTCAAAATTGATGCACATCTCTTTATCAGTATTGCTTGTAAAATATTATCATTTACATATATTATTTAAATTAAATATTTTCAATGGTTAGATTTTGGGGGAGCGCCAATGCCAACGAATATAACATGATAAGAAAAAATCAAAATATAACAAAAACTAAATAAAAATAAATATATTATATATAAATATATTGACAGACCGATCCAACGTTTTGATTTTTCAAAGCAAAAATTAAACATCTCCACATACAATTATAAAAGATAAATGATTTTTAATTTTAACAAAACTATTATTGCAAATTACTTTTAAAAATCTCAACTAAATTAATTTTCAAAATCAAATACTAAATGATTTTACAAAAATCTATTTTTTAAAAACTAGCTCACATAAAATTCTATCAAATTTATCATAAAATTTTTATTAATAACATTTGAACTTAACTTATTTTTAATTCCTTTAATCTTATGGATTATTTTTTTTTTTTGTTGATAATTCAAAAATTTTGAAAAAACTTTTATTTCCAACTTAAATTTGTCCCATTTTTTTTTATTCACATATTTTAAATTATGTAAATATCATGTGGAGATTCACAAAGACAGTAAACAAATTATTACTTAAATAAATCATTATTAATATTTTTTCAAAAATTTATTTATTTGGTTCAACTTTCTTATTTTTTTTATTCTTTTAATTAAAATTTGAAAAGACTTTAAATATTATTACTTTATGTAATTAATTCAAAGTACATTTTCCTTAAAAAAATATAGTATATAGTAAAAATAATAATTAATTAATATCTATATATAAAAATAATAATCATAATTATAAAAAAAATATTTGCTTTGATGATTCATTACCCACTGGGTGAGAGTCTGTCGCCCGGAACCTGCAGGCTTTCCTCTTGGGTCCATTAGAGGGGAGATCATGCTCAGTGTTTTCCATCTTAGGCCTCTGCTGGACATTTGTTGCTGTCTAGATTTTATGTTTAGCTGTGAGGATGCCCACTAATCTTAGCTAGTTCGCTCTGGTTAGGTCCTTAATTGTGCATGTATTAGCATTAGAGTCCAGCAGAGAGCTAATATCGAAGTCCCTGTCTTGTTCTCGCCACGAACGATCCACGAGGGGAGGCGGCCAGACCGGAGTTAACGGTTGAGGTCCAGGTCTCCTCTATTCTTAAGATGCGATGCGATTTCGGAAGATCAATTTGATCTCACACAATATACGTAGCCAGTGAACAAGGGTTCGATGCTAGATTTTGCCCGGTGAATGACTCCAGGAGGGGTGCCTCTTATTTCCGGATCTGCCCGGAACACGTGCGTAGACTTCAGGAAATTTTTGGGCGATGACTGACAGAAAGATCCTCTACCTTTGTAAACTCATTTGTACATCTCTCTGACAGTCATTGCTGTTGCGCTTTCGGATCTAGGGACGGAATATCCAGCCAGACAAACAGCAAAAGATCATAAGATCGTCTATTGTGGATATTCCCCGAAGAGGCTCTCCTGTTGCTAGGGACTGTGCGATGCGCCCCCCAAGTGCCCCTTTCGTCTCTTATACCTATACAGGTACAGGCTAGGTAGGATCTCTTTCAGGAGCCCTGGGTTCATTTACTGGGGTCTAAAGAATCAAAACTTCTTCTTCACTGGCCGGTTCTCGCGGTGTGCGGTTTCCGACTCAAAAAGTCCAAATCTTTCGTTTTTAAATTGAAATTATGAGAATTTCATTTGAAGCGATTGACCTTTGGACTTCGCGATTTTATTTGAGAACAAATCCAAACCAGATTTCTTTGTAATCAAATGATGAGATATTTGATTCAAAGCAATTATGCCATTTGGATCAACATAGAGGCAAAATACGAGTATATTATTTATATACTTTGTTGCCTTTGGTTGTCTACTTCTATTTACAAGGATTTTCCTTTGTAAATGGAAGTGTAAAAACTAATATTTTTTGAGCTATGTCTTAGAATGTCTCTTCAACTTGCTCTATTTTGGATGGCACCAGACTTCTTCTATACGCTAGTGATACCGAGTTTCTACATCATGGTAAATATATACATTTTTATTTTATAAATATAGGAAAATTTCAATTTTAGAATGATATTTGTTATATAATTTAATAAGTAGGAGATTTCGACAAGTTCATACAACTCTGTGATATTGATTTCAATAATTTTCACGAATGTGATTTTGAATTTGAAAATTAATTTTGGAAATTTTATTTTTATCTCGACAATTGCTTCTTTTTGGCGACAACAAAATGTTTTTTTACCACTAATACAAAAATTGCATCCCGTTTTTGCAAAGCAATGATCCAATTTCAGAATATATTTATTGTAAGTTAGAAATATAATTAATTTTATTTTGCATTCGCAACTTATTTATTTAGTGTATGTTATTGAGAAAAATCTTTTTCTATATAATTATAGGATTAGTTCATTATAATTTTACCATCCCATGGTTAGAGGATGTGTACCTATTTTTTATGATATTATTTATTTATTTATTTATTAATATTCTAATGTATTACCTACTCTGTAACCTCCGCGAACAAAAACCTGGTGATGAAACCATCCAAAGATATTAAGTTAAGCATCACGGAGTATAATTAGTTCTTGGGTGGGAGACCGTAAAATATTTGTTTACCTATTATACATATAAATGTTATGTGTCTATGTAGGTATTCTATTTTGATGAAGATTTGTTTTTTAATAAAATCATTCTAATTATAGGTCAACTCGGCTCTGACCTGTGACGTCACAGCCTTTGATGCAAGTCTGGACATGCAGCATACCTAATCACCTCTTAATCAGGGGGATAGACATGGTTTCCTCTACAACTACCAGTCATCAATCACTTATCATTAAGTGATGTCATCTAATCTAAACTACACATATTCCATGGATTATCTGAAATTGGTTATGCCTTTGATTAACAATTTCTCCGATTAATCAGCTCAAACACAGGTGAGAAGTAATTGTATATTGGTAATTAGATAAAAATAAGAAAACATAAAATTTTATTGTGACAGGTCAAGAAGTATACGAGATCAATTTTTATTTATCTATTTTTTTTTATTTGCCTTTCGCTGACGTTTCAGACACTAAAACATATCCTTCTTCAGGGAAAATAATGATTTCCTTGGCATTATTCATTATTGTTTTCAAAAAATGAATTGATTTATTTGATGAGAAGATATCTTTTGACGAAGACTAGCATGACTTCAAGGAAATCATGAAAGGCCCTGAGAAAGGGTACCATTTAAGTTCGGAAACGTCAAATAAAAGAAATTCTTACACCGAACTATTGGTTTGGAATATTTTAACAATGAACATGCTTATGCCTATGCTATGGTACCAAGAAAAAATTGACTCTATAAACGAAACGAAAAATTTCTGAAATTTCCTTTTAAATTCAAAACATTTTATGAGTGGACATCGAAAAAAATTATATTTTTCGAGATATTAATTGTCCGTTAGTACGTAGGGGTACGTTACCAAATTTTGAGTGCGCTATAGCTAAAAAACTAGTGTGAATATCAAAACGAAATTTCACATGTAGTTTTGGGGCAATGAGATTAAGAGCTGAATCGATTTTGGTTAAAATCGAATCAACAATTAAGGGAAAGGGGTTGAAAAATTAAAATTATAAGATTTTCAAACAATAAAGTTATTAAGAATAAAAAGATAGTTTAAATTATCTTCTTTTTTGGACTGTCTCATCAATATACACTCTACAAAGTTTTTTTTTTTTAATGATATTGATGTGAGAAGGAGATACACCAGAAGGTGGATCCCCTAAAGGCCTGTATGGGCTGGCCCCTCCATCGTGAAAAGAACAGAGTAGAAGGAAAAGAAGCCGGGATCACGAGCCAATCTCAGAAACTTAGATACAATTCAATATCCAATTTACTAAGGTTTTAGGGGCTTCGAGCAGTGGTAAATTTGTTGTAAAGTTGCTAAAATTGGGGGGGGGGGGGGGGGTTAAAAAATAGGTCTATCAATATAAGTCCCTTAGATCCTTTAATTGAAGACGAAATTTCGTACATGCACACTAGTGACCCTCTAAAAGCGACTCACTATGTCAAATTGATACTAACCCAAAAGAGTGGCTTCCAAAAATATTTTCAAACAAAAATCGAAGGTATATTTCTAATAAAATTGTCTCACAATTAAAAGGAGATATTATTAATTGTTTGTACCAAAATTAAAAGGGGGAAATAATTATAAATTATTTTATTAAATATTAAATATAAGGGACGAGCCAGGTGAATAGTAAAGTCATGTGGATGGCCACATCAGTTTATTATTGAGTATAATACAGTGCTTTATTTATTGTTATACAATTTTGTAGTTTCATTTATTTTTTGAACTATTTTTTCTACCTCGATATATAAATTAATAATTATTGAATTTTTTTTCCAATTCATCATTCTATTACTACTAACAAAAATAGTCAACGGATCGTTGCTAAACTTTATCCAAATTCATTTGAAAAATTAATATGTTCTAGAGTAAAGTACTTTAAAATATAATTTTACTAAAAACTTTATTTAACCTTTTTTGTGGTCCCCAAGGTACTTAATTAGGATATTAAATTTCATCAAAATTGATTAAGTCATTTTCAAGATATTTAGAAAAAACTAAAAAAGTAGTGGAATAAAGTACTAATGTTTGTGGACCAATATGTACCAAAAACTAATCAGCGCTTCATTTTGTTAAAATACTGGTATGTTTTCAATTTCAATTCAATCGGTGCAACGGTGTGGAAAAATTCGTGGACGAAAAAAACGATAACATATATACATCCATCCCCATGCACTTCCAAAAAAATGGCACTTTTTGGCCTCTCGACGAGATTCCAGGTAATTTTTGGCAAAACCGTCACGTGCTAAAATTCAATCTAATTGAATACTTAAATTTGTGACCTTAATCGAGTCCATGGGTTCCGTAGTCTTTACCTGAGGACCCTTTGAAGTCGCCTGCCGAGAGCGATTACAATACTTTCCCCATGCTTCGCATTGGATAAAGTAAAAATGATTTAACATCATAAATAAAATATTCAACAATTTTATTTTCAGCAATGATGTCAGAGCTACTGAAAACACAACACACCCTCTCCAGGCCGGTTGGTCCCACCCTAAGTCGCAAAATTAACGTTTAATCTTCCAAAAATTTTATGAGCAATGATTTATCAAATCGCATGAATGCATTCACATAAATCCCTCATAACTCCCTCTCATTTTAATACTTGAAATATTTCGAGATTTGTCATACTTAACCTTCACAGAGACACCAAAACCTGTTTAATAAATATATAATATTTTTTGCATCATAAAGATTCGGAATTGATCTGATTATCGCCCTGTACGTCTCGTAAAAGAGGATAAGATTTATTTATTGTTAGACAGTCTTGTTAGGACAATTCGTATTTATTATTCTTATCAATGGTCATGTTTTTACAATTTTTATCAATGAAATAATAATAAGGGCTGAGAGAGTTCACAAAACATACTCAAATGGACTCTAGTTAAAATTTTATATCGTATTTATATAACTACCTGGCAAACCGAGCATTGATTGATAATTTTTTGCTTTAATTATTAAAAGCGATATATTAATATTATTTTTCATTTTAAATTCAGATAAAAAGATCCATTATTATTTGTAACTAGAATTAAATAAAATTGAAATAAAATTTAATTTATTTTTCCCAACGTTTAAACACTCTCCAGCTATCAATAAGACATCTCTGTGCACAAAGTTTTAAACTTAATTGCAATTAAAAAAATAATATTAATACACACGGAGTTTCTTCCGTTGACTCTTTTAAACCCTATCAATCAATATTTGAATCTTCATTACTCCAGACAGTAATTAAATTATCTATCATTTAAAGACACTTATATTTTAGTCGAGGACCATTCTTGAAAAATGTATAATTGAAAAGATTTTGTTTTGCCAAGAGTAGCAGAGTTGTTGAGTCATAAAGAGAAATCAATGAGGCTGTCCTCGGTATATATATGTTGCAGTAAAAACCCGTTTTAGTAAGAACGGGTTCTTACTAGCTAAAACGCGTTTCACTAAATTTCTTTGTGACAATTTGAATTTAGTGATGTTGGTTGAGTTTGGTCCAAAGGTCTAGAATCTTCATTTTTGACCTTCCACCTCATTTTGGCTGTTTATTTTCGAAAAAATTTTAAACGAAAATATCAAAAATTTTATCTTCAGTAGAAGCAAAGCTTGTAGAAGATGTAATTTTTGACATTTTCGTTTAAAAATTTTTGAAAATAAACACCCAAAATGAGGCGGAAGGTCAAAAATGAATTCAGACCTTTGGACCAAATCAACCATCATCATCATTGAGTATACAGTCCTAAGACTGGTTTGATGCAACAATCCGTCTCCACTCGACTCTGTCCCCCGCCAGCTGTTTAACCTCTCTAAATGTCTGGCATCCCATATCCTCAATTATTTGGTTGAAATATTCTAATCTGGTTCTTCCCCTTCCCCTTTTCTTTCCCACCTCCCCCTCCAAGATATCCCTAAGCAGTCCCCCATGTCTCAGTGTGTGCCCCATCATCTGACCTCTTCTCTTCTTCAGACTCTTCCACAAGGTTCTTCTTTCTCCGATTCTTCCAAGAACTTCTTCATTTGTAATTTTATCCATCCATTTGATATTCATCATTCTTCTGTAGCACCACATTTCGAAAGCCTCCAATCTCTTTCTCTCCGCTTTTTCCAATTGTCCAGGTTTCACACCCGTACATGGCTATGCTCCATACATATGTCTTCAATAGCAACTTCCTGTTTGCTAAGCTGATTGAGGAGGAGCATAGTAGTTTTTGTTTTGAATTAAGCCCCATTTTTAACCGACTTCAAAGGAGGAGGGGTTCTCTATTCGATTGAATTTTTTTTTTTTTTTTTTTTTTTTGTGCCTATGTTACCTCATATCTCCGCCAATTGTCAGCCGATTTTGAAAATTTTTTGCATTGGGTCCAGTCTAGCTTCCGATTGGTCCATTTTTTCGATTTTTTTTCATAGGTATTAGACCTTTTTTATTAGTTTAGGTTTGTTTAGACCTAACCTCTTTGTTTATGAACCGATTTCGATGGTTCTTTTTTTATCCGAAAGGGGGTGTCTTAGGGATGGTGTCATATTAATTTGGTCAAGTTCTGATGATATAATCACTATTAATAACATCACTAAAAAGAGAAAAAATAAAAATTTTTAAGAAAAAAATAAAAACCGACTTCAAAAAATTAAATGCAACAAATATAAAAATACACTAAAAGGTATAAAATAATTATTATCTTATTTAGTTACAACTAAACGACGAAATATTAACACGAAATTACTTTTTGAAGTCGGTGCCAAACGCCTATACCCCTTATGCGGTCTTGCTCGACGGATCTTACTTGGTACGTTTGGCGGGTACGCTCGCTTATAGGTATGAGTTTGTTTGGCACCGACTTTTAAAAAGTAATTTCGTTGTTAATATTTCGTCGTTTGGTGCCGCGTAACTTTAAATAAGATAATAATTATTTTATACCTTTTAGTGTATTTTTATATTTGTTGCATTTAATTTTTTGAAGTCGGTTTTATTTTTTTTTAAATTTTTTGCTTGAGCAATTCTTGATTTAATTTCGTTTTTGCTCCTCCCATCCCATGTTATTTTACTTCCTAGGTAGCGGAATTCCTTAACTCCTTCTAGGTTTTCTTGGTTAATTTTGATGCATTCCTGTCTCGTTTGTTCTTTTTTTGTACATACTAGGACCTTGGTTTTATTCTTGTTTATTTTCATTTTGATTTCTTCTATTAGGATTTGGTTAATTCCATTCAAGGCGTCCTCTAATTCTTTTTTATTGCTTCCTAGAAGGGCAATGTCATCGGCAAATCTTAACATAGCGATCTTTTGACCTTGGATTTCTATACCTGTATCAATTTTGTCTTTGAATT
Organism: Forficula auricularia; assembly: GCA_024734495.1. Classification (NCBI taxonomy): domain Eukaryota; kingdom Metazoa; phylum Arthropoda; class Insecta; order Dermaptera; family Forficulidae; genus Forficula; species Forficula auricularia. The sequence goes on from JALMQS010000791.1 coordinate 814,453, forward strand.
CTTTAATCGCTTCTTCTATGTATAAGTTGAAAATCATAGGTGACAGCACACATCCTTGTCTTACACCTTTTTTTATTTTGGCTTCTCTTTGTTCATCACCAATATTTATAATTGCCGTCTGGTTTTGATATAGATTGTAGATTAGTCTTCTCTCTCTGAATTTTATTCCCGCCTGTTTTAATATTTTAAACATAATTTCCCAATTGACGTTATCGAATGCTTTTTCTAGGTCTATGAATCCGATGTAGACAGATTCTTCCTGATAAAAGCCCTTTCTATTATTAGTCTAAGAGAGAGAATTGCTTCTCGGGTGCCTCTGTTTCTTCTAAAGCCGAACTGGTCTTCCCCCAGATTTTCTTCAACTCTTTGTTCTATTCTTCTTTGGATTATTTTGGTTAGGATTTTGGAGGCATGTGAGGTTAGGCTAATGGTCCTGAAATTTTCACATTTATCCGCGCCTGTCTTTTTGGGAAGTGTGACTATTTTGTTTTTTTCGAAATCTTTTGGGATGATTCCCAATTTATAGATTTTGCTAATTAGTTCAAAAAGTTTGTCACGTGCCTTTTCTCCAGAGTTCTTTGAGGATTTCAGCTTGTATATTGTCTATTCCGGGTGCTCTATTATTTTTTAGTTTGGACCAAATTCAACAATAAGTAATAGTTGCCACAAAGGTATTCAGTGAAACGCGTTTTAACTAGTAAGAGTAGTAAGAACTCGTTATTACTAAAAACGGGGTTTTACTGCAACATACATACCAAATATATATAATTTATTATTATTTGTTAGAGTGTTACAGACTATAGTTTCGAACGAGGGGTGAACCGCCACCTAAAATTGTGTACACCTACTTCCACTTCGACTTTCATTTCCAAATAGAAGACAAGAGATGACAATAGATTATTTAAAGAATTCCAAAGTAATTCCAAATAATTCCAAAGACAGTGTACACCTAATTCCAATCGCGGTTCACCCCTTGGTTTCGAATGTTTGACCTTCATCATCAATCTTTTAATTAGAAATATTTTATCTGTTATTCCTCATGGGTTCAATTACCTGATTGTTTTTAGAAAAAATTGTTTTGTTGTTATAGCAAACTAGCCACATAACAAACGATATTCATTTCTATACATCCTATACCATTATGTATATTTATATAATTGAGGCGCTAATAACCCTTCCTGTTGATGCGCCCTAAAACACCAATAAAATAAAATATAGTCTTTTTAAAATACCTTAACTATGTTCTGCAGATTTTTCTTTCTCATTATAAAATCGTTAAATAAGAGTATCTCAATTATCTGAAAGTTTACAAGACTCCAAAGAACACATACTTGCCGTTACATCGTGGTCTCGAATTCGATTCTAAAATAAATAAACAAGACAGATAGCAGCGTGTGGAGAAGACATATAACGTGTTTCGAGAACAATGTATCGACCCTTGGTTTTTTCTCTGTGTTGGTGATCTGGGTGTGTGTGTAGGATTTTTGTATTTGGACAACGGATGAGTAGGCCCCAGATGCTTCAAGTTTAATGCTAAGCAATTCGATAGCCTATCATATGAACAATATCTTTATATATGTATAATATAACACCATTGGATAGCCGAATAGATATACGGCCGGATATATAAGGCGTGGATGCATATCATATTTCAGATATTTGCATCGGGAACCTTTTGTTGTGCTTATAAAGTGCGGATAACTTGTCTTCAGACAGATTAAAAATGATTTCATTATTCGGATATGATACAAACATTCAACAGAAAATTACGATCTCTATGAGTGATAAGTTACACTGACTCCTTTTATGGGGCACAGGAAACTCACCTTATTTTTAAAATCACATTACCTGGTACTTTTTGCAAGGTTAGGTTACCAGACAACGTGTATTGAATTCATTTGAAAATTATTATTCATTTTAGGGTTCCAAAAGTATAAAACTAAAATTGAGCCCTATTAGTGCCAGTACAATATCTGTCGGTCCGAATAGATTATTATTTTGGGGAGAGCGGAATATTTTAAGGGCTTCTATCATGGGGTGTAAAATATCACTGTAAAAATCTCATCAAGTATAAACAGAGCTTATTTTTACTTTATTTTATATTTAATTCACAAGCGGGCCCCAAATTACCAATTTGTAGGGTTCTATTTGAAAATTAAATCGAGGCCCTATTAATGTCGCTACAATGTCAGTCTGTCAATCTGTCAGACCATTGTAGTCCTTAGGATAAAAACTTGAAATTTAAATATTATATATGAAATCTTTTTTTTAAGGATTTAGGTGTCGGTTCTAGGTGAAAACATTATAAATAACTTATGAGGAGAATTTTTGTGAAACTTAACCTAGAAAATTCTCCTCATAAGTTATATATGAAATCATTTTTCTCCAAATAAAAAATCGGCTTAAGATTTTAATCGTTCGTTTATTTCGTGAATAGTAGAATTTTATGTGAGGTCAAAAATATTTTTCTTTTTTTTATCTTAGAGAGTGAAATATCCCTGTAAAGATCTCTTTATGTATGATTACATGACTATAGCTTCAATTTTTGTAAATTTATTTTGATTTAAAACGTTGGTGTGAGAGATCTCGGAAGGGGCCATTTTTAGGTAATTTTTATACCTGTCGGCGGTTGGAAATAGCTTAATATAAAATTATGAAAAAATTCAACAAACTCATACTTACTTTCCTTATTAAAGCCAAGTAAAACCAAATTTGATGTCCCAAATAGTTTCGAAGATATGAGGTTAGAACCAATGGTATGTGATCCCGAGTTGCAATTGACCGGCTAATTCTATAAATATAAATTGTATTTACAGTCTTTTTTCAACACCAATGAACGCACAGTAGGTTCCCCTTATTCAATTTTCAGATCCTCAATCTGACCACTAAAAGCTTCAATAAATATTTTCGGTATACCTGTATTTGAAAATCCATTTAAAGAGTTAGGAAATATTTCATCAATATCTAAATTTACATCCCTTTTTAGAAAGACACGTATCTCATAATACCATTTAATCTTGTTGTACCTACCACAAGGGAAAACTCACTTAATTTACACAATTACCTACTTGACAACGTTTCCAAATATAGTAGCTAAAACACAAAGCGCATTATTAAAAATAATTCAATTATCTTTCAAAACCCTAAATAGAACGCACATATACGAAAAACATGAAATCTATTAACTTTTGAGCATAAAAATTTTCATATTGATTCAATCAAATAATTGAATGAAATGTTTTTCGTTTAATTTTTCCACTATGTATTATAAATTGAATTTCTATTCATCGTTTATCATTAAAAAAAAATCATTATAATCCTATTATTCGCCGGTGCTTTTGTTGTCTAGTCTACCATCTGCCCTTTGACCTTCTCTAATCTAATTACCTCTTTTCAGAATGCAATTTATCAAATATCCGCGGTCAAATTAAGTGTTAATTTTTTTTCACTAACCCCGGAGAGATCATATTTCACGCAGCATTCAGTAAAGAAATCTAGTTGCATCATGTTATAAATCAGAGTCGGTTATATGATCTATATTTAAAAGAGCAAGAGGGAGTTTCGTTTCATAGAGCTAACCGAGTACAATAGCGCAACGAAGCAGCATGATTAGGCTAAATGTGGACCCCATTTGAAATTGATTTGAGATGCTGACCCTACCCCTTCTCTTGCCCCGTCTGACCTGACCAGAAAGCTGGGATATTAATTACATTCACTTATATAAATAGAAGAAGGTATTGAAATTGAAATTTGCCCCAAAATCCAAATATAACGGTGGATCTCTAAAAAATTTAAAATGTAATTTATTAATCACGACAGGCCAGGGTCGTCATTAGGAATTTTATTAATGGCTAGGCAAGATTATGTTTATACATTCTTAGTTGGTATATATACGGCCCTGACGAGAGGGGAGTGGGAAAGGGTGGATTATCCCCGAGCTTGGGTTTTTTGAGGGACTCCATTTAAATTAAAAAAAATTTGCTGAGAACTTTTTTTTACTGTTATATTGTACTTTGATAACTATTAATTATAATTGAATGTAATGGAAGGCAGCCCAGAGGTAGTGAGGAAAGAAAAAATTAACACATATAAAATAAAGTGTAATTTATTGGAATCCTTCCTCCTTTCCTTTCAAACCGACGTTTCGGAGGATTTTTCCCTCCTTCTTCAGGGTTTCAAAGGGTCAATGAATGAAACAAATAAAATGTTTCCTTCTTCTCTCCACAGTAGTGTTCAAAAACTTTCTTCATTTTTAACAAAGGCATAGAAAAACAATTTTTTTCCTTCTTTTCTTAATTAGAACACTACTGTGGAGAGAAGAAGGAAACATTTTATTTGTTTCATTCATTGACCCTTTGAAACCCTGAAGAAGGAGGGAAAAATCCTCCGAAACGTCGGTTTGAAAGGAAAGGAGGAAGGATTCCAATAAATTACACTTTATTTTATAAGTGTTAATTTTTTCTTTCCTCACTACCTCTGGGCTGCCTTCCATTACATTCAATTAAAATTTCTACCAGTCCGTCTCTCTCCAGAGAAAATTTCGTTGCAAATTAATTATAATTCCTATAAAATATAATATATTTGTACGGATAAAATAATTACTTTGGTTTTCATTATATACGAGGGGTGAACCGCGACTTAACATCGTGTACAACCACTTCCACTTCCACTTCCATTTCCAAGATTCAGATGTAGGGGCCATTATCTGATGAATTCTAAAATAATTCCAAAGAAGTGTACATCTAATTCAAATCGCAGTTCACCCCTCGATTATATATATATATATAATATGGTTAGCTTGGGGCCTGTAGAATTTTCTCTCCCGGGCAGGCATTTTCTATTCACGGCCCTAGTTATACAGTGTGTGAGTTTTACATGTCATTACCCCATAAATGATCCCCACCATAAAAGATGCAGAAACTTTAAACCCTACATGTTTTTAAAATCGGTAAAAAGCAAATAGCTATAAGATTGAAAAATCAAAAATACCTATCATTACTTTAAATATCACAGGAAAATTAATATTTTTGTGTGTTTACTTATTTTCTTCATCTTTTTACTTGTCTTTTAGAAAAAGATTTCTAAATTTACTAATTGGAATTAAATATAATAAAAATAGTGAAAACAATGTTATATATATATATACCAAAGGTCTTTAAGGAAAAACCAATTTAAAATAGGTATCTACTGATTTAAATCACAGGGAAAGATTTTACTCAAAAATTTAATCTTCACCGTTAAAAATTTTTCGGCCAAGTGATTCTAAATTTACTCATCAAGACAAGCCAAAAATATTGAGCCCATTGTCTGTAAAAGTTTAGCTAGCTACCACTGAACATATAATAGTCACAATGGGCCAATATTTTTGGCTTGTCTTGATGAGTAAATTTTAGCTATCTACCACTGAACATATATATATATAGTCAGTGGTAGCTAAACTTTTACACACAATGGGCCAATTTTTTTACATACTAATTCATATAGTGTCATACAACTCAAGCAAATTTTCTACCTTTCTAATGAAAGTAAATAGAAACAAAAAATCGGAAATATGGACTTTGGGTACTTGAGAAATGCTCCACTTATTCTAATCTTCCAATGCGCCACGTTTGGCGGATACGCCATAGGTTGGCCACCCCTGATATAATTTAACAGTTTGTTAGGTTTCCAATTTTCAAAACTCGTGATAAAACTACTACCCATAACTGCTTGGATTCAGTAGAAAACAATCTTTCGAGATTTTCCAAATTTTATATTACTTTTGGTTTTTTATTTAAATTATATTTTGTTACTAGCTTCAAGGACCGCCTTCGGCGGGCCTTTTGCTATCCAGGGGCTTCGCCCCCTGGACCCCACCTGGCTTCTTTATTGTTGTTTTATTAGTTACAGAGAATAATATAATTGTTTTATTATAAGTCTTAAATAGATATAATTTAAGATTCTATTACAAAACAAAATCTTTTAAATGAAATAATTTTATTCGCCCCCTGGACCCCCACGTGGCTGCTTTATTGATGTTTTATTAGTTACAGAGAATAAATATAATTGTTTTATTATAAGTCTTAAATAGATATAATTTAAGATTCTATTAACTGCAATTTAAATGTACTTTAAAAAAAATAGATAAACCTTTTTCAAACCTATCTTCAATTAGTTTTTTCGCAAAAAACGAAAATTTCTCGATGATTACCATTTTTAATTTTTTTTTCTCATAAAAAACTTTGACAAAATAATTATCATATTGTATTTATTATTTGGAAAAAATAAATATTTAGAATTTGAGAAAATAAAATAAAATAAATTAATCTATACAATCAAAATGTTACTAAATAAATACTTTTGTAAAAATGCAGTATTAAATTCTTCTTAAACGATAATGTGGTTAGAACTATTGAGAATGAATGACAGTCAAAAATCTTACAAAAAGGGCCGCCAACACTTGGTTTTTTTTGCTAGTTTAGTTCTTTTATTGTTTGGCAAGCTATGTTGGCTAACCTGAATTTGTTTTAGTTTTTCCTGAATTTTCCAATTTTCCGGGCAACTTTTCCAATTTTTTTTACGTATTAACCTGAATTGGACTATTATGAACATTTTTTAAAAAAATTAGCCAAATAGATCCAGGCATTTGAGAGATCTGCGCTTACAAAGAAACCGAAATTCATTTTTATTATATAGATTAATGGAAGGAAAGTGAAATTCATGTGCGTGCACAAGTCATATGAGAATGTTATTTTAATAGTGGGGGTTTAACATTAGAACCCGGACAAACTCCAAAGGATTCGTGGGAAGCGAGATTTTCATATTCATGACTCTTAAGGTCTCAGGCCAGCCAGGCGCACTTCGACGTATTTATTGACTTGTTATTATGTTTCGTATATGTTATTTATAATAGAAATTGGAAAACAGGTTGTACTTATCACGTCGCTTGTATCTTCTTATTGAAGACACTTCATCAATGTTGATTTGATATCTTCTATATTATTATCTCTATATATTTATTTATTTTTTCATTAAAAAAAAACAAAACAAAAATAAAATATTAAATTAATAAAAATAATCGGTGTAAATGTCAAAATATTTGTTTGAAAAATACTAAAACAAGACCGCACGGGAATAAAAGTTTTTTTTGATAAAAAATAAATAAATAAATGAGGCATCTTCTTGAAACAAATCGGACCTGTCATTTGATACTTGAATGTTGGCATAAAAATATTATAGAGAAGATATATAGGCTTAATTTAATAACTTCTTACTAGACGACGCGACGTTACGGACGTGAATAACTCAGGCATAAATGCGGCGCTCAGAAAATGAAGGTTTAAAGAAATTAAATTAGAAAACAAAGAATTATAATAAAAAATTTTAAGAAAAAAATAAAACCGACTTCAAAGATATTAAATGCAACAAATAAAATACACTAAAAGGTATAAAATAATTATTATCTTATTTAGTTACAACTAAACGACGAAATATTAACATGAAATTACTTTTTGAAGTCGGTGCCAAACAAACTATACCTATAAGCGAGCGTACCCACCAAACGTACTAAGTAAGATCCGTCGAGTGCGATTCATAAAAGGTATATGTTTGGCACCGACTTAAAAAAGTAATTTCATGTTAATATTTCGTCGTTTAGTTGTAACTAAATAAGACAATAATTATTTTATAACTTTTAGTGTATTTTATTTGTTGCATTTAATTTTTTTGAAGTCTGTTTTATTTTTCTTAAAAATTTTTATTTTTCTCTTTTTAGGGATGTTATTAATAGTGATCCTATCATCAGAACTTGGCCAAATTAATATTGACACCATCCCTAAGATACCCCCTTTCCAGAGTGAAAAAGTTTAATTTTTTCCCTTAATATCAAAATAAATAGCGTATTTGTTGTCTCTAAATAATCTTATATTAAAATTGTTAAAAATATCTTTGCAGTTCGTAGTTTATTTTTCTATAAAAATCAAGGATTTTGACCACAGGGGTCCTTTGCATTCATTACAGCTTTTTCGAGGGTGAAAAAGTTTAATTTTTTTCTTAATATCAAAATAAATAGCGTATTTGTTGTCTCTAAATAGCCATATATTAGAATTGATAAAAATATCTTTGGAATTCATAGTTTATTTTTCTATTAAAATCAAGGATTGAGACCACAGGGGAGACCCTTTGCATTCATTACAGATTTTTCGAGGGTGAAAAAGTTTAATTTTTTCGCTTAATATCAAAATAAATAGGGTATTTGCTGTCACTAAATAATGTTATATTAGAATTGATAAAATATCTTTGGAATTAATAGTTTATTTTTCTAAAAAAATCAAGGATGACGACAGGTGGGACCCTTTGCATTAATTCTAGATTTTTTCGAGGGTGAAAAAGTAAACTTTTTTCGCTTAATATCAAAATAAATAGCGTATTTGTTGTCTCTAAATAGCCATATATTAGAATTGATAAAAATATCTTTGGAATTCATAGTTTATTTTTCTATTAAAATCAAGGATTGAGACCACAGGGGAGACCCTTTGCATTAATTCTAGATTTTTTCGAAGGGGAAAAAGTTTAATTTTTCCTCTCAATATCAATTCCGCAAACTTTTCTCTATAAAAATAATTAAGACTAAAAAGTAAAAAATAAAATATATTTAAAAAAAACTAAAAAGCATGATTCTAAAAGGTACAAAGTATATATAATACTTAATCCAAAAAGCGTGGGGCACCTTGTCGACATTAATTAAAACTAAATACTTCTGCGCCCCAGGCTTTTTGATTAAGTATTACATTATTTTGTACTTTTTAGAGCATGTTTTTTAGTTTTTTTTTAAATATATTTTATGTAGTTTCTATTTTATTCAACAATTTTTTCTAGTTTTTTGAAATTTCCAAATTTTTTATAATAAAAAATTATAAATAAATAAAAAAAATAAAAATAAAAAAACAAATACTCATTCACATTTTTTCAAAAGTGACTTTTTTAAATTAGGCAACGCCGGAACAGAAATATATTTTAAAAATTCAGCCTCAGATTTTTTCACGAAAAAAATATTTTCCTTACATGATATAATATATAAGAACCTTAGATTACTATTTTTTACAAGTGATGACATTAAAATATAATTTTCCCTAAAGTTTGCCAATAAAATATATTTTTGAAGAGCAAATCAAAGAGGACATTGTTTGCTTTAATCCAATAAATATACACATATATATAATAAATAAATACTTTTACTTTTTCATATATACCCACGTTTCATCACCAGTTATGACCCTTTTGAGCAAACCTGGATGGTCGTTGACGTCATTCAACAACTCCTGAGCGATACTAATGCGACGTTGCTTTTGCTCAAAATTTAGAAATTTTGGAACAAACTTCGCTGCCACGCGTTTCATGCCCAAAACATTCGAGAAAATTGCATGGCATAAGCCGATTGATATGCCAACATCTTCTGCAACTTCCCTAATAGTGATTTTCCAAATTTTTATCACTGTTTCAATGTTTTCTTCACTTGTTGATGTGGTTGCAACTCCAGGACGCTCCACGTTATCAACATCTTCTCGGCCTTCTGTAAAGCGCTTGTACCACTTATAAACACTTTTTTGAGACAAAGTGGGCTCGTCGAATGCCACAGTCAACATTTCAAGTGCCTTGGAGCACTTTATTCCATTTTTAACGCAAAATTTAATACATATTCTTTGATCCATTTTTTTGAAAAGTCAAAAATCGAAGAACACACACAAACGTGACTAACCTTTCAGTTGTCAACAACAAACTACTAATCCAAATGGGCTGATAATGCCAACATATGACTAACACATGTGTACCAAAATAACAAAAAATTTCGATAATCGAATCTACACAGCCCGCGAAAATTGAAAATTCATCTTTTCTTTTGAACATACCTCGTATATAATATAACTTTATTTGTTCAATACTTTAGCTTTGAAAGCATGTCCTTTATTTTCTTCTTTTATTTGAAACACTGCTACTTTCGGCCATAAACCCCTTTGATAAAAGATATGTTTATAGACGTATTTTTTTTAATAAAAATAAAATATTAGATGTCTGGAAATTGGACGTAATAATAATAATAGTAAAATAATTTTAAAAATTTTATAAGATTCAAGGGAATGGAACTGGCTGTATATATTAATTATCCGAATTTTGATTATGGGCAGCCAAAAGCAATAAAACAACCAAAAATTTGGATTATTTTATTTCTTGTTTAATATCGACATGTTTCGGCTAAGTATTCTACCCTTCAACGAGATCTAAGGGTATATAGTAAACAGGCTTACATTGTATTATATCAACCCTATACTCTATTATAATAGACTACATACATAATATGTAATTTATATAATACATAATATGTATATATCAAACTATTCTATTCGAAGAAATATTTATAAGCATTTGGTTCTATAATTTGAGTAAGCAATTTCACTTTTAATTTATATTATTATTTTTTATATATATATTTTTATATTGTAAACTGCAATCAACCTCAGCAAAGCACATATAATTACTTGATTTGTAATTTTTTGTCTATTTTCTTTTTCATTAAATTCCTCCTCAGTATATTTTTATCAAATGAGGTATAATTAAGAATTTTCATTAAGTTAATTGGTCAATGAAATCAATAACCCCTCATTAATTTCTTATTTATATACCTATATATATATATACCTTCAGAAAAAACTTTACACACACATATCAATCATTTTTAATAATTTACACGAAATTAATTTTTTAATTTCATTCATAACATCGATGGAGTTACGTTACAATTCTGATGGTATAATTTTCATTAGTTCTTTTTTTAAGCCTAATAACTGCCTGGAAATCCTCTTCTGATTTCAGTATAGATAGCATTTATTTCTATATATTGAAATAATTTATTGATTGTATTTCTTTAATGCATAAATACAATTCCTTATAAAATAATTTTAATACTTTTATTAGAAATCCAAAAGAATTATCCCATTATCAATGGAAATTCGGTAGTTCCTTTAAAAATAAAGTTTAAAGCAACTATAAACAAATAAATAAATTTTTTAAAATAGACAATGATCCAGATTGTCTTTGAAAATGAAGGAAATTTAGAAAAAATTTAATTTCAGAAATGATTGAAATTTTAATCAACCAAAATTCAATTAACAAAACTGTTCTTCTAATATTTATCTGAAATTTTTATAGTTAAATGATTTTCCCAAGTATTTATATTTTTTATTTTTATTCAAGGTAATTTCATTTTCACGACAATCTGTAGCATTGTCCATTTTCAATATATTCATTTTTTTAGTTACTTTATAATTCTTTCTTGAATCAACTATTTTTCCAAATTTCTTTTGAAAAAGGTAGAATTTCTTCCAAAACGTTTGAATTTATAATAACCTTTTTAGATTGTTTTATTGAAGAATTGCTATTATTTATTTATTAATTATTATATTTAAAAGAATTTATGTAGGTATTATTCTTATATATGCACCTAATAGACTATATTGTTGATATGACATGATGTAAGCCTTTTTACTATGGATTCTGTTAAATTAGCCTAGAAGACTTAGCCGAAACATGTCGTATTGAACTAGCAATATAATAATCCAAATTATAAGACGTTTTATTGCTTTTTGATGCCCTTAATCAAAATTTGGGTAAAAAATGTATATTTTTATAAATCTCATTGTCTGATTATACCACCACACCCTTCTTTTAACTACAAAGGTAGTAGGTTAGTTATTGTTACTAACAACAAATTTCTTTTCGCCCATTCCTTTGATCTTGAAGGAATTAAGTCCAATATGTCAACTGCGTTGTGCAATAATAAGTAAACGTAGCAGGCAGGCGAACATCATACCTGAGTGAAATTTTAATTCCATGTGTTGGGAGTGGATTTTCATGATTGTATTCAAAGGACGTGACAAATGCTTGCTTGGTTCCCGACAGCCAACACGCTGTAATGACAGATAATGGACTGTCTGCAAGACATCCACATCAACAACGGATTCCACATACAAACACAGACATACATCGATACAGACACCTGTTCTCTCTCTTTCCACCTTGGACGGAACAATCTATCGAATAATATATTCAATAAGCAAATAGCTAAGGCTATGGAGTAGATAAATTTTGGAGTCTCTATTCCAATAGAAAGAATAGAGTATTTATGAAGAAACAAGTCAATGAGATATGCTCGGATTTGTACCTGGAACAAGATGCGAAAATGATTATATAAATCTTAATTCTTTAGTTGCTCGAGACATCCAATGAATAAATAGGAATTTTATATTCAATGCAAAAAAGTAAGACCCGGTTTAGAAAAAATATTACTCGTCCTATCAATTCGTTCGTTTAAGACTTTGAAACCTGATATAGAACTCGATTCTGATATAATGTTATTGTGATAGGTGATAAAAGCTGCGGATTTTAAGTTTAAATTTGAATTTTGTGCTCCCCTTAGATATTTATTTTTTTAGAATAACTAAATCTATCTATTTTAAATTCAAACGTGTTTGTGCAAAATTTATTAAGTTTGAGTTAGACTATGTTAAGTTCTATGCAATTTTTCACTCACACAAACATAAAGCTATAAGAAGAGCGATGATGTCAGTTTCATAGCACACTGATATCCAATAGAAAGTACTATAAATTAATTACGTATAATATTTATACTGAACTTGAAGGCAAAGATTTCGTTACCATCATCTCAAATAATAAAATCTATATATATATATATATATATATATATATATATAAAATTAAGGTTTTGTCTGTACATTGCTGCAAATCACGCCAAATTTTGGTTGCACACGTTTCAAGCAAAGTTATGAACAAAAACACCCTCAACAAAATTCATGTCTGTCTGTCTGTATGTTTCCGTCGTTTCCGAAAAGTTGCTCACGATTCACGTAAAAACGGCTCAAGGGATTATTATGAAATTTCATATTTACATCAGATGTCTTCTAACTTACGTTTTTAGCTATATAACGTTTTGATATTTTGACCCCAAAAGGGGGTTTGGGGGGCGAACGAATGAAAATTATCAAATAACTCCTAAACTATTAACTCTAAGGCAAATTTTTTAATGAGCAAAGTTGTAGGGGATGTGATTTCTGACAACTTTGGGGGGAGAGGTCACAATTTAAAAATTCTTGCTCTTTGACCAAACTCAACCAAATTTTGTATATATAATCTGTGGGACACTAGAAGGCTAGAAATGCAAAAAACTAACTACCCAAAATCGGGGGGGGATCAAAAAATGAAAATTCTACCCTTAGAGTCAACTTAACCAAATTTTAAGGTTGGGGTTCGTAGGTTGGGGGTCTGAGGTGGGTGAGATGGATGGAGTGTTGGGGTGGCGGTGTGGGGGCGGGGGTTGGGCACGGGTGCGTGGTGCGGGGGTAGGGATGCTGGGTGGGTTTCGTGGGGGAGAGGAATGAGTGTGAGGGTGGGGTTCGTGGGTTGGGGGTTCAGGGGGCGTGCCTTGCAGCTAGTAATAAATATAATGATCAAGCTATATAATATTAATACTCCAATAAGGGAACACATTAAAATTAATAAATTTTTAAATTGAAGATTGTAATTTTCGTGACAAAGCGATTCATTTCCAAATTGCCATGATCCATTAATATTCAAATATTGGAAAAAATTAATAATTAATTTGATTTTATGAGCCTTTATGACATTCACAGTTGAAATATTTAGTATTATAAAAAATAATTTATATTGAAATGAATATAAATATGGAATAAATTAACATTTAGAAAAATTGAAAATTTATTTAAAAAAATATAAATAAAAAAATGTGTCGTAGATCATTTGGTTGTAAGATTTTATCAACTGGAATCGAATAATTTATGAATCTACTCTTCAAGAAAATAAATATACCCATATATATTTTACAAATACATATTTATACATATATCGATATGATTTTTTATCTAAACCTAAAAAGAAACTTAAATTTTCAGAGTGTTCAGTTGAATCTTCTTCTGCTCTATGGCAATTCTTCAAAATTCAAAAAAGAGTATGATACAAGAAGAACAATCAATGAATATTTTCCAATGTTTTTTCTTTACGTGTAAAGCCAACTAACAGATATTTGTACAAAATAATTAATATCTTGTAAAATATAATTTTTCAATGTTTATTCTAATAAGTCCTTCTTGTAGACCAAAACTCCATTGTTTTGCTCAATTATTTGATTAAAATATGTAGTTTGAGCAGTTTTTCAAAGACATATTTTGAAAAAACGAATCAAAAATTAAATATGTTATTTTCTTGCAAGATTACAATAATTAACCATACCTTGTATGGTAAATTAAACACAAAATATATAATTCATTTAATGACGCTGTGGGTACGATGTCTGGCCGACGATTTGATCAAAAAGGGAATGCGTGTCGAGTTGGAGTACTTGTACTCCAGCTCGGCGAGCAATTGAAAGCCACACATCGTTGCAAAGGATGCGGCGGGGGTGGTGTGGGCTTTGGACGTCCAGATCGTCTCCGCGCTTGCAGGACTGGGTGTTGCCCACCGAAACAAAATAGAAAAATATAGGGGCAACTCCAGTCTTGTGGATAATATTGCGGAGCGATTTGGCGTCGGGGCGGGCTCGGTCAGGGTTGAGGCCATCACACTCTCGTGGAAGGGAGTGTGGTGGCATAAAGCGGTGGAGTCCCTCATCGCCCTGGGTATATCCCAAAAAACAATAAACGATTTGACATATAGGGCGATGAGGGGATCTCTCCTTAATTTTTACACTTTCGGCAGAAGAACATATAGATCGGGTGGCGTATGATTATTTTTTGTGAATAAAAAAAAGAAATGTGAAATGTGAGCCAGGATTAATCCTGGCTCTCTCAGGCACCCGCTCTGAATCTGAATTAATTTGTTCTGAAGCTGAAGTGTGAAAGATATCTAAATAAATTTGTCTAATGCTCTTTTGTCTTTGTAAGAGGCAGGAAAATCAATGAAATTGTCCCTCATTATATTATAAATACCTATTATATTTAATTTAATTCACTGAATTGTCATTCCTTTATCCCTCGAGTTCAGAAAAAAATTTCAAAATTTAATACCCTCCAATTTCCCTTTGACCTATACCATTATAAATATTTTTCTAATTAATATATTAAGTGGAAATATATCAGAGTTATTTTGACAGCGAAATTTTTTTAAACAAGATATATATATCGCTAGACTACTGGTAGTTAAGGCTATTGGAGTCATCTAAATCTTAAATCTGGACCAAGAGAAATGAAAAAGATATGATTCATCTAGGTGTGATCCAGCATCATATAGAACATATAGATCGGGTGGCGTATGATTATTTTTTGTGAATAAAAAAAAGAAATGTGAAATGTGAGCCAGGATTAATCCTGGCTCTCTCAGGCACCCGCTCTGAATCTGAATTAATTTGTTCTGAAGCTGAAGTGTGAAAGATATCTAAATAAATTTGTCTAATGCTCTTTTGTCTTTGTAAGAGGCAGGAAAATCAATGAAATTGTCCCTCATTATATTATAAATACCTATTATATTTAATTTAATTCACTGAATTGTCATTCCTTTATCCCTCGAGTTCAGAAAAAAATTTCAAAATTTAATACTCCTCCAATTTCCCTTTGACCTATACCATTATAAATATTTTTCTAATTAATATATTAAGTGGAAATATATCAGAGTTATTTTGACAGCGAAATTTTTTTAAACAAGATATATATATCGCTAGACTACTGGTAGTTAAGGCTATTGGAGTCATCTAAATCTTAAATCTGGACCAAGAGAAATGAAAAAGATATGATTCATCTAGGTGTGATCCAGCATCATATCGCGATTAGCCCGCATGACTCTTTTTACCAAACACGGATATAGATCACCTAGTGAATTTGTAATCTGAGATGTTATATACTTCAATCCCCCAGTCCAGCGCACTCAGTACACAGAAATATATAAATTCAGATATTGTTATTACTTAATATCTGACAAAAATCACCTGCATTCGATTCGCGAGTGAATCAAATGTTGGAAACTCATGATTTTACCATAATAGTTGGAATGGCTATATGTCTAAATTTCAAATCACTAATTAGCTAATTTTTACAATTAAGATATTTAAATCTTAGACTGAAATTTGGTTATATTTAGAAGGGTTTCGTCTCGAAGGATCTCCAGTGGCTTTGATTAGGTACTCTCTGTCATTTGGGCTCGATTCCCAAGAGCGTGGTTATATTTCCCTTCTGACATGTAAGAAAATGTATCTATAACATATCAGATTAAGCAGAGAACTTTATCATTGACCTTTCATACAAGAAATAAAATGATAACGAAATTATTATGATGTGTCATTATTGTCAGCATACAAGGGGTTAGAGAACACTAAAGAAGCAAGGGTCAATGAGTTATCTTAAAGAAACAATAAATAATTAATGTAGATTTCGGGTTATCTTCGCTTCCAAGAACAACAACGTGCTAACAAACAATGTTAAATAACGATCACCACCTGTAGTGTAGCTCGTTATCATATCACTCCAACAATATTCAAATCGTAAACTTCCAAACTTGCAGAATTTGTCACTTTCAATTAGTCTTATCTGGAGAGTGTCAAAAGGCTGGAATTCTCCACATCCATCTTCCTTCATATATTCCGTCCTCCGCCTTTTAAATCCAATTTACATATGTACATGAGTTTTATGCATCGCGATTGCAGATATCACAGCTCGTTTAGATTCTAGAGCAAGTAATATTAAAATTCCGAAGAAAATACATTATTTATTTTCAAACAAGCACACACACATAAATGAGGGGTTACTATCAGCTAAATTGAAGTATATTACCAATATTAATATTCGAAAGAATAAGTGCAAAATCTTGTTAAGTTTATATATATAGGTATATATATGTATTATTGGGCAGATTCTGCTTGTACTACTGACAATATACCTTTCAGGGGTGAAGCTGTCGTGTTTCTAGAAAATAGAGGGTGTCAACTCTTAATATCCCAATTTAAACTTCTTAAAGACTTATTTTCACTTTTACATATGTAGAATAAGTTCTTTTTTTCATTTATAAATCAATACACTAGCAATTGTGAAATAAACTTTTTGAAGATTTCTAAGTCCAAAACAATCACCTTGCCATCCACATTCTTAATACTGAATAGAACAGAAGAGTTTAAATATAATAAAATATATAAGTATATTCAGAATTTCAATTTCTTAATTACTATATATAATAAGAGACGATTATTTATAATAAACTATTAATAAATTTGAAAATTTTTTTGTTGATCTCTGGAACAAACCTCATTTGGTCAGATCTTAAGTAAATATTATATTTATCTATGTATTTCCTTATGCTTGTGTAAATTGGTGTATAGGTCAGATTATAGCCGATAATATATTTTTCCGTGTGTTACCGCGTGGAGGTGGGTTCCAGAGCACCCAATGATTAAGCCAAATTGTTAATTTAACTATTCCTAAAACTACTCGTGTGTGTTTTAGGACTATACCCAGACTACTCAGGTTATTTTGCTTTTATATCTATCCTATAATTGATATATCTGTACACACAGGTGAAGTTGAATTTTAAATCAGATTTACACATATTTATTTGGAATATATAATTATATGATTGTAATCCAGACATACAGACTGACAAACAGACAGATAAAAAAATAATTTTCCATATTTCAGATATTTTTAAACACATTGAGCAAAAATGAGTACTAAAACTTTTTATTATTTAATTTAAATTAGTCTCTATTATTTATTAATATTTAGCAGATGTTTATAATTAATTATAATTCATATGGAATGTATCCAATAGAAGTAATAATCAATTACCAGTAATAGATGACTTTATAATTGCGCTGTTAATACACCAATTTTTATAATACTTGGTTGTGGTCATCAATCTATCTTCGTAATTACATTTTCATCTATTCCATAGATAAATGAAAGACTCATTTTTCTATCTATCTAAATACAAGGTGTTTCAGAATTTAAAATATGAAATCAATCACGGTTATAGAGTTAAGTGATTTCAGCTAACATGATCGATGACTTTTAACAAATTAGGACAAAAATTATAGGGTCGGAACGTGCCGGGGCATTCGAGCGTGTAGCATGCATACAAAAGTGTGAAATTGAAATAAAAAAAAATACGAAAGGAACCTG
Organism: Forficula auricularia; assembly: GCA_024734495.1. Lineage (NCBI taxonomy): Eukaryota > Metazoa > Arthropoda > Insecta > Dermaptera > Forficulidae > Forficula > Forficula auricularia. The sequence goes on from JALMQS010000791.1 coordinate 832,620, forward strand.
GTTTGTTGGTTTTCGCGAACATGGGGAAATTGAATCGGGATTAGATTACAACCAGAGTATACCGGATATCGAAAAGGGATCAAAAAAGAAGGTTGAAACAAATTCTCGATAGCAATTTACTCAAGGGGGGGAGTTATATTATAATCATAATAAATAATTAGATTGGAGGTAAAAGTAAAAACTATTTCAAAACTCGGTGCTCAATCCGGTTAGAGTAGCCCTAGTATTAAAAAATGTATATAATAAACTTGGAATCAATGAAATTTGTCAATTAATTTTAATATAAAAAAATCATCATGGTACTAAAGTTTAAATTGAGAAAGATAAATAATGTAATTGAAAATATTTAATTTGCATAGAGTAGCACCTTTGATGATTCAGAACGAGAAATCAGCATGGTGATCCTCGGAACTTGATGCAGATAAATATAAATATATTAAAAAATAAATATATGTAAGCATAACATATGTAATAAAAATATATAATTTACTTGTTAGAGACCATAGTTTCGAAGGTTTGATCTACATCATCAGTCTTTTTAAATATAAATATTTGATTAATTATTTCTCATGAATTTAAATTCCCGATTAGATGTAGGTATATTCGTTTTGTTATAATAGTAAGTAGGTCACTCACCAAAATAATTTACAAAAAATTAATTACAAAATTTACAAAATAACTATAATAATACTTAATTTACAAAAAATAAATTTTATTATATATTAATTATATATAAATGTAATGTATATGTTTATTTCCATCAAGCAGAGGACAACCTCATTGACTTCTCCTTATGAAGATAAATAAATAATCGATTGAAATAAAAATAGAATCTCAAATATATTACATGTTTTAAAAATAAAATTTTCAATCTGAGTTCAATTATTGTTTTTTTGAAAAGTCATTTAAAATTACATAAATAAAAAATAAACTAACAGTTATACAATAAATTTGAGTTTCATGCAACTTAAAGTAAAAATCCAATCGTATATGAAAAAATTTAAGCTTTTCGAAGTCTTTTTTTTAATTAATTTTAAATAGTTGGACCGCGCAAGTTTTAATATTGAAAACATAACTGTTGAAATAGTATGTTCTTAAAAAAAAAAACAGTCAGAGGACATAAATCTAAGTGTTCGAAACGTTCCTAATTAGTATAACAAATTTTTAAATTTAAACATATAATCTCTGTTGTTATATTCTTCAAAAAAAAAAAATAATAAGTTTTTCAAGAGAATAATAACATCCTCGTAAAACTGCTTAAAAATAAAAATTATTTGTATTAAAAAATTAGTTATTTTAAATGAATAAATCATTTAATTGAAATTGAAAAACACATTTTAGTATATTTTATTCATAGAGACAAACAGGGAAAAAATCCTCGATGAAAAGATTTTTTCTCATCGATTTAGAAATTCTTAGATAAAACGTGAAAAAAAATCGAGTGTCTACACTACCAAAAGCGTACCAAGTAAATTCGAAGTAAAAGTAAAAAAGTTTTTCAAGAGCTGCCCTCAAAATTTATGATTTGAGCTAGAATTGCAGTTAATGCTAATTTTGGATCATTAGTTATCTCGATTAGGGGTTCTTAAACTTATGTAGTCCGAGGACCCCCTCTTGAATAACATTTTTTTTGCGGACCTCATCCCAAGACATTTTACGTCGTTCTTGAGACTTAATTTCTGTCTCAATAATCTCTTCTTGGCTTTTCATCGTCTTCTTGAACTGTTTGCAACCATTTTTTATAATTTCGCGGACCCCCAGGAGACCACACTTTAGTCCGGATCGCTGATCTAGGTAGATAGCTCCCTTTGTGAAAATTCTACTTCAGCCTTAGTTTTTAACCGAAGTTCTGAAGTGAAATGCCCAAAATTAACCAGTTCTTCCTTTTGAAAATACATATATTTTGGTAGCAGAAAATACTTTCTACGACTTTTCATTCTTGAGTTTTCGAATCCAGCAGACATCATCATCATCATATAGTTTATTATTTTAATTACATTTTTTTAATAAAGCCAGTAACAGACAGGCACATATCATTCATTATTTAATGTAAACTCTGTCTATGTTAGATTAGTTTTCTTAATCTTTGTAATTTTTTATAGTAGTCATTATGTAATAATAAAACGTAGACACTAAACTGCTATTTCTCTCATCATATTCAAGTAATCCAAAGTTTATGTCCTACCTAATCATATTTCGGACTCTCGATTTGATCTAATCTTCCCATTAATTACATTCTTGACAGCATCTCTCTCTAATCTGATCGATGATATAAAAAAATTTCCGCTGCGCTTCATTCATTAATTTTTAGACTAGGAAGCGACAGCGTGATGAGATGGATACAAATCCAAATTACTAGAAAAAAATTGTAATATTAAAGATCTATCTTGATTATGATTTCAATCTCGATGTCATGATATATTTGGCTTATAGCGATTTTATCTCCAGAGACTTAAATGCTTAAAAAAAAAAAAAATCACGAAGAAAATAGGGAAAAAACGTGCGTTGAAGCACCCATCATACAAATTTCACTTACCACTCACTTTTTCCGAAAACAACACATAGAACCTTTTTAGAATTATGTCTAATTTACTTTCCTCCCTTAATTTCAATAATGATCCTCCTAAAATTTATGGGAATTAAATAATTTGGAACAGCTTATATACAAATCGATTCCAAATAAAATTGTCAGAGATGTAAAGATGTATTTTTAGTATTCCGATTTGAACCAAAAACTTGCTGTATTTCCTCTAGACTACTCTTAGCTTAAGTTTAAAATTTCGTTTCTCTGCTATTATTGTTGCTAAGATCTATTTTTAACCGACTTCGAAAAAAGGATGAGGTTATTGGTTATCCGATTTGAACCAAAAACTTGCTGTATTTCTTCTAAACTTCAAGTTCAGCTCAAGTTTCAAATTTCGTTGCTCTGCTATTATTGTTACTAAAAATAAAGAGGGTATGGACATAAAGATACGAACATTGTTATACTTATCTCAACTTACAGGATTGTAATTGTCCACATTCTCAAGAAAATGATTATAATATTTCTTAGCTATTATCATTATTTTTCAATGAAGAGAGAAAAGAGAGATTCTAAATAATTAAACTATTATTTATTTAATTACAGATTCCGGATGTTCAACTCTCCAGTGTGCGAATTCATTATTTATCAGAGGAATTTAAAATTAGGTAAATATAAATTAATTTATTAATATTAATTTTTTTATAAATAAAAAAAATAAAGATTCTATCTTCTGCATATTACAATTTTTAAATAATTGATAGTATAGTTTCGGTGGCCTTGTCTTTATCTTCAATCTTGCCTTGACTGCTTGTCCCCCTGTGAAGCTTGAGGATTTAAAAATCGGTAATAATTCTTGAAATTAACTTAATACAATTCAGATAAAAATTATTTTAGCTGAATTAAAATAATTAGTTTGAATGATAGAATCTTGATATCTAATTTTCATTTGACAGTTTTTTTTCATTAAAATTTTAGCTACATAATTATATAATCTATAATAAATCTTCATAATCAATTAATAATTTATTTTAATTTAAAACATAAAATTGTTTCAATTTCTAATTTAAATTCATTTTCTACTTCTGAATGAATAGGTATAATACAATATATATTAATTTAAAATTATTTATTTATATTATATTGTACTTATGATTCACAAGGTTGTATTATATATTATATGCAACAAAAAATATAATCAATTATAGTAGGTATGTCTTTAAACCTCGAGAATAGCTCTCGAACAACCTCCGGTTTATTTTCAAAAAAATATTTATTCATGATGAAACTACAATAAATTATCGAAACGTTGCATTTGGTAGTATTTATATTGTAATTATTTGTTTCAATAAATAATTATAAATTAATCATGTGTGATTTAAATAAAAATTCAAACTATAATCAAATTAATCACAAAAATAAAAGCTTCAACAGCTTCATTACTAATAAACAATTGGTAGTATGATTTAACACGGAGTTTAAGTGTTTCCTTTTTTTCCTCTGATTAATTATATCTAATACTGATTATGGAAATGAACAATAATAATAATATTTACAGTTCACTTATTATTTTATTAGAGGAATAATTCAATAAAAAATCCTTAACAGTTTTTTAAACAAATAAATAAATAAAATAAAAATAATAAAAAATAAATTGGCAAACAAAAAATCCTGAATGTTTAATTTATAAATATATAACTATATATAATTATATTAATATATAGAGATATATAATATAGAGAATAGAGATGTTTTATTTGTAAAATTTGACAATATAACAACTGTCATTGAATATTAGTTGCTTTTTCTCCCACATGTTCACCTTGCTGCGCCACGGGTACTGTCTGACAATGGCTTTTATATATATAGATTATAAATATATAACTATATATAATTATATTAATATATAGAGATATATAATATAGAGAATAGAGATGTTTTATTTGTAAAATTTGACAATATAACAACTGTCATTGAATATTAGTTGCTTTTTCTCCCACATGTTCACCTTGCTGCGCCACGGGTACTGTCTGACAATGGCTTTTATATATATAGATTATAAATATATAACTATATATAATTATATTAATATATAGAGATATATAATATAGAGAATAGAGATGTTTTATTTGTAAAATTTGACAATATAACAACTGTCATTGAATATTAGTTGCTTTTTAACCGACTTCAAAAAAGGAGGAGGTTCTCTATTCGATTGAATTTTTTTTTTTTTTTTTTTTTGTGCCTATGTTACCTCATATCTCCGCCAATTGTCAACCGATTTTGAAATTTTTTTTTGCATTGGGTCCAGTCTAGCTTCCGATTGGTCCCATTTTTTTTCGATTTTTTTTCATAGGTATTAGACCTTTTTTATTAGGTTTGTTTAGACCTAACCTCTTTGTTTATGAACCGATTTCGATGGTTCTTTTTTTATCGAAAGGGGTGTCTTAGGGATGGTGTCATATTAATTTGGTCAAGTTCTGACGATATAATCACTATTAATAATATCACTAAAAAGAAAAAATAAAAATTTTTAAGAAAAAATAAAAACCGACTTCAAAAAATTAAATGCAACAAATATAAAAATACACTAAAAGGTATAAAATAATTATTATCTTATTTAGTTACAACTAAACGACGAAATATTAACACGAAATTACTTTTTGAAGTCGGTGCCAAACATATACCTTTTATGAATCGCACTCGACGGATCTTACTTAGTACGTTTGGCGGGTACGCTCGCTTATAGGTATAGTTTGTTTGGCACCGACTTTAAAAAGTAATTTCGTGTTAATATTTCGTCGTTTAGTTGTAACTAAATAAGATAATAATTATTTTATACCTTTTAGTGTATTTTTATATTTGTTGCATTTAATTTTTGAAGTCGGTTTTTATTTTTTTCTTAAAAATTTTTTCTCCCACATGTTCACCTTGCTGCGCCACGGGTACTGTCTGACAATGGCTTTTATATATATAGATAGTTCATGAAATGAGAGGGAAATCAAACGCACTTATTAGTGTTTTTTTTTTATGATTTCGGGTCCTTTGGGGAGATGATCCAAAGTTCTCATTTCCGGGGCAACTCGAATCATCGAATAAATATTTATATATTAGATTCCTATGGGACTCTTAAAGTAAAAATTTTACTTGTAATTGCTCCTTTTTATTATTATAATATTCTAGCCCTGAAGGTAAAATCATTCAAAATTCGACTTATTTTATAAATAATCGAGTAATTAGATCAGTCAAACTCAATGTAATAACAATTAGTCTTATTAAAGATCAACCGATATATCATTTATGAATCCAATCCCGCTGTCATGATACATTTGTTCTAGTGCCATTTTATCTCCAGGGACTTGAATGCACGGTATGTCAAGCAGCGAGATTGTTGTTGCATTTGAAACAATAAATAAAATATTAAATTATGCCCTTTGGGTGACATATGTATCTATACACACGCATATATATAAATATATATTCAATTTTGTTTTGCATACGATTATTTGTGAGTAGCTCACGATTTCAAACGAATGTTTATATAAATTTTAAATTAGCATGATGTCAGAATGTAACCTTTGGGGCCTCTTTATTCTATTATAAGATTAATAAGTGATTTATAATACTGAAATTGAATTATCTTTGTTTTAATAATATTCAGGACCAGTCAAATAAATTAAACGCGTGTATAAAAAAATAACATAATCACGTCGAGTTATTCCCCCGTGTTAATTCATTAAGGAGTTATATCTACTTACCTAGGTACTGAAACTTAATTACTGGAGGATTTTTTATGTTTTTAATATTTTCTTTAAGAACAGGTTTTAATAGATATTAAACTATGGCTTCATAGATCAATTAAACTTTATTGATTCTTTCTTTTGCATCCGCACACGTTTGATGTCCCTAGTGAAAGGAGCCACGTACTAATGTAATTCTCGTAAAGGGTTATGTTACAAAAAGAATAAAAATATGTGACTTGATAGTCTTTGAAGAGTTTTTATTATTTTCACTCGTTACAATTTACATTCTTGGAGATATGTTTAAAAAATAATATAGAGATGACTAATAATTTAATAAACTGTTGTGTACACTATACGACTTTTACATACCACTTGTACTTCTTTGAAATCATCTTACTATTGTTATGAGTGATGCTCTATAAGAAATTATAAATAAATAATAATAAAAATTAAAGGAGACAATAAAATAGTGTGTCTTCTGCTAGAAAAATAAATTATTAATTTATTTATAAAGAGACTTCCTGTGAATCAATTGTAATAGACTGATGAAGAGGACAAAGCGCTCGAAACTATGGTCTGTTTATAAATAAATTAAAAATTTATTTTTCCATCAGAAAATACACTATTTTTAACCGACTTCAAAAAAGGAGGAGGTTCTCTATTCGATTGAATTTTTTTTTTTTTTTTTTTTGTGCCTATGTTACCTCATATCTCCGCCAATTGTCAACCGATTTTGAAAATTTTTTTGCATTGGGTCCAGTCTAGCTTCCGATTGGTCCCATTTTTTTTCGATTTTTTTTCATAGGTATTAGACCTTTATTATTAGGTTTGTTTAGACCTAACCTCTTTGTTTATGAACCGATTTCGATGGTTCTTTTTTTATCCGAAAGGGGGTGTCTTAGGGATGGTGTCATATTAATTTGGTCACGTTCTGATGATATAATCACTATTAATAACATCACTAAAAAGAGAAAAATAAAAAATTTTAAGAAAAAAATAAAAACCGACTTCAAAAAATTAAATGCAACAAATATAAAAATACACTAAAAGGTATAAAATAATTATTATCTTATTTAGTTACAACTAAACGACGAAATATTAACACGAAATTACTTTTTGAAGTTGGTGCCAAACATATACCTTTTATGAATCGCACTCGACGGATCTTACTTAGTACGTTTGGCGGGTACGCTCGCTTATAGGTATAGTTTGTTTGGCACCGACTTTAAAAAGTAATTTCGTGTTAATATTTCGTCGTTTAGTTGTAACTAAATAAGATAATAATTATTTTATACCTTTTAGTGTATTTTTATATTTGTTGCATTTAATTTTTTGAAGTCGGTTTTTATTTTTTTCTTAAAATTTTTATTGTCTCCTTTAATTTATAAAAATTCTGCTACTCTCGGCAAAAAGAAACTTTCAATTTAATAATAAAAATAAATAAACTCTTCTTACCAATATTTATCTTTCAAATTGGTCCATAAGAAATCAAAAACGAAAAAGTATCTGGGTCTAGAACTTACAATTGGTGAGAAATAGGCGGTTAAAGTGTTTTTTCACACGTCTAATCTACTTTATTTATTTATTTATTTAAGCCTTTAAAAGATACATAATTTGTGTATAAGTTATAGGTACTGATTACATTTTTTTTATATATATATATATAAGTATTTACAATAATATAAATAATATAACTTAAGTTGTACCAGGCCCAGTTTGGGCATAGGCCTCTCCTAATTTCTTCCATTCTGTTCTTCTTTTGGCGATTCTAGTCCACTCATTTCCCGCTATTTTCTTGAACTCGTCGTTCCACCTTTTGAATTGTCTTCCTCTTTTCCTTTTTCGCTCTATAGGCCACCATTCCGTTAGTATTTTGGTCCATCTTTCATCTTTGAGTCTTATTATATGGACTGCCCAGTTCCATTTTAGTTTTAAAATTGTATTTTTAATATTTTTTATCTGCGTTTTTTTGTAAATGTATTCATTTTTTATTTTGTCTTTTCTTTTTATGTTTAAGATCTAAGTCTAATCTACTACCCACCCTTAATCTCGATTGGAATAAATTTATTTGGGAATAAATATACAATTTAATAAGGTCACACATCTAATCAAGTGCATCGTTAATTTCATTCCAAATAAAATTTATACTCATTAATAAGTGATGAGATACTAAGTAGAACTTTTTGAAATAACCCACATTATAGACTCTTCAATATATACTACGTCGTAAATGATTTTATGATTGTCTATATTAGTGTTTTAATAAATCTATTAAACAGTGGATAATACGGTTTATTTCAAAAATTAATAATAAACTATTCAACAATTCAACCACCAAAGCTTTTATTTATTTAATGTGATATTTGATACCAGATAGGTACACCGATTTAATAAAAAAAAAAAAATGGTAATAAAAAATAATTGCCAAATTTTTTTTGAAAAAATCATGAAAAACAAAAATATTTTAAGTACCTACAGGTTGTCTGATTTAAACTAAAATCTTGGTGTACTCTTTCTATTCCATATCTCGTTTAATAATCTTCAAATTTCGTTGCTCTACAACTTAATAGTGATTAAAAATAGTCAAATCATTGAGAATCGCAGAAGTAAATGTTCCAGTAGACCAGTGGCTTGACTTTGGATCGACTTTACTCTGGATCAAATCTCGCATTAGTCAAACAATTTTCATCCTTGTCAAAAATGCAAGGTGCCTCACTAAATTAAGGTGAACATTTGCCACAGGAAAATTACATTGGGGTAGATACCTACTCTCAATAGTAATCACGAGTATGACCCTTGAATAAAAAACGGCTTATAATTAATACTGAGCAATTCATTTGATGTGTACTAAGTCTGGCAGAATATTTTATCAAGAAAAAATTTAATTAAGGTCAAAAATCTAAGATTTTGATAGAATATTTTTACATTGCATATCAGAGGGGTTCGCCTCTCAGGAGTTGAACCCGAGTTCTAACACGCTTGCCGGGCTTGTTAGTTCGACCCCTGAGACAAAAATATACTCTGATGTGCAATATATTAAAGAGAAGCTAAGAATATTTTATGTTACTCTCCAGCCCACATGACACAACGAGGTTTTCAAGTTAAAATTATTTTTCAACTATTTCGCTGCTCTATAATATCCTTTCGAAAATACTTCCCGTGAGTGTAAAGTGAAGAGGGTATAGAACTTTTAATGAATGTATATTTAATTGATGCGGATTGGATCCCATAAATCCCTGTCAGGGTGTCGGGATTCCATTAACGGGCAGTAGAGTGGGGAGGGATTCCAATTGGGGGACGACTGGGGGTTCGAAGCCACACCCTCGTAATGTGTCGCAAGTGAATTGAATGAATGCCTGGCCGTCCCCTGTAAGATCTTGGCCTCGCTCTAGATAACCGTGTGCAGCAGCAGCAGGGGCGTAGCCCCCGGCTCCAGGGCCCCATGCATACATGCATAGCACGCCACTTAGATGTCTTTCTCGCTGTCACCTTCACAGGGATCTTAATCAACACAACATGAGGCTGTTTATTTATTGGGACTACCTGGGCAAACATCTCAGGAGAAAATAATAAGAAAATTCAACAAGTGAACGTCAAATCGCATACCGAGGGTAACATACCCTATAAATCCCAAAATACTTGAAATATCAAATTCCTTCTTAGTTGTCGTTGATAAAGAGGGAATGAATGAATTTGTGAATTTTTTCATAATTTTAAGTTAAGCTGTTTCTAAACGTAGAAAGGTACCAACATCAACTAAAAACGGGCACTTTGGTGTAGGGATGTTGCGGGGGTGCGTTTACGGAACCGGAGTCGGAACCGAAGATTTTAAATTTGATTTATCGGAGCCGGAGTCGGATTCAAAATAGAAGAGAGATGCATTTAACTAACTGTTAAGGGCAGGCCTAATGAAATAATAGAAATATAATTCAGTACTCAATCTCTTTAATCAGTAAAATAAAAATAATAATACACATACATAAGTGAGATGCAACAATAGAAAAATATGCTGGCGTGAGGGGAATCTTTCAATCTTCGTTACAACCTCCGATTTAAAGTTATCGGAGCCGAAATCGGAGTAGGAGGTGTAAAATCAATCGGAAGTTCCGACTCTTCGGAGTCGGAGTCGAAGCTCCGTAACATCCCACTTTGAAGCTCTTTCACAGCGACAGTTTAAATAAATAAATAAAATAATAATAATAATAATCTACTTAAAGAAAACTTCTCAGCAATACCTCACATCCCTTTTCTATTTTTGACTCCACGAAAAATTCAACCGTCCCCAAAAATCCCATAAAATGTTAATACGGAATAAATGATTTGCAAAGAAACTTCTGAATTTCAAGTTTTTACACTATTTATTTTACCAAATGCTCTTTCAAACGGATAGAGAGACAGATATTATAGCCATACTAAACCCGTTTTACTTTTTAATAAGAACAAGAATAGACAAGGGGATTGGCAATAAAAACTGATAAATTGATTGAAAAAATGAAAACTTACCAAGACTAAATTTTTAGGAATTGGCACTTTTTTAGTCAGCGTGGATTTGAGCAAGAAATGTGAAATTTAACAAAGAGTTGAGGATTGTTAATATAAACTTTTGTGTTAATAAATTGCAACTCACTAATTACACCTGTTCAAAGGCTCACCCTAGATAAAAGATTCGAGTGTTTTCAAATTATTTGCAATTTTTCTACCTGGAAGTTAATAAATCTAATTATATCTTATATAATTGTAATATCATTATTTTGGCAGTAGAATCTTGTTGAAATACAAATACCTACAAACTTTTTGACACACAACAAACCTATAATGATTCAATTTTTTTCTTGATATATTCACTTTTCTCTAGAAATCTAAGCAGAATTTTTTAGGTGTCCGTTTAAAAGATTTTATTTTACCTTAAATTTTTAATAAAGCCTAGCTTAAGCCAATGCTGTAACTGTTTGTTTATTTTATTGATCCAAAATTTATCAAAAACCAACCACTTATTAAAACACACCAAAATACCAAAGATATCACTCTCCATCTTTTTGTCCTTAATTTAAGAGAATTAGTTAAATATACCACACCCGCGTCTGGCTGGAATTTTTTCATAATTTTGTATTCTGTGATTTCGAAATGCCGTTATGTACACAAGACGTGTAAAAATTCGTAATTTTGACCTCTTACTTTATATTTATTTTAAGATAAATTAAATTAAAAAAATCATCTTATTTTTAATTAACCCTTTAACTGCGGGTATTTTTGTAGAACCAAACGCTCTAAACCTAAAAAATAAATAGTTTATGTATTACAAAAATTAGCTTGTGTGTATATACCACACCAGCAGTTAAAGAATTAATAAGTAAGATATTACACAGGATACCCGATACCCCATGATAAGAAATATTTTTTTCATTTTCGACTTTACGAAAATTCCACCCTCCCAAAAAATCATCAAATTAAAATTGTAATAGTATTTTTGATTTTATGATAAATAACTACATATAATTTGTAATATTTAATTATCTCTCCCACTTCCATTATGAGCTACAATACTCTATCAAACGGGTGGATAAACTACCATTTCGACACTAAAAGAGTCCCGTTTTACATTTAAAAAAATAGCGTGTAAATTGTTTATTTACATGTTATATTTTAACAGCCTCCGTATCTGAAAAAATTCTAGATATGATCTTGATTTAGACATAGCCATTGTCAAATAAACGCGAATAACGCAACACTCCCTTACGCAAAGATCAATTTTGATTCAATATTTTCATACTACAACAAAAAATAAATAGATAGTAAATTAACAATCTTATCCGTAATTCCTATAATCATAAAAAAATAAATCCCGTAATCTTTGATGAAAACGTGATAATAATGAAGTCCAGATTAACTCTCAGCATGGCGTGAAGGGATTTCTTAATGCGATACTAAATGGATGATAAAAAGAGAAAACTTCGCAATGGCCATCCATTCCATTCGATAATTCATTTCACGGATTCGATTTAAATTTTTTTTTTTTTTTGTATTTGAAAAAAATAAAAATGAAAGAAGAATAAAGTCTGGATAACGAGAGTTGAAATTCTTCGTATATGAGGTCAAATGGAATTCCAGAAGAAAAAAGAGGCGCACTCGTGAAATGTCAATCTAGTGCAAATACCTACAATCAACCGGATTTTTAATCAATTAATTAACCAGTCAAAACGAAATGATAAAAACTCGAGGAGACCCTGAAAGGATTCAGCTCTCGTGATTAAGTTTCATACTATACCGGGGGCATTTAACCACTTAACGATATCTGATACTCAGACTGGACACAACGCATCACTTGATGTATTTAAAATACAAAATATTTTTCAAAGTGTATTTGAAATATAATACAGAAAAATTATAACTATTTATTGAACACAACAATAAATAATACAATATAGGTTAACTATGACGGGAGACACTGCAGTGGCAGGAAGGAAGTTCTAGTCTCTAGAGGTCATAGGGATAAACGATTTGTCGAAAGAGATTGATTTTTATCCAATTTGACAGTGAAGGGGTGTTGAACGTTCAAAAACTGCGTGTTTCTTACAAATAGGGCTTTAGGAGGGATTTTTTATTTCAATTAAGCCTTATATAGGGTAAAAAGTTGATTAGGCGTAAAATAGTGTCTGGATTTGAAGAGAAAACCAAGCTTGCAGTATAGTAGTAAGCTATTATTTATTGCTGTGTTCAATAAATAGGTAGTTATATTTATTTACGTGTGATTTTAATAAAAATTTAACTATCAATAAATTCAATCACTCAATTACTCAAAAAATGCATTTGAAATACCTACACATAATACTTTAATTGAGAAATATTCGATTATATTAAAAAATGTTTAGTTAGGGAATCTTCTATTAGTATTTAGGATTGTATTCAAAAGTAAAAGGGAACCGTTTTAGTGTCGATACCACGTCTGTCTGTCAAACCCCTAGGTAGTAAACAAAATAAGTAATTGCATTTCAGTAGTTATATCCAATCATTTGGGCAGTCGGATAACTGTGTGCCTAGTATCACTGCTTTGGCTTCGTTACTTTGATGACGATTTTGGAGCAAGTTCGAGCATAAATTGCGGAAGAATAAATTTTAACATGCTAAAAGTACTAACCCATGAGAAAATTATCATACTACATATCCACTGACTAAATGGACTATCATATTCGAGATGTTAAACATAAAAAAAAATATAAGCATTTTCCCTTAAATCAAAAATAGTATTAAAATTTGAATTCGATGAATATTTTAGGAATGTCGAAAAGAAAATAAATGTTTTTTTTATCATGGTGTGTGAGGCATCCTTGTAATTAGAATTAAGCTAATTCACTTTAAAATGACAGCGTGGGAGGGGTTCAAAATTTTTAAGGTGATTTTTGTACCTGTCGGATTAATTTAACATTATGAAAAAATTCCACAAATTTCCTAATTTTCTCTTTATCAACGAAAGAAAAAAAAGGTATTTCATATCTCGATTATTTTGGAACTTTATTTATTTTATTATTATTATTATTTATTTATCCATTTATACAGCCAATCTGCTCCAAAGGGCAATAAGCACATTTATTTGGTACATAATGCCAAGAAATTTTTATAACTTAAATCAAAATGTTCCAATGAACTTTTCATTTTCTCTGAATACCTACATACTATTTATTATACAATAAAAAGCAAATATAAGGCTTGAAATATTTACAATATTTACAGAGGTATAATGTCTGGCAGGATCAAGTGAAGCGTCGAGGTAGTTCATTAGGTCTGTTTCTCTTTAGTCTTTTTGGGATTGTTGTTGTCATTAAGTGATTTGCGTAGTTGTTTTGGTGGTCATTTAATTAATTTTTGAACTTATAAGATATGGAACCTTTCATATGAGGTCTGAATCGTACTTAGCAGGCTTATTTTGCTCTTTTCTGAATTACATTCAAGGAGGCAAAGAACGCAGATGCGAGCCGTATTTGAGACAGGGAAGAATTTGAGCTAAAATGGGTGTATAATTGCATCTGGACCTGAAGAGAAAGGCATTCTGCAGAATCTAGAATTCCATGAGAGGTCGAACTTTCGAGTGATTACTATATCATTTCATTAATGATAAAGGTGTTTGATTAGAGCTATATAAATATTTCTTCCTATTTTCTTAATATAATTTAAAATTGATGAATGAATGAAGAGAGAAAAAATCTATATTCTCGTTATAATCGATCAGATTTAAGATGATGCTGTCAAGTATGTAATTAATGTTGAGATTCTAGTAGATAGAATCTGCGATGAGCTATAAATACAATTAGATGATACATAAGCTTCGAGGGCATTTGAATCTGGACGAACCGATACATATATGGCATTCGAATGAGAGGGGGCGGCAATAGAAAAAAATAATACAGGGGCTATAAAATCGTCCTAGTTTAGTCAAAGCATCATATATGATACAATTGGTAATTTATTATCAGGACTTGATCGGATTTTTTTCCTGGATTCATAACAACCAACGGAATAATGATTTTTTCCTTTGAGGTTTTTGTTAGATTAATTAAACAATGTCAAAATGTATAGATTAGACAAAGAAATCGGTTTATGATAATTTTTAAATATTGTTAAATTGGAGGAAAGAGCCTTATTTAACTCACGGTTCGAAAGCTGAAACTTGGCATTAAGGTATAGCTTATTAATTCAAACTTGTATGACAATTTCAGCTCATTAGCTTTAATGCATTTTTTACTTTACCATACAGTGGTATGGTCAAGTATTGTAATCGTGCATGAAAAAAGTGGTTTTTTCCTTCTTTTTTTCAAAATATCTAAAAAACGGCTAAAACTATTTTGATTAAAAAAATTGAGCGAAACCATGGCATTTTGGTCTACGAAAAAGCTCTAATAAATTAACATCGAAAAAATTATATTTTTTGAGATAATAACTGTTTTGTAAAATGTCTGTTAGTCTGTTATTCTATTAGTCTGTGCGTTACCAAATTTTTGTGGACGAGCTAGCTCAAAAACTAGTGTGATATATCAAAACCAAATTTCACACGTAGTTTTGGCGCATTGAGATTAACAGCTAATTAGATTTGGGTGCATATCGACTTAAAATTAAGGGGGGGAAGAAGGGGTTAAAATTTAAAATTATAATATTTTCATAGGTACTAAAAATACAAGAAAAATGAAATATACATAATATAAAATGAACCTATAATAACGAAACGATTTTTTTCTGCCGCCAAAATTATGGGGGCGGGGGGGACAAAAAATGAAAATATAGGCCCTTGAACCAAACTCAACCAGAAGTGTATGGTAAAGTCAAGTGGATGGTCACATCAGAACGTGTCAATTTATTTAATACAAATTTTGATTTCGGAAAAAATAGAATAGGTACCTACATATAATTTGTAAATTTCAAGTTGGTATATTATTTAGTTTGCGAGCTACAATAGTATAGACGGATGGCTAGATAAACAGATATTGTATACTAGTAGACTCTATAATAGAGTTTCTTTGAACGGAAAACTAAAAGGGTATTGCTTAAAAAAAATTTCATAATTTCCTCCATTTAATATTAATAATAATTCAAATCTTGGTAATTGAATGGCTGGGAAAATGTATTAAAACTTAAAAGAAAATATGTATAGTATTTCTAATCTTTTGGTTTTTCAATAATTATTTCAATTTCATTTATTCTATTGATGGCAAGTGAGTGAATTGGGAGCCACTTGAAAGGAAGGCTGTTTTCTTACGGAGCACACATCTTCTACTCCTAATGGAAATAAGATCCTATTAGAGCAAAAGAGAGATGGATGTTTGGTCTTGAATAAATTATAACAGCCGACAGACAGCTGAATGGAATCGGATCGAGAATGTGTGGGCCTCAGAAGAAGAAGAAAGAATGGAGAAAGATGTAGGCTGGGGATATCAAACGTCGAATCAAAGGATTGTCTCCCTGTCACACCGAGGTCTCCCGGGACGCTCTTTAAGGAAATCATTTTCTCCTTAGAAACGGGCAACCATTTCAAAAACATTTTTATGAAATATAATTCACACGCTATAGAATTATACATTCACTTGTTCTTTATATATCAGGTGCGAAAACATCGGGGAATTTACATTACTCACCTCTTCACCTCTAATTAATTGCAACACCTATTTTCACGTTTCAAGGATCCACCTTTTGACCACAGTGGTTGCAGCTTTTAGGTACAACATCTTCTTTAATCAAAATAAGCTGACGTGTTCTGATGTGGCCATCCACTTGACTTTACCATACAACCTGGCCCCTCACTTATATTTAATATTTAATAAAATTATTTATAATCATCTAGGGGAGGGGGGTTAGTTTTTCCATTTTTAGACTCCTGGGGGCCCACTGATTATGTACACAAAATTTGGTTCAATTTGGTACAAGAGCCTATATTTTCATTTTTTGACTATACACCCCCTCCCCCTTCTAGGCAGTTAGTTTGTGCATTTTTAGACTTCTGGGGTCCTACTGATTATGTATACAAAATTTGGTTGAGTTAGGTACAAGAGTGGCAGTCGGGTTGGCTCAGTCGGCTAACGCACTGGCCTCGCTTCGGCATCGATCGATTATGACGATGTTGGAGTGGGAGGCCGGGGTTCGATCCTGGCTGGCAAATAAAAATTTCTAACGGCTAAAAACTCGGCTCCCTCACTAACCCTACTAACACTTTACTTAAGTGCTGTCTAAATGGGCTTTGTTCCCGGTGACATTAAATAAATTAAAAAAAAAAGTTACAAGAGCCAAGATTTTCATTTTTTGACCCTACACCCCCCTCCACTTTGGGCGGTTAGTTTTTGCGTTTTTAGACTTCTGATGTCCCATTGATTATCTATACGAAATTTGGTTTAGTTTGCTCAAATAGCCTAGATTTTCAATTTTTAACCCCTCTCCAAAACCCTTAATTTTGGGTCGATATGCACCAAAATCTAATCAGCTCTTAATATCAATGGACCAAAACTACGTGTGAAATTTGGTTTCGATATTCATACTAGTTTTTGAGCTAGCTCGTACACAATTTTAGTAACGGACAGACTAACGGACAGACTAACAGACATTTTGAGAAAACAATTATTATCTCGAAAATTATAATTTTTTCGATGTTCACTTATTAGAGTTTTTTATAGAGCGAAATGCCATGGTTTCGCCCAATTTTTTTAATCAATGTACTTTCAGGCATTTTTTAGATATTTTGAAAAAAAGAAGGGAAAACCCCACTTTTTTATGCACGATTATAATACTTGACCATACCCTTCATGGTAAGGAAAAACTTAGGGATTGTGTTGGCTGATAGTGAAACATTTTATTAAATTATAGTGAGTTTGAAGTTGGTGGTATTTCAGAATAAGGAAAAATTAATAAAAATAAATGGACTTAAAACATATACAGTTTTTACTTAACCATACAGCATATGGTCAAGTATTGTAATCGTGTATGGAAAAAGTGTGTTTTTTTCTTCGTTTTTTTGAAATATCTCAAAAACGTCTGAAACTATGTATTTTGATCAAAAAAATTGGGCTAAACCATGGAATTTCAATCTACAAAAAGTCCTTAATAAGTGATCATCGAAAAAATTATATTTTTCGAGATAATAACTGTTTTTTCAAAATTTCTATAAGTATGTTAGTGCGTTACCCACTAGCTCCAAAACTAGAGTGAATATCAAAACGAAATTTCAAATGTAGTTTTGGTGCATTGAGATTAAGAGCTGATTTGATTTTGGTTGAAATCAAGCCCAAAATCAAGGAGGAGTGGGTAAGAATGAAAATTATAAGATTTTCAAACTAAAAAAAAAAACAAAAAAAAAATGAAATATACTATAAAATAAACCTATAATAAAAAAGAGACTTTATTTTCTTCTGGGGCAAAATTGGAGGGTTCAAAAAAATAATACTATCAATATAAGTTGTAGACCCTTTAATCGATTTGTACGAAATTTTGCATATGTACCCTAAATAAGCTTATTAAAATGACTCACTATGTGAAATTGATAGTGATAAAAAAAAGGGGGGGGGGGGGTTAATAACATTTCAAACAAAAATCGAAGAAAGCTGAAATTTCTAATAAAATAGTCTCATAATTAAAAGGAGATATTATTAATTATGCTAATTGGCCCAACATTAAGAGGTGTGAGGGGTACTTTCGTAAATAATTATAAGTTATTTTAATTCAATATTAAATATATAAGAGGACTCAGGTGTCTGGCAAAGCCATATGGATGGCCAGATCAGTTTATTTTTATTTAAACAATTTGGTTGAGAATCTTCTCCCGTATCTCACTTTTACGTCGTGTGTTAAATATTATTAGTCTAGTCAATTATAATACAATTATTTAGTTTAAAAAATTTACTCAAAGAGATTTTGATACACAAAAAATATATGCCTAGTCAAATAGATAACATAATACTTCAAACTATTTGCTTATAAAGAACTTAGGGAAATCAATTTTGTCTGGTTACATAGTTTTGCCTAGGGCTGCATCTTCTTGATGTAACACTTACTTGCATCTTTATCATTAAAAAAAACTTTGAGTTTACCCAATCAATTTAAATGGAGTTCTATTGTTTTTAAGGGACTACACTTTTTTTGGGATACTTCATGATCCCAGATTACCTTCTCCTATCACTTTTCTCTTTCTTTAATTAGGTATGTACCAAGATGATGAGAAAAATAAAGAATTGGATCGATATTAAAAGCACATTATTATTTTTTAGATTAGAAAAAAAGATCAGGTTTGATGATTAATTAGAAAAATTCTCGGTTGTTATTCTCCTTCTGGCTCTAATAAATTAGAATCTGCTTGCGAATGGCTACCATTTTATCGTCCTGCTTGCTGCTACACAACATAACAAAAAACAAACAAAAAAAAATAAATAAAAGAACACAAGCTCAGCGCTTAAATGATTTATCAAAATATAATCAAGTATAGTATAATACATAATCTGAGGGGCATAACGAGATGAGCCGAGCACAAGCCGAGATTGAAACTGGCCAGGAGGCGATTAAAATCAAAATATCATCATCATCATCATCATCAAAGTTCTCAATCACCGGAGCCGAAATTGAAAGCGTCGCTTTTTGTAAACAACGATCTCCTTCATCAGAAATATGTTCCTTGATCTCGATTCATCAAAAAATCCGTTTGCAACTGTGCCTGAATAATTTCGGTACATGAAACAGGATAATTTTTCATAAATAGAAGCTGCTATTTAGGAAAGGTATAAGAATGAAGAAATGATTCATGAAACTTGGGCTCGCCATTGACCTGCACATCGTTATCTTTTACGGGTATTCTCCCCTAAGAATGGTTTGATGAAACTATCAAGCGGGCTGTAAATAAACACAAAAGTATCCTAGGATAGTCAACTATCTAATAACTAGTTAATTATCTTGTTTGATCATCGGAGGGTAAACAATATACAGTTTTGGTCATACATGAAATAAATTTTTATATTAAAGCGCTGAAACTGAAGATATAAATAAATTTTCGCCTCTGCTTGTCATTTTTACTCAATAAATGTATTAAATCTTCCTTAAAGCTGATATTTTTGAAAATATACTATATATAAATTTTGTTAATAAACACAAAAGTATCCTAGGATAGTCAACTATCTAATAACTAGTTAATTATCTTGTTTGATCATCGGAGGGTAAACAATATACAGTTTTGGTCATACATGAAATAAATTTTATATTAAAGCGCTGAAACTGAAGATATAAATAAATTTTCGCCTCTGCTTGTCATTTTTACTCAATAAATGTATTAAATCTTCCTTAAAGCTGATATTTTTGAAAATATACTATATATAAATTTTGTTAATCTATAGCGAGAGAGAGGAATACAATCATTTTACATACATATCCCATCATAGAATTATTTGATCGTTAGTATCTGAATTATTTTCTCTGATGATTGCAAATACATACCGCATTTCTAATTATTTATTTGTTATTCATTTATAAAAGATTTTCCTCGTTGCTTTAAATGCACTGAGCCATATGAATAATGAAAGAACGAGTTTAATTGAATTCACATGTAGCAAAGTATATTTTATAAAAGATTAAAACATGTTTTCATAAGAACGAAACAAACTTCGTTAAAAGTCAACTATTCATTATTTGTTTTTGAACAATGGACCTTATTATACTAAATGTATAATCATATATAAGAAAAACCATAAAAATCTTCTTTTTTCGATTTAAGTTCTTTATTCTGAGAAGTATACTCTCACTCGTGTATTCCAGCAGGGGAATATAGACAAAGATTTTTTTTTGTCTTTGATAAGCATCATCAGATTTTTAGAGTTTTTCTGATTGAAGTTTATTTACACTAAATCTTATCATTTTCTCCACAAAGTTGGTGCAAATCGAGGGGTGAACCGCAACCTAATATTGTGTACACCTACTTCCACTTGCATTTTCATTTTTTAACTAGAAGTCAATAGATGAAGGGGCATTATCTAATCAATTCCAAAATAATTCCAAAGAAGTGTACACCTAATTTCAATCGCGGTTCACCCCTAGGTGCGAATGCAATGTCACTAGTTTATGATTAGGACCTTTAAAATTTGAAAAAGAAAGGTACCATAATCGCTGTGCTTACATTTTTTGCTCCTCAGAGATTCTCTTGATACCAACAAAATTATGTTTATATCTCTAAATTTCTTAGATTATTATACTTGTATAGCAAATAATCTTTGGTGACCTTTGACCTCGCAGACAAGTCTACTTCATTCTGGTCGGATGTTTACAAAATTTTCCAAAATTTAATATCCTGTATATTAGGGCGGCCCTTATTTTGGGTATTTTCGAATTTTTATGGTGACAAGGGGCTCATATGGTTCGAAATAAATAAAAAAATATCCCCCAAGTTTCAAGTCTCTCTATCACAATTATAACATGTACCTACCCCCAACGATGTAAGTTTCTCATCTAAATAACATGGAGTTTTTGCCATTGAACGATAATTTTTTTATTCCGGCCAAAGTTATGGTTCAAAAAGTTTGAAACTCTGTAGACTTTATCCTTATAATAGTAGCTATCCTCGAATTTTTACAGATTTTTAGCTATTATAATTTTGGAGTCTTAACTTAGTAACACATAGATATAGCAGTATTTTATCTGCAATAACTCCAAAATTATAATCGCTAAAATCTGTACAATTTGATGGATAGGTAGTATCATAAGGATAAAGTCTACAAATTCCAAAACTTTTTGAACCATTACTTGGCCGGAATAAAAAATTTATCTTTCAATGGTAAAAAAAACCCGTGTATGTTGTATGAGAACCTTACATCGCTGGAGGTACATGTTATAATTGAATAAGACTTGAAACTGAGGGGTATTTTTTTATTTATTTCGAACCATATGAGCCCTTGTCACGTACAAATTTGAAAATTCCCAGAATAAGGACCACTACTGTATATCCATCACATTTTTGGTCGGTCTCGAGAACATCTTTGAGATTCTCCAAAGACCCTGTTAAACATAGGTGGTCTGTTCATTTTTAAACTTCATGTTTTAATTTATAAAACATTACCTGTCCTTTGACAAATTTCACTCCATTCTTGGTTTGTTCTCACATTGGCCATGTATTTAACGAAGGACGATCTCCGTTTTTATCATGCTAGAAAATGCTGAAAACTAACAAATTTTAACTTGATTCGCTCTCTAGTATACCTATTCTTAGCCATTTAGCTATTGATATTTAACTTTACCTCAAAGAATTGAATTAATCGACTTGTGATATAATTATTCCTATGAACTACATTATATGTTTATTTGCATCTAGCAGAGGAAAACCTCATTGATTTATCTTTATGAATACAAGTTATATAATCCATCTGACATGTCAAATTGAAATACTAGCTACTATTCCTAACACTTAATTAGATGTCATTTTTTACTCCCTAATAATGAAATCCGAATACAGCTATTTAACCATGGACCTAAAAAAGATTTAATAAATGAAACCATTTGCTAGGATTTGTACATAAATCTTCAAAAACAACCTCTGTGAAAATGGTTGAAAATAAAACGCAAAAAGCTCATCAAAAACCGAATGAATACTAAATTGCTGCCTCGTTTGTTTCGCCTCCGCATACACGAGATCCTCGTTGTATGCAATAGAATTTTCGCAACCCAGAAAGATTATTCGATCATAAAAGTGGCTTTGCACCTTCCACTCACTTTATTTATTTATTTATTTTTTATTGCGCTCTTTCACACAAAGCCAATTTATAGTCTCGATCATAAATATATACGTACAAATATTTAATTGTCTAGTCGTTTTAATGAAGGGCTCTTAAGAATACATTTGTATAACACTTTTCAACGAAACAGGTGTTCGAAATTGAAAAATTCCTAAAGATCAAGGAACATTATTAAAAGAGAGATCAATGAGGTTGTTCTCTGCTTGATGCAAATAAACATATAAGTACTTTACATACATTACTTTACATATATATATATATATAATAATAGATATATACCAAATAAAAATATATATTGTATATGTAGGTATATATAATTTATTTGTGACTATAGTTTCGAAAGTTTAACTTTTATCCCTTGTGTGTGGCTAGCTTACTATGACAACAAAACGAATTTTCTATACAATAAAATCGGGTAATTGACCCATGAGAAATAACTGTTAAAATATTTATAATTAAAAAGACTGATGATGAAGATCAAACCTTCAAAACTATAGTCTCAAACAAATCAATTATATATAACTGCCTATATATATTTTTTTATTTAGTATATATAGTATACTAAATACCGTATATATATTTATACATACCTGTATGTGTGTACATGTTTATTTGCATCAAGCTGAGGACAACCTCATTGATTTCACTGTTACTCTCGGCAAAAGAAAACATTTTCAATTAAACATTATTATGAATTAGAAAAAAAAGTAAATTTTTTTTCAAAACTAGGCATGAACTGTATTGTAAGATTTTGTTTGTGATTTGGAATTTTTTTTCAACAAATAGCTTAGGCTTGAAAGCTGAAACTTGGTATAAAAGAGTAATTTTTAAGAAACTACAAAAAATAATTATTTTCTTCTTCACAATCAAAAGCCCTGATTTAGTTGAGTTACCTTTTATTATATACCTATATACAAGTAGACAGAACTAGTATTAATGCAAAAAATAAACAAACGAAATTTTAATGATTTTTTGAAATTTAAATAACAATTCGTGCTTCGATATTATATTGATGGGCTCCAAGTTTCAAACTTACTGTATAATAATACAGAACGTGTCAGTTTGCTTCGCGGACGAATTAAACTGTCACATTGACTCATGATATTGATTATTGTATTAAAAATTTTCAACATATAACCTGATAATGTAAATTAAGCCTGCAAAATATTTCTATTGACAATAGAACCACAAATTTAGTTTTTAAACATTTCGAACAAACATAAATAACTCCCCTTGCAAAATGTTAATCGGTGTTTACAAAATAATGTATTATATTAAAAAAATATAATTTCTGATAAACACCGTAAATTATAAAAAAAATATTATAATCATTTTAGAAAAAAGAGTTAGACAAATTTTTAAAAAAGTGAATCTTTCAATGTGACGATTTGGACCAAAAACTTACTGTATACCTACTCCAGTTTACCGCTTTTGAAATATTTCAATGATATACCCAGGACCCGCATCTACAGAAACCCTTAACTCCCTGAAATCTCTTTTTCTTTTCACGATAACAGGTTTACAGGGGACTACAGAGGTTGAACCCAGTGGCGGATCATAGGGTAAGCGGAATGAGCAGCTGCTGGGGCCCCGTGCTTGTAAGGGGCCCTAAAAAAGGCCGATTGTGTTAAAGTGTTTTCTTAAACCTTATTTTATAACACTTGTATTCAATTTAATTAATAAGTACCAAAATTTGGATATAATCGTTCATGGTTCAGAATTTTTTTATATTTTTTGTTTAATTGATTTTGAGGCCCCCATTATTTTACTGCTTAGAGCCCCCACTTGACTTGATCCGCCACTGGTTGAACCTGCAACTTCCTCATGTACCAATCTATTATAATAACGACAACGTGATCTGTCTGATTGGCCGTGCTTTGGCGTTAAATAAATACGAAGAAATTCAAATATAATTAAAATCTAAAATTTTCATACAAAAATACTAGAAAGCTGTGGACGGTTGGAGGTATAATAAATTGTTTTATTATACCAATGGAGTACCGGAGCTGGGGGGGATACCAGAGTCTAGGGGACATAGCCGCCTGGTTAATAAGATGTCTGCTGATGGCGGGCTTTGCAGCTGGTATCATTATTAAAGAAAAAATAGACAGACCAATGGCTGTAAATTTTATTATTGAATTCAGCAAGACCCAAAAACTTTAAAATCTCATGACAAATTTTTAATCCAAATCAATATTACAATATGTAAGAGAAGGCTAATCTATATGTATTACATATTGATTTATTATTTATGGAGTTATAGAAAAAACTAGAGGAAAATTGATATTTATTTTTTAGGAAAGCGATTAAATAATAATTCCTTTTTTAAGGATATATATAGGTCATAGGTGTCAAATTTGCGGCCCGCAACGAACATTTTTGTGGTCCGGCCAATATATCGCCACACAATAATAAATAACAAACCGACGCAGAATAAAAATAAGATAGGTAGAATTCGCTAAACGGTTTTTTAATTATACTCTTTTTTGCTATTATTAAACAAAATTTCGTGCTTAAATCAGCTACGATTCACAGCTTTTTTAAGTGAGTTAGATATTGCATATTCAGGTTTGTCATACTATACCGAGGTACGTTGGTTATCTTGCTCCAAGATTCTCAAACAATTCTGGGATTTGAAAGAAGAAGTATGTCAGTTTTTAAAAACTAAAAATCAAAACACAAGCTTGTTTCCCGATCCAATATAGTTGCAAGATTTTTCTTTCATAGTTGATATAACCAAACCCTTAACCGATTTAAATTTATCGTTACAAGGAAAAGATCAGATCATTACAAACATGTTTGACATAATTAAAGCATTCAAGTGTAAACTAGTTTTTTGGGAAAAGCAACTGAAAAATGAAGATTTAACGCACTTCCCGACGTGCAACATGAACAAATCAAGTTTAGCAGATACTCCATCGTATCAAAAATACTTATGCAGAAAAAATTTCAAATCTTAGAACTGAGTTTAAAACAAGATTTAAAGATTTTAATTCTTTGAAAGACAAATGTTGTTTGTTTTCTTCGATTTTCTCAATAAATATAGACTCAGTACCCAGCCATATGCAAATGAAGGTAATCAAGATTCAGTGGGTCTCAAATTTGAAGGCAAAATTCATTGAAGTGGGTGTGCCTGAATTTTATAAATATTTACCAGCCAGGTTTGAAAAATACTCGAAAATTCCCATATGAAATTATCCCCGTGTTTGTAAGTATTAGGTTGATGCATAATTATGGAAAGTTTTTTAAAAATATTTTTATTCAGCAAAAACAATAATAAAATTTAACAAAAACATGTTTAAATGATTATTCGGGAACGTATTCACCATCTACTTCAATAACTGCTTCCCATTTGCTTGGCAGTCGGTCGATTCCATGGGCGAAGAAGTCACGATTCTTGGAGCCAATCCACGCTTTGACATCGGCCACCAAGTCATCCAAATCGTCGTAGATCTTAGTCTTTTTGCCAGTTTTTCAAAGAGCGGTTGATGTGATAGTCCGTCGATGCTTCGGTCGGCGAGTACGGCGGATGTGGAAGTAGATCCCAGCTCTTATTGGCGATGAATTCGACGACCCGCCGCATTCATCCCCAATGACAAGATTCTTCAAAAATGGGGTTTGTTAGTTTCGTTGCAGCAAATCGGTAAAAATTAAACGCGATCAGCCTTGTTGTTGTTGGAGAGTTCGTGGGGGACACATCCAGCCAATTTCCATACCTTGCCAAGCTTTTTGAGGCGTCGAACGATCGTTGATTGGTCGACATTGAAGTCTGCAGCCAGCATTCTTGTTGTAAGGCTTTCATCCTCTTCCACGGCTGTCAGAAGTGGCTGATCACCAAAATCCGATGGCCGACCTCTTACTTCTTTATCCTCCAAACTAGTGTCACCTGATTTGAAACGGGCAAACCACTTCCGTACTGCACTATCAGTAATTGTTCCTTCGCCAAAAAGTTCGTTGAGATCGCGAAATGACTGTGCTGCCTTCCATCCTTTCTCGTAGTGGTAGAGCATAATATGACGAATATGAATATGGTTTTCGACAGGCATTTTTATTAACTATAAATAGAGAAAATTGTTTTTATAAAATAAACTGCAACGGATCGTTGCTAAACTTTATCCAAATTCCATTTGAAATCGTGTACTATGTTTGTTCTCCTTTATTATTAATCAGATATCTACTTTGCAATTTGTAGTTCGCCATTGACATTAATTCAAAAATAATTCTCTATTTAAGAGTCGAGGAATAACCATTCTACCATTGGATTTTTGACGTTTCGGTTTTTGACTGGTAACCATTGCTGAAGACATAGAGGAATCGACTTAAAATCAAAAATAGCCATCGATTCTCATCTAATACTTGAGAGAATAACAATTCTACATTAGGTTTTGACGTTTCGATTATTATTGGTAACCATTGCTGAAGACATGGAGGAAACGACTTAAAAATCAAAAATAACGATCGATTCTTATCTAATACTAGAGGAATAACCTTATTGAATTCCATTTTTGATGTTTGACTATTAATGGAAACCTCTACTGAAAATGTAGAAGAATCGACTTAAAATCAAAAAGACTAAATTCTTTTATGGCAAACAACTCAAGCTTGAGTTGTTTACCAAAAAGAATTTAGTCTTTTTGATTTTAAGTCGATTCTTCTGTTATTTTCACAGTAGAGGTTTCCATTAATAGTCAAAACATCAAAAATGGAATTCACTCAAGGTTATTCCTCTAGTATTAGATGAGAATCGAACGTTATTTTTTGATTTTAAGTCGATTCCTCCATGTCTTCAGCAATGGTTACCAATAATAATCGAAACGTCAAAAACCTAATGTAGAATTGTTATTCCTCAAGTATTAGATGAGAATCAATCGCTATTTTTGATTTTAAGTCGATTCCTCTATGTCTTCAGCAATGGTTACCAATAAAAACCGAAACGTCAAAAATCCAATATAGAATGATTATTCCTCAAGTACTAGATGAGAATCAATCGCTATTTTTGGTTTAAAGTTGATTTCTCTATGTCTTCAGGAATGGTTACTAATAAAACCGAAACGTCAAAAATCCAATATAGAATGGATATTTCTCAAGTATTAGATGAGAATCAATCGCTATTTTTTATTTTAAGTCGATTCCTCCATGTCTTCAGCAATGGTTACTAATAAAAACCGAAACGTCAAAAATCCAATATAGAATGATTATTCCTCAAGTACTAGATGAGAATCAATCGCTATTTTTGGTTTAAAGTCGATTTCTCTATGTCTTCAGCAATGGTTACTAATAAAAACCGAAACGTCAAAAATCCAATATAGAATGATTATTCCTCAAGTACTAGATGAGAATCAATCGCTATTTTTGGTTTAAAGTCGATTTCTCTATGTCTTCAGCAATGGTTACTAATAAAAACCGAAACGTCAAAAATCCAATATAGAATGATTATTCCTCAAGTACTAGATGAGAATCAATCGCTATTTTTGGTTTAAATTCGATTTCTCTATGTCTTCAGCAATGGTTACTAATAAAAACCGAAACGTCAAAAATCCAATATAGAATGATTATTCCTCAAGAACTAGATAAGAATCAATCGCTATTTTTGGTTTAAAATCGATTTCTCTGTCTTCAGCAAAGGTAACGGATTAGAAAACAACGCAGTTGCTATGGTTACTCATAAAAATTCCTCCCAAATTTTTAGCATTTCACAGAGAGAAGCCTATCCATTCTTACTTAAGCAAGGCTAAATGAGCTATATTAAAACTTTCAAATGAATAAATTTTAAAGAATTTAAAAAATTAAAAAAGTACCATCTTACTCTAGAGTAAAGTACTTTAAAATATAATTTTACTAAAAACTTTATTTAACCTTTTTTGTGGTCCCCAAGGTACTTAATTAGGATATTAAATTTCATCAAAATTGGTTAAGTCATTTTCAAGATATTTAGAAAAAACTAAAAAAGTACTGAAATAAAGTACTAATGTTTGTTGGCCGATATGTACCAAAAACTAATCAGCGCTTCATTTTGTTAAACTAATGGTAGGTTTTCAATTTCATTTCAATCGGTGCAACGGTGTGGAAAAAATCGTGGGCCAAAAAAGCGATAACATCCATCCATACATACATCCATCCATACATCCATACGCACGCACTAAATGAAAAAATCGCCCTTTTTGGCCTCTCGACGAGACCCCATGTAATTTTTGACAAAACCGTCACGTGTTAAAATTCAACCTATATGAATACTACAATTTGTGACTTTAATTGAATCCATGGGTTCCGTAGTCTTTACCTGAGGACCCTTTGAAGCCACGCTTGCCCCGAGAGCGATTACAATACTTTACCCATGCTTTGCATTGGATAAAAAATAAAACAAACGCCGTTTTTGGCTAAAGAAAACGCGCCAATACAAACGTTCCATAATTATGCATCAACCTAATACTTATCGGTGCGAGCATCTATTTTCAGTTATGTAAGGAAATAAGTCTCCTGTTAGAAACAGTATTAATGACGCTCACTTTGGGTCAGTTTTGAAAGTAATCACTGAGAATAAAATTTCTTCCGAAATAGGAAAGATAGTAGCAGAGAAGAGATGTCAAGTGTCTGGACGTAAACATTAAATTTTTCTTGTTCTTTTATATATGTTTATATTATAATGTATTATTCGAAATAAACTATTCTATGAATATTGATTTTTTTGCGGCCCACCTAAAGTTAAACCTTGTTTGTTTCGCCCAAGTTAGGCTTTGAGTTTGACACTCTTGATATAGGTATTCTTGTTGTTTATTTTGATGATCTATGAACTCGAGTTTTTCACTGGGAGAAAAGAATGAAATAGTTGACGTGAGATGGAAAGACGCCTATTAATTTATTCTCTCATTTACTAAATTTTACAGCCAAATTAACCCACTCAATCCATAATGAAAAAAAATCATTTTTTAGATAATTCATTTTGTCAACCTTGAAATATTTCAAATTCCATCCAAGAAAAATACATGATTCTAGTTCAAGATTATTTATTATCTGAAATTTTCATAGAGTATTTAAAAAATTAATCGTAGCTGTTTTGGATGATGAAAAAAAATCTTGAAAAATTATCAAAGTATTTATAACATAGTCGAAAAATTTGTGACTTAAAAAAATTCTTTGCGATTAATTTCAGGTGAGAACGTTTTCACATGATTAAAAAAAATATCAGGTCTCGGAACGTTAATGGCTGAGAAGATTATCGAATATTAAAAAAAAAACCTGTCTAAAATTATTTAGAATGAATCAAATTTAGAATCTGTTAATATAATTCAAAATATCCAAAATAACATTTTTACCATAACTAAAATATATAGGTAGATACTATAGATTGTTTTAAAAAAATCCGCACGGAAATACATTTACTTTCAAAATATTCACCAGTAGCGAAAATCAGCAACTGTGAAAAGGCGCTTTTAACGCTTTTTAACGGGGATCAAATAAATTTTTCAATTTAAGAGAATATACAGGGTGGGGCATAAAGATCTACCACATTTTGAAGAGGTATAAAAAATGAAAAAATTTAACTAGAAAAAAGTGAATATATTTTTGAAAAGAACATAAAATATTTTTTTTTTTAATGTGTTTTAAACATTATATCAGACGAATAAGGGAGGGGGGTCAAAAATGAAAATTCTAACCCTTTCGACCAAACTAAACCAAATTTTGTATACATATTCTGTGGACCCCCAAAAGAATAGAAATTCAAAAACTAACCAAATTTTGTATTATACTTTGGTCAAAAGAGCTAGAATTTTCATTTTTGACCCCCCCCCCTTTGGGTGGCAAAGTTTTTGCATTGCTGGCCTTCTGGGAGTCCACAGAATATGTATACAAAATTTGGTTGAGTTTGGTCGAAAGGCCTAGAATTTTCATTTTTGAAGGGCTTGGCGCAGTCGTGGGTTCCACGACCTTGAATATAGGGACGGAATGTCGCTGCAAAACGAAGTAGTCTAGAAAAGTTCATTCTAGTGGCAAAATGTTAGTAGATATTTTTAAACTGAAAAATTTATAGGAGTAATTGATTGTCTTTTAACTTAAGAATTCAAAAAAATATTGAAAAACAGAAATAAATGAGTATTTATCCAACCATCTTAGCACATGAACCGAAAATTGTCACCATAAATGTTTTTTTTTTTTTATAAATTATATTAAACCAATTATTTTACATGAATTTATGCATACATTGTTTTTGAACTTCGATTCCGGAGATTACTTCTCCACCATCGAGTGTCCTTGATCATCTTTTAGTCCTTGTTTTTAATAAGAGGAAAAAACTAATTAAAGAAAAATAACCTCTTTTCCGATAATTATTCCAATTCCATTATTCAATCCCATCCCCGATTCAAGTAACAATGTTTTTTTTTTTTTTTTTTTATAAATTTTATTAAACCAATTATTTTACATTAATTAATGTATACATTGTATTTTAGCTTCGACTCCGGAGATTACTTCTCCACCATCGAGTGTCCTTGATCATCTTTAGTCCTTGTTTTTAGTAAGAGGAAAAAACTAATTATAGAAAAAAACCTCTTTTCCGATAATTATTCCAATACCATATTGCGGAAATTAATCCATCCGGTTAATCTTCCTTCCTCTCCTCCATCCCCATCAATGCTTTTTTTTGTTGGAAATAGTCTCTTGTTTATTTCTGGACTGCCTTCAATCCATTTCTGAGAAATAAATAACACTTTTCGATTCAAGAAGCTTTTAATTAAGAAAATAAATAAATAAATCTTTATTCTTCGACCTGCTTAAAGGCACAAGTCCTCGGTGGCTAGGTCTTCCAAACATCAATACAATCTAGCTACAATACATCACGAGGGGGTGGGGGGTTATCAAGGGGCGAGGGGGGGCAATGCAACTCATGTACTAGGGAAATTGGGCTTTATTTTATTACGTTAATGTTAATTTAATATCGATAATTATGAAATATGTATTTAATCTGCTTTGCTATTTTTTTATTGATGGGGTGGGTGTATCCCTCAGTGTCCGATCCAAGTGGCGCGTCCCTAAAATGGAGAATGAAATTTTATGTGGTGAGTGAAGGATGTAGGGAAATGGACTTCCTGGTACTAATTCTATAAATAATGATATACAGACCAGCGGTTAACGAGAGACAATGAGATATTTTTATTCAGTGACTGTACAATGAGCTCTGGTATTGGTGTCCAGCTGTGGTATGTGTATTGCAAGCAAAGGCCTGGAGAGGAGCCGCTGGTGTGTGTGTGCCCGTTGTATGTTCCCTCGTATAGATGAATAAGCGTCTAGGTGTGTGCAACTCCGCCGTATGTATATGTATGTATGTATGTGTATGTATCCTGTCCAACTCCAATAGCAATGGTATATGCTGATGCGTACAAAGCTTACTTGATGTATTGTTAATCGTTCTATTGTTTGTATTTATATTTATATGTTTGTTGATGTTATTGAAAATAAATGTTTTTGAATAAGATTACGAGTATTAATTAATATGATCGTAATATTGGCGCCCGAACAATGTGAAAATGATAAGAAAACCTAGTAGACCACTAGCGAAGAGGAATAAGAAAAATGATTTTGCGAATATGGAAATAACGAGGGGGGAGATATCGAAGATCAAGGATCATATAAAAAAGGTGAGCATAGAGTAATGGATTTGGGGAGAGGAGGTGAATAAATTAAAAAATGAATTCGAAAAAATAATAAAAAAATTAAAAGATGATTTGGAAGAGTGAAAAAACAAGAGGATAGAGTTGGAAGAAATAATAAAAAGGAAGGAAAATTCTGGAAAAGGGAAGTGATTTCGAGATTAATAGAACATTCACCAGCAGACGCGGGAAAATTCTCCGGCGTTTAGAGCTTCAGAGCAAGATCCGAAGCTTTAAAAGGTCGAGAATACTTCTATTAAAAATATAAAGTACCGGAATAGTTTGGCTCATGGTGGTTTCGGATCAGTTGTTAGATAAGGCCAAAACATGGTGGCGGGTGGTCAATCAATTTCCAGCGTTGGATTGGAAGAATTTTAAAATGAAATTTCTCCGAGAATACGATAGTTTAATCGTAGTCTCAAAGTTAAAGGTTATGTTTTATGAGGAGAAACAGAGAAGGGACGAACCACCATAAAGGTTATTGATTGAGAATAAGATGGCTTTATGTAAGAGAGTTTTTCCGGACGAAGATGCTGGTTCAATCCTGCAAGTTTAGTGGAGATGATTACTCACGTATTAGATCGTCCATTAGGGGAATGAAATTCACTGATATTGAAGGGTTTATGCAGACGGTAGAAGAAATAAAGGGATTTAAAGGATGTGGATAAAGAAGAGAAGACGAGTCCCACTCAGGATAGAAGTTGCATTCCCAGGATAGTGCGCTGTATGCCGGATTCTGTAGGCGGGAAGGACATGGGGAAGAGCACTTACTTCAAGAGGAAAACCAGTGGAGGGGCAAGGAAAAAGGAGTTCCTTGTCCAAAAAGCGATAGAATTCTACAAAGTAAGAATAGAAAGTGAAAGCTCTAGTCATATTATTTGTTGTGAGAATAAATTTTCGCAAATCATTCAGGCCATCAATGGAATTACAAATAGAGGAAAGTAGAAGGGCATTAACTAATGAAGATGATTTAATTCCGTACTGGTTGAAGGAAGTCAAGGAGGATGAGTTGAATATAATGAAGGAGAAACTAGATGCTGGTCAGATGAAATTAAATCAAAATAAGGAAGAGTTACTTCATCAAATAAAATTATATTTAGAAGAATCGATGGATGGAGCAAGAATTATTGAAAATAGTCAAGAAAGGGGACGGAGTTAGTTAAATATCATTCGAGGTTATTTTAAGATAATTTGATTCATAGTTACAACACAGTTTCTGAGATAGATAATGAAAAATGTATAAAAAAATTTACACTAAAAACAATTTGGCAACAGAGCATTTATTTAACCAGCGAAAGATGTATAAAGCGCGCATGCGCTAGATTTTTCGAAATTATAATTTTCATAAGGTGTGTTTCAATCGCTGTTTTTATTGTCTTTCTTTACTGATATATTATTATTCTATTAACACACATTGTACCAAATACTTATTCTTTTTACATAAATTAAAATCTTTTCTCTCAAAACTTCTATATTTTATTCCAGAGTGCTAAAAATGTTTCATTACACAATAAAATCCTAAATTGGGCCTCACCCAGATTTAACATAAGAAGGGGTTAAATCATTACAACCCTCAGAAACAATAGCGGAAGTAACAAAATATAATAATAATAAAATATGTATTACTAGAATTTGCAAATATCAAATGGCTTACTCTTACGGTACTTAACTCCAATTTACTCCAAATATTAATATTAAATTAAATTAGGGATCGAAGAAAAAGATTTTTTATTTTTTGATCGATTGGGAGTCGCTTGAATATTAATAATAATTATTATCTACACTAGATGAAGGAGGAGGTAATTATTATCTACTACGAAAATTGGGTCTCATTAGGACTGCTTAAACAGCTATTAAAAAATATTTTAAATTTTTCTAAATTTTTATTTAAATGAAGAATTAATATAATGAAAATAAAAATTCAGAATAAAATAAATTTATTGGAACGTCACTATTAATTAAAAACTGACGTTTCAAAGAATCTTCTCTCCTTCCTCAGGCCTTAAAAGGGCCCACGAAGGAAACATACAGGGATAAACCCTGAAGAAGGAGGATAGATTCTCTGAAACATCGGATTTTAAGAGAATGAAAATGACATTCCAACAAATTTTTTTTTTTTGAAATTTCATTTTTCATTATCCTCGATTTATTTAATAACCAGT